>OZ005650.1:174969922-175509922 GCA_963930645.1 Salticus scenicus
ACTTGCTGCAAATGTTCCTGTTTTAGAATTTTTCACGCCTGTAAGCCCTCAGAAGATATTTAACAGTTCAAACAATCCTTTACTCTACTATAAATAACATTTATTGCGATAAAATTACCGAAAAGGGGTAAAAATAAGGGGGCGCCCCCAAAAAACGGTGGGGGATAAGACAAAATGAACGTCATATTCGGATTCAGGAGGTCCTTTTACATAATAATTTGAAAAAATTGTGTTGGGGCATGTTTTCATGCCGAGCAGTGTGATGGGTAAGGAAAGTCTTGTGGTTCTTACACATCAGATTTTTTATAATGATACATATTTACATTCCTCTTATTTTAAATAATGTATGGTTTGGAGGAATATTTTTGAAAAATTGATGGTGATGTCTTTAATTGTTTAAAAAATAGAATGTAGTATTTGGATATCGATTTCCGCCTTTCCTTTATACATATACCTAACAATATATTTATATATATGTATAAAGTAAATGCGTAAATCGATATATATATATATACATAAATGTGTGCGTGTGTGAAGAAAAAGACAATGAAAAAACTAGAAAAGGCAAAATACCAAACAATAATCGACATTGCCTTTCAAGATGCATTAAACCAGAATAGTAATTTCCAATGTACATACATATGAAGTAAATCCGATTAACATGAAGAATTTGCTAATTTAATTGATAAACAATTAATAACAATCATATCGCTGTAGATTTATGTGTTCAATTTTATTATGTATATGAAACATTATGAGTCTAATTTTAAAGACTTGTAACAGTCTAAGAATTCTATTCTAAGAAATAATAATAAATTCTATTTTAAAAGTTAAAACATGCAACTAGATTACAAATAACTAATTTAAAACAAATGCGAGAATAACTTTTATGGAAGAACATTTATTTTACATTATCCTCTCTTCCCTCGATTATAAAAACAGATGTTTTTAATTTCTAATTATATCATAATATAACATTAAGCAGTCTTCTTTCAAATGCAATTTTTTCACTTTTTCTTTATTGCTGTAGTTAAAGTTAACTACATGATTATCAGTAAGCGAATGCCTCTATTTTCATTATTTATAAAACAACAAATACTCTTGTCTGCATTTTACAAATATAACTTTTACTTTGAGGTCCTCTGTTTATATAATTACTGAATATATTTTTTTAAAGACAAGATACTTTTGATTCTGTTACAAAATAAAGAATCGACGAACGAACCATTTTAGATATGTATAAATATAAAAACTGATTCATCAATATTAAACTAGAAATAAAATTTTAATAATAGAAAAAAAGCAGGAGCACAGAATTTATAATGAAAATTGAGATAATGAATAAAATTTTCTTATTAAGATCTGTATATGTCAGTTTCAACAAAAATATTTTTAATGGTTTTGAATAAAATTCAATGTATAATTATATTAAAATTTGTTATAGTAGTATATAATTAAATTATAAATAAATAAGGTGATAATTAGAAATATTTTTTATTGAAAAAACTACATACACTTTAGTTTAAGAAACAACAAAACATAAATTTATTAAAACAACAAAACATAAAATTGATAAAACAAAAATAAAAAATTTGCAGCGTTTTAATCAAAGAATAATACATCATTCAAATCATTGTTGAAACTTCCGTCGTTTCTTTGTCATTGTCAGATAAGTAATTTGTAGGTAATCTATCTTACTTAATAAATGTTTTTTTTTTCTTTGGTATTTCAGAAGCGTTTGGCTAAAGGTATGAGCCAGTTTTTTCCCCCAAAATTCTTTCAACTAAGAACCTATGAACAAAAACATATGGCAAATTAAAAAATATATATATTGAATTACAAAATAAAAGTCCAGATTCTAAAATAAAGACAAAATGAAAGTCAAAAATTTATTTAATTATACTTTCTAATATGTATGTGTACATAAAGTCAAAAGGATTGGATTTAACTTTAAAACTAAAATATTATAAATGTTTTTTTCGAATATACAGTTTTCAAGTTATTTTAATCTTTCATTTATTCTATTTATTAATCTTTAATAACTTAAATATTGATCTTAAATATATTAGTATCAATTCAGAAGTTCAGGGAAAAAAAATGCAAAAATTTTAAGAGCTTCAAGTTCAAAACTTCAAAAGATAAAAATTGTATAGCCCTGCATAAAAGAAAAAGATGAAAGAAAAAAAATACAATCAAGTAAAGTGTCCAATACACTAATAAAATGCTTTTTTGATTTTGAACATCATTTCATAAACGTTATACTGATACAACAAGAGAATAAAGCTGACTCAAACAGTTTTTATGTAAATTATCCGATAGGAAAAAAAAAAAAAAAAAAAAAAAAAAAACATACGGAGTTCGTGATTTATAATTTACACAAACAGCAAATCAAAAACAAACAAAAAAAGAAATGTGAAAAAATACAAACATTTTATATTTTAATTTACCAAAAATTATTCCTTAATATATTTTTGAAACATATCTCTAAGACAATTTATGATTCGATGCTGAAATTCTCTGTATCATCTTATTAGAGCAGTAGTGATATATTTTCTTTTTATTTTCCTTTTTCTTTCCTTCTTTCTTTCTTTTATTTTTTTCTTTGTATGAAGGGCATTTAAAAAATTTAAAAATGAAACATATTCAATCTTTTGAAATAAATAATTGGTTTTATAAATTTATGTACTTTTTTTTAATGTATTTTTGTAACATTTTATATATTACTAGCAGGCTTTGCCCGCTTCGCTGGTCACTAAATTTAAAGGAAACTCTTTTCTATATAGCTTTATAAAAATAAAATAAAATACTAAAATTGCTCAAAAGCTCGCTTCGGATCCCTGCTGCCTTCGGTAGCGATTTGGTCATCCGCTAAAACTCGGGCGCTTGTCCCTATTACCTGAGACAATGGTTTACCAATAAGCTTGCATTAAGTCCTTATTAGATAACAGTTTCGAAATAGATAGTATCGAAAAAAAAATGAAGTATCCCCTTTATATTTGAATCCCAGTTACATATGAACAACACTATACGTGGTGCACATAATATTTGCTTTTACGTTATTTCCTATGTTTATTTTGTTTATCCCCGATCTACCATAAAAATGATAACAATTTCACGCTAAATATTATAATATGCTATGACCGGCTACGTCTATTGCATGAGACAATTAATTTTTTGTGGTTATTAGTATTCATGGTTTGTAAGCATGATCATAGTACCGCCTTAATATAGCTCTCTTTGGCGACTTTTGAATTTTTGTCACCATTTTAGATTTTATCCCTTGTAAAAATAAGACTTAATACCTTGTAACAATATGCTATGAGCGCTATTTCTGACATATTTTAGACAACTAAACTTTTATTGGTTATATATATTTCCCATTAAGCATATTTTTATTTTCATTTATTTATTTAAATATTGATGAAATTTGAACTTCAATTTGGTCTAGTGTTGTACAGGCTGTATACTACACGTTTGTGTTTGTGAAAGAAAATTTATAAAATACATACATTAGTTAATTTTAAAAAATCTAATTGTCCGATCGGTAAGCTGTTTAATCCGTTGGATTCACAAAAATTGTATCTTTCATTTGGTATCTTATTTGTAACGATACGACTGATATTTCTAATTTTTTTAATTTACTTTCCTCATTTTAAATACATGTAATTTTTATTGTTCACGTTTTTTTTTTTTTTTTTTTTTTTTTTTTTTTTTCCGTCGAAAAAATAATGATAATTTTTTTGGCAACAATTAAATTAAGGAATAAAATTAAATATTTTAAATAAATGTAATTTTTATTGTTCACGTTTTTTTTTTCTTTTTTTCTATCCAAAAAGGAATAATTTTTTTTGGCAACAATTAAATTAAGGATTAAAATTAAATGGCCAATTTATCAGTTATTAGAAGGTTTTTATTTTAACATTTTAATTAATTAAAAGAAAACTAAAACAAAATTCGAAAATCCGGCTTCGAGGTGCATCAGGGGAGGTCATTACGAATCAACATGCAAATTTTTGTAGCTCAGCCATCAGCCGTTAGGAATACACCTAAACTTATATATATACAGATATATACTTATTTATACAGATTTTTTCGCTTAACACGATTCTGCGAAGAAAAGGCATGGTTTCCATTTAAAAAAATAGATTTAGTGGCATGTGGGGGCCCCCAGGGGCCCGGGGGGCCCACTTGTGATACATCATGTGATAGATTCATTAAATCCATGAAACTTTTGAAAGCAATGTTTTCAGCGAATTTGCTTTCCTTTTGAGATATTTTTTTGTACCCAGATTTATGAAATACCTTGTGTATACGTAAAACGGATCATAGTATATATAAAATTAAAAAAATACATTACCTTTTTATTTTAAAAACAGTAAATTAAATCTGACAATAGTTTCACTAAAATCTTCTGTAAGCGAATATTAAAGGAAATAAAATGACAATCGAAATTAAAAAAATATACGTCTTCCTTTTAAAGAGAATTTTTAAAATCAAAATATTTTCAGAAAAGGCATTTGTATTTAAAATTTATAATATAACGTTCGTTTTTAATACAATATTTTTTTTCACAACTAATTAAGGTGCATTTTTAATTTATCATTTATTTTGATTAAGTAAGAACAAAAATTAAAGAAAAACCCCCTTTAAGTGTATTTACTTTGATTCAAAACTATATTATTAATTAATATTTATTGATTCTCTCTAAAAATCAAAGAATTTTTTAACATACCTTTTTAAAGAAGTCTTTTCTGAAGCCATTTTAAAAGATATGAAGTTTGTTTAAACAGATTTTTTTTCTACACGGCATGCAAGTTTAAACAAAATGGAAAAAAAAAAAAAAAAAAAAGCTTTATAAGCAAAGAAAATATTCGATGATGATAATAATACTATATAGAATTAAAAAAAAAAAAAATACCTTAAAATTCTCAATGTAAATTTTGTTATACTGCAATACTATTTTTATTCAATATAGATTAATTGATGCATACTTTTACTTTAACATGCTATTCTAAATAATAAAACATAAATAAAAAAATAATAATAATAAAGCCTTTGAAATTTATTTATTTTGGCTAAATGTATACTAATAATTAATATTTAAAGGTTTATTTAAAAATTAAAAGACTTTTTGAATATAGCTTTTTAAAGTAGTCTTTTCTGAATCCATTTTAAGAAATATGAAGAGTTTTTTAAAGATTTTTTCTACACAGCCTGTGTGTACAAATAAGAAAAGGTATTATGAGCAAGGGAAACATTCCGATGATGATGATTATATATATATATATATATATATAATAGAAACTTATCAATTTTCTAATGTTCCTTTTCAAACTTCCTGCTAAGATAAGGACATCAGTGACAGGAAGTACTATTCAGGCATTTTTAAAATACTCCGCCTTTTGACTTTAAAAGCAGACATTTCGCCCGGAAGTCAAAACGCTTTCACAGAATACTTCTGCATCGAAAAATAACCTTTTTCAATTTTACTTTTTCAAATGTTTTCTTTACATAGAATTTCAAGTTCCTTTGTGAACCTTTTCTCCCTATATGTTTTTATGATCCGTAAAAGAAGATCATAATGGCCGAGTACTGTAATTTACTTCTGTAGATAGAAGCTTTAGTGCATTTTGAAAAAAAAAAAAAAAAAAAAGAAAAGAAAGAAAGAAACTTATCAAAAGCTTTCAATCATGTAACGAAGAACGTGAATTGCCAAAGAAAATATAGACAAAGATGATGAAATCATTCATTTGAATTTTTACTTTTTTAAATATATCAAAGAGAGCATTTAAAAAAAAAAAAAATCTGTTTTAAGAAAGTAAAATTAATAAAATCTTTTTGTAAAAAAAATAGAACCGACTCCAAGAAATGGGTATGAAATGAAATAGTAAATTGCGCCTAAAAGTATAAAATAATTTCCTTCGCCAAACAACCTATAACACTACAATTAATCATAACTTTTGAAGTCGGCGCAAAATTAAATAAAATTTAATTAGTTTTTAAAGGTCTGTTTTTAGATCGGTAGCAACAAATGCTGTTGTCTCGAATGATCCATTTTCATGTTTCCTTTATTATTTTATCACTGTATACAATTGGTTTATTAATAGCATCTACATAGAACAGTGAACATTCCTTACAATGCGGTATTTATGTTTCTACGAAGTTAGAGTTTCCTTTGCAAATTTGGTATAACTTTGATAACTATCATACTTGGTGGCTTTTGGATTTGGCGATCAAAACATGCACGCAAGATGCATATTTTCATAATATATATTGTACGATGTATTGTTTCATATTCTTGATTACTCTCTTAATATACCTTATCAAACTAATCATGATATCCTAAAGAAATTAAATATGTTTGCCAGAAAATTTTGCGATTTTTCTTTCACCAAGGACGTCGGATACCAGGATCTTCGCCAACTTTAGCAGCTTACGAAATCTTATTTGTTTTCTTGAATCAAAGTTGTTTTCGGCTGCGTTTTGCAGGTGACAATGTGAGATGTGTATATTGAATAGGATTTGATTTTTGTATTGAACAAAGTTATCAATTTTTATTTAATTTTGCGCCGACTTCAAAAGTTATGATTAATTGTAGTGTTATAGGTTGTTTGGCGAAGGAAATTATTTTATACTTTTAGGCGCAATTTACTATTTCATTTCATACCCATTTCTTGGAGTCGGTTCTATTTTTTTTACAAAAAGATTTTATTTTTCTCTTTTCAGTGAAAATTTATTCATAAAGCAGAACATCAGAAGACGTTCGACAGCAGCTTCAGAAATCACAACTTCCAAGAAAAGTGACATAACTCAAAAAATGGTTTATGTCACTGAAAAATACATGAAATGCACCCAATGTGAACAAAAAAATTACATCTCCATCTAGAAAGTTATCCGCTCGAGAGAGAGTTGTGCCAGTTTTATTCTAGTCAAGTTATTTTTAAGTTGATTTTTCTCAAATGCTGCATTTTTAAGTTGTGTCACTTTTCTTGCCTTTATCGGATATGAGCAAAAAACTATCTGTTGAATGAATATACGTTAAGTTAAAAAGTCTTTAGAAATGTAAAGGACAGATACGCTGTATTAGTGACCAAAAATTCTGTTAGGCATATATATTGAACTTTACACTGAATACGTGTCACCCGCAGTGCTGGAAATTGCGCAGCCTAAAGTTCAAACAAAGAGCAAAATATGCATTGAAGTTGACGGACAGAAGTTTCAACATCGATACTTACATACTACTTTTACCAGTGTAGCTGCATGCGCTCAGCAGCTAGAGTGAGAACAGACTTTTGTGAGTATCCTGTAACTTTTTTATATCTTAATGAAATCATAATGAAACCTATTTTAGGCTAAGATCAATACAACAAAAAAGTATTAAAATTAAATCATCTCTTACGAAGTTAAAAGCTAACAAATTTCAACAACAACAACAATGAGAAATATGGTTTGTTTTGTGAACCTCTTTCTTTATGAAGTCGGTTTAAAACATCTATGCGTTAATCGATGTGACCGCTTACAATAACCATACTTTGAATTTTACATAGCATAAATGTCACCCGCTACGCTACAACATATACCCATACGCTACAACAAATGTCGTTTAATTGTGCACAAAATAGGAAATTGTGAACAAACAAGTGCACGTTTTAGGCTTTCTGTTTTTAGCATAAATGTCTAAACAATCTTTTCGTAATAAATCGATGATGCTCTGCGATTTTATAATTCACTTTTTTCCCTTGTCTTGAACCGTTTCCGAGATAGGAACTCTAACTCCACAGTTTTCCACCAGCATGTGACCGCTTACAGTAACAGTACTTTGAACCACAGAGTATACGTGTCATCCGCTACGCTGCAAAGTGTTCAACGTAGCTCAAGTGTGCACAATGTAGGAAATTGCGAACAGACAACTGCATGTTTTAAGCGTTCTATTTTTAGCAATAATGTCTAAATTTTGTCTTTTTGTAGTAAATCGATGATGCTCTACAACTTTGTAATTAACTTTTCTCCCATCTTGAACCGTTTTTGAGATATGAGCGCTAATTCCGCTGTTTTTCACCAGATGGCGTTTTATTTTCTTTAGATTGCAAAAATATTACAATGGGATCTACATCAGACCAAGATCTTTACAACAAAACAAAAAGTATCAAGTAACCGTATTTTGAACTATATAGCGTATGTCTCACCAGCTACGCTACAACGTGTGCAATGTAGCTCAAGTGTGCATAGTATAAGAAATTGCGAACAAACAAATGCACGTTTTGAGCATTGTATTTTTAGCATCAATGTGTAAACTATCTTTTCATACTTAATCGATGATGCTCTGCAATTTTATAATTCACTTTCCCTCCTGTCTTGAACCGTTTCCGAAATAGGAAAGCTAGCATGAATGTCTAAACTATCTTTTTGTACTAAATCGATGCTACTTTTCAACTTTATAATTCACTTTTTCCTTTAGAACCGTTTTCGAGATAGGAAAACTAACTCCGCTGTTTTACACCAGGTGGCGCAGCGGTTAAACCTTGTGCTGTATGGACCACTTTGATATACTTACATACCATTTTTATCACTATAGCTGCAGCCGTTTAGCAGTTAAAAGAGTTGGGACTGATTTTTTTGGGCACCCTGTATTTTCTTTAGATCGTTAAGATATTACAATGGGACCTATTGCAGACCAAGACCTTTTCAACGAAACAAAAATTATCGAAATCGGAGCATCCGTTCAGAAGTTATGAGCTAACAAACATAAAAAAAACATACGGTTTGAACTGAGAACCTTCCTTCTTTTTTTGAAGTCGGTTAAAAATTAAATTCATAAACAAAAAATGTTCTCTGAAAAAAAAAAAAAAATCAACTTTAATGTAAAATTTTAAAATAAGTTTTAAAGTGAAAATATAATAAATTCGACATACTGAGAAATAATAATAATAATAATAATAAATTTTAAATATGACATGAATGTAAACGATATGTATTGCATAAATTCAATAATAATTAAGAATAAATAAATAAATAAATCTAAGTTACAGATTCACTTTTAATCCAATAATCTATTGTTACATGATATTATTTCATTATTTAATAAAAAATAAAAAATAAAAAAGTTAAATTTGACAATCTAATTGTCATGTATAAAAACTGTTTGCACCCCTGGATGCATAAAATGTCCCTTTTCATTTGGTACTGAATTTGTAACGATAGGATTTATATTTCTAATTTATTTTGGTTTTACACAAAACTGGTCTACAGAAACTGTCCACGACGTTTTTATCCAAATTAAAACTAATAGTACTCCTAGTCCTTAAAAAAAAAAAAAAAAAAAAAAAAAAACTTATTTTTATTTAAAATATATTTTTAAAATCAGAAAAGAAACAAAGGAAAGGGTGAATTATATACATATGTATAGAAATATTCTATTTATCCTGCGCATTTCGATACAATATCTGTCAATAAGTATTTAGACATTTTCGAATTTAGACGTTTTGTTAAATATCTAGGAAAGTTCTTGACGAATTATCTTGAAACTTTGAGATTATTAAGAATATATTATACCTTATATATTTAAGAAAATGTTTTGCCCATAAAAAAAAAAAAAAAAAAAAAAAAAAAAAAAAAATCAAAATTATTTGGATTGCCCTGTCAAAAATAATACTTGAAATGTGTTTTGGCTGTAACAGGAGATTATGAGTCTTCGTCAAATTATTTGTATGTACGAGTATTTTTATGAGACTACCATAAAAATTATTCATGGATATTCATGGAGATATAACAGTGTCTTAAAAAAAAAAAAAAAAAAAAAAAAGCCACTTTATTTATTTATTTATTTTATTTATTTATTTTATTTATTTATTTTATCTATTTATTTATTTATTTGTTTTTTTCGTATAACTGAATCGTTAAATACTTATTTTTATAGTTATAAACGTTTAACAGGAATTCAGTACATAACTATTAGTAGAAATATCTACTATCTTGCTGCGGATTTGCTTTAGTAATTTACATGCAAGTCGGAACACTGTCATGTCCAGGCGAATAATATGTCTTTGAGTAAAAAAAGCTATTTTTATAGCGTATTTTTCGATTATATATAAGTGAATGTTTTAGAAAAAATAGGTATAGAAAGTAACAGCAATACTTTATATATAAAAATAGAGATAAAATAAAAATATAGATAAAATAAAAATATGAAATTCTATAAGTGGAATACTAATTAATGAATAATTTTTAGATTATGATTTAATGTATAATAAAGTTTATTATTATTATTATTTATTTATTTATTTATTTATTTTTCTTAGATTTATCTTGATTTCGCCAAGAAGGAAAAAAGAATAAACATCAATTATTGAGTGAATTCATTTCTAGTTGTACTATGTTGATGACAAACAAATATGAAAAATTTCTATTTCATTTCAATATATAAAAAGGCAGGGAAGGGGATCCTGCGAGTCAAATATCTGAAAATTCACTAAAATATATCAGGAAAACCATTCCATTGAGATGGACGGTTCTTTTTTCTGGCCTGTTCAAACTCAATTTGAGTTCTTGGAAATAAATCCGTAACATATGAGAACACTTCTCCGGTATCCAATTTCGGGAAGCGATTGGAGGAGAGGATCCCATCAAGTTTATGAAATATTCGAAATGAGAAAGAAATTCCCCAGAGATAAACTTGAAACTAAAATGGAACGTGTCCAGTGGTGAATCATTTCGGAACTTTACTGGAGAAGGGGAAGAAAGGCTTAAGAAAACATTCATCAATTTCTTCCCATAGCGAGAATTTTTATGCTTTCAACGGAAATTCATAAACAGAGTGCCGGACTAGGAAAGAATATCATCAAATGAAATATATGGAAAAGAAATAAAAGATGATATATGTAAAAACATGAAAAATTACAGATTTAATCTAAGTACTAGAATGGTTAATTCTTAATTAATTGTGGAAACAATAAAGCGAATAAATAGCAATCATACAATTTCTATGCTAACCTCCGTGATGCCAATAAATAACATGTTATATATATATATATATATATATATATATATATATATATATATATATATGTGTGTGTGTGTGTGTGTGTGTGTGTGTGTGTGTGTGTGATTTTTTTTCGTAAATATTTTAAGATTTTTCAGTAAAATCATATTATGTGTTGGAGTAAATGATTGGTTTAAGAAATAGAATTTTGAAATTTTAAATTAAAATCTTATTATTCTAAATATTTTGATTTAAAATATACAATATCAAATATATTTATCAGAAAAAAAAAAAAAAAAAAAAAAAAAAAAAAAAAAAGACTGGAAAGGATTCATTAATTTCTTATTATAACGAGAGTTTTTATGTGTTCAACAAAAATTCGTATACAAAGCACTAGAGTAGGAAAGATCATCATTTGAAGAAGAAATAAGCATGAAAACATTAAAAAGACAGACTGAATTTAAGTACCAACAATTTAAAATATACTATGTCAGATATATATATGTATGAGAAAAAAAAAAAAAAACAGACTTTGTAAAGAGAATTCATCAATTTCTTCCTATAACGAGAGTTTTTATGCTTGCAACAAAAATTCGTATCCAAAGCACTAGACTAGGAAAGATCACCATTTGAAAAAGAATTAAAACAACATAAGTATGAAAACATTAAAAAGATAGATTGAATTTAAGTACTACAGTGGTAAAGATAAAATTAATAATAACTGCAAATAAGTAAGTATTATACAATTAATGTGAAAATGCCAGCTATACCAAAAACAATATGTTAAAAAAGCATTTTTTTTTCTTTTCCGTAAATACTTTAATGTTTTTCCTCAAAACACATTAAGAAGAAGATGAAATCATTGAATCAAAAGTTAAAATTTTCGAATTTTATATTATTATTATTACTATTTATTCTTTTCTACTGGATAGCTTGATATCACGTATCCTTCGACGGAAAAGCGTGCGAGAAAGTAAAGAAAATTTGAGAAAGCTTTCATCAATTTCTTTCCACAGCGAGCATTCATACGCTTTCAACAGAAAATCATAAACGGTGCACTGACTAAAAAAATATAGCAGCAAATGAAATATTTGGAAAGGTAATGAAAGAAGATAAGTATAAAATGATAAAAAAGGCAGATTTAATATAAATTACAGAATAACTAAGATTAATAGGAGAATAAATAACTGCAAATAAATAGCAATATGATAACTAAAAAGTAATGTGCGTGTATATATATATATATATATATATATATATATCGTGAACATTTTACTTTTTGTCACCAAAATATATTAAGAAGGAAAAAATAGCCAACGAATAAAATAAAATAAATTGTTTGTTTTCTATACAAATCAACAACTTTTGATGGATTCAAAAGAAATTTGGTACACGTATTCCTCAACACCTAAAAAGAGGCACTGCAATATAAATAGATATAAAAAGAAATTACTCCTCTCTGCAATAAAAAAAAATGGGGGAAAGGGGGATATGCTATGCATTTTTAGAACCAAGTGAGTTAGAAACTTTTAGCATTTTGTATGAAAAATTTTCCTTCAAGTTCCTATTCTTTAAGCTATTAAAATGTTGCTATCCTTTATAGGGGGGGGGGTAAAATGGGGTCAAAAGAGTAGTATGCTGAACAATTCGAAAACCGCTTGAAATTGAAACTGGACACTTAGTGTGAAACTTTTTTATTCAGATTCGAATTCAATACGCTATTAAAACATCTTTACCCTTAAGGTACTCTGATATCGGGTAAAAAAGAGGTTCTGTCGTATAATTTTGATATTGCTTGAACTAGAAACTTGATAAATAATATTACATTCTTCATTCATGTTCATCCGTATCGCAGTTTTGAGTTAATAATAATTATTTTTGCAGGCAAACATGGCAAAAACAGAATGTTTCATATGGTATTAAAAGTCTTTTTAACTCTAAATATTTTAATGTACAACAGATTGCACTGAGGAAGGGCATTAAAAAAATTTTAAAGACTTAATAAAATATTTGCCCATTTCTTTCCATGTCAAACATTTTTCGGCTTTCAACAAAAATTTATAAATAAATCACTGAACAAGGAAATAATACTACGAATTAAATATCGTGGAAAGAAATAATAGCAGATAAATACAAAAATGTAAAAATTATAGCGGATTCAATATAAATGTCATTATGTCTAAAATTAAATTAATTCTGTAAACAATAATTTCCTGTGTAATAATTAGGAAAAGTTAACACTATTACGCATATATAATAATTTTCAAGTGGTAGAAAAAATATTAAAGAAACATGCATATTTTTTAAAAGTTAAAACTTCATTTGCTGCATTGCATAATTTTTTTTTCTTTCAGCGTAAGTTCATTCAGCATTTTGCTAAAATAATTTTACGCATAGCTTCATGTTTATTTCCTTATTTGTTTCCTCATTTATATATATATATATTCATGTTTATTAATTATTTTATTTTTTAAATTTTTTATCTTAATTTATTTATTTTTAAAATGCTTTTATGACTTTAATTACTTTAAATAAACTTCTTAATTAAACTTCCACTGTAAACAGCATCCTACAGCTGAATGTCAAGCGGATTTTCAGCAAATTTATTATGTCATGAACAAAAATCAATAAATAAATATAAAATCTATAATAAAATAGAATATAACAGAATAAAAATAAATATTAAAATATCCATTACATGGCGGTTTTCTTTAAAAATGAAAATGTAATAAAAGTAATGATTCATAGGGTATGCATAAAAAATTAGAAACTGCATTGTTTAGTTTTGAACCCATGTATGTCATTCTGTTAATGAAAATTGCAACAATTCAATTTAAAGAGCCACCATGGAAACATTATTATTCTTATTTACTTTTTAATTCCTTGAGCGCATCTTACGAATCATGCACATAACAAATATCTTGGTAAATCCGCTATCCCGTTTTAGTTGAGACATATAGATTATGGCAAATGTTTAATTATAACCACCCGGCATTAAAAAGTGGAAATTAATACTTAAAAAAGTATACATATACTTTTCAATATACTTTTTTATGTGAAATGGGGTATATCTAGGCTCTAAATGTTCTTATATTAAATAAGCATTTTTAATGATACTTTAAATTCAAATTATCCTTCAAAGAGTAGGTACATTTATAAATTTTTATCTAGATTTCAAAAGTTCAAAATATGGAATACAATTTTCTATATTGCGTAGGATTTCCTTAAAATCAGTAAAGGAATTCTTAATTTTTCAAGCAATAAACCGATGAATAATACATTCCTGCTCAAAACTTTAGAAAGATTTGCAAACAATCGTTTTTTTTTTTTTTTTTTTTTTTTTTTTTTTTCAATTCATAAACTTATCTCTCGATGAAATGTTTTCAAACATTGGGTATTTAAAGAACTGGGTCTTCCTCATGTTTTTCAATGAAGACTGGTTTAAGACAACATTTAGGGGGGCGGTAACAAATATAGCTTTCAACCTATGCAATAATTTCTTTTTTATCTTTCGCACATGCGCATTGAAAACATTTTTCATAAAAATGCTCATAGTTCATGAGATATTTGAGATATTTGTATTCCGATTGCAGTATATTGTTTCAAAAGTGTTTTTTTCTTTTTTTTTTCAACTTATTTAAAAGTGGAAAAATTTTCGTTAAAAATTTTGTTTATAATAAATAAAAACCATATTGTTATTATTATTATTATTATTATTATTATTTGAGTTTTAAAATAAATGCTTATATCTCCGTTATTTAATATACTATTGTCACACAAATTCATCCACAAATTGAACTGGGTCTATATTAACATATCCTAAAGTTACAGATCTTCGCGCTTACTTAACGATACAGAGTGATCACAAACATTATTGATATTGCTCAATTTGTTACCGGCCCCCTAAATGCTGTCTTAAACCAATCTTCACTGAAAAAAATGAGATATACCCAGTTCTTTAACTATCCAATGTTTGAAAACATTTCATCCAGAGATAAGTTTTTAAATTGAAAAAAAACTGATCGTTTGCAAATTTTTCTAAAACTTTTGAGAAGGAGTGTAATAATTTTTTTAAATGTGTAAATAATTCTAAAAAATAATTAAATTGGTTAGTTCATTGTCAAATTTAGAATTAACAGAAGATTTTTGAAGAATCGTGAAGAAGTTTATTTATAATAAGAGATTCTAAAAATGGCCAATAAATTCTGCACACAAAACTGGCAGAGAAGAGATACCAGGTTCGAAATTATGTTGATTAAACCACACAGATAGTCTAACCGTTCGAATTTTTCTATGGTTTACTTTAAAGTTCCTTTAAATTGTGGATAGGATTCCTAAAAAAAAATTTCTACGAAGAACATTCTGTTCAGGCTTTGGTTCATCGTGTAAAAGATTGACGTTAGCTTACACACCAACACACTATATTATGATTTTTTACTTTCCGAACACTATAGTGAGGAAAGTATTGTAATCATGTCAAAAATCCGAATTTGAGATTTTGATGTTTGTATACGTTTCGAGGTCCAATGAGTCCGTTTTCACTATTTTTGCGATGATGTATGTATGTGTGTGTGTATGTATGTGTGTATGTATGTGTGTATGTATGTGTGTATGTATGTGTGTATGTCTGTGAGTGAACAAGCTAGCGTCTAAACGCTTTGTTCGAATAACCTGAAAGTTGGTACGTATATTGTAAGTCACCATAGTACGAACCCTATAGATTTTGGTGAATCTAGCACTTATAGTTTTTTTACAGGGACACAAAGAAAAATTATTTATCATTATGGCCTATGGGAGTAAAATCTTAAAAGTGTGATAGCATCTAAACGCCTTATTAATCTGAGCAAAAAAATTTTACACATGGTATAGGTCATAGTTGCACCAACTGTATAGATTTTGGTGAATCTAGCACTTACAGTTTTTTTACAGGGACACAAAGAAAAATTCTTTATCATTATGGCCTATGGGACCAAATTTTTAAAAGTACGATAGCATCTAAACGCCTTATTCAATTGAGCTGAAAATTTATATGAGTATTATAAATCCCTGTTCCACTAACTATAAGAATTTTGGTGAATCTAGCATTTGTAGGTTTTTACAGGGACACAACGAAAAATTCTTTATCATTATGATCTATGGGTTCAAAGTTCAGTAGCGTTAAATAAAACATCGTGTACTATATGGAGAAAAATACTCGAACACTCTATTATGGTTTTCTCTCTTTTGTTTGTTTAACAACTCCTTTTTCTTTACTTTATCTACAAATCTGTTAATTACTCAATGTTCGGAAAGTCGAGTGGAGTCACTCCAGATTTTTTCATTGTATAAAACATTACTGCTTTCGAGCTGCAGTCATGCATACACTTTTTTTTTTTTTTTAGTTATGAGGAATTGGGTTTATTTTAACCCAAAACAATATTTCGTTTTCTTTTATTACAACATCATAATCATTATATAACGTCCTCTTCATCATTCAACGTCAGTTTTTTGAAGAACTATACAATTTATTTGTTGATAAACAACAATCTGGACTATCTAACTTTTAAAAACTGCAATTTGTATTCATAGATCATATTAATAATACATTTAAATTAATAATAAGTATTGTTTTAAATTTATTGGACCCATTATCAATACAGTAATTGATAAGAGTTTTAAATCGTCATGAAGCAATAAATATCTAAAGAAAATCACACTCTATTTGTAAATTTAGTAAACGGAGTACCTCATAATTCATTTTTGGTGCTATTAAAATATATTTCCCTAGATTATAGATCCGAAAATAAAAACTCTATGAGCATTTTTTACTGAACCTATCTAAAGACTTTTTAGTAACAAAAATTAGTTGGAAATTAACCGACTTATGTTTTAAAAAAAACTTTAAAAATTAAAAAAAAAAACTAAGTGATTAATTAAAAGCCAAGAAAAATGTGCGAAAAGAGGAACTGGGGCATTTTTTTTTTTTTTTTTTTTTCCGTTCATAGACTTTTCTTTATTCAATATGACAAATGTGGGATGCAGGAAGGAAATTAATGAAGGGACATCGATGTACTGAATATTGAGAGAAGCCACAGCTGGTTTTGGAAGAGGGAATTTGATTTATGATTTGCCTTTATAAAAGCCAATAACTAATCTTGCGTAAAATTTTAATAAAAAAATTTTAAGTTATAAATACAAGTTAACTTTGTAACGCATATCCGGTAAGGTTAAATCACGGTTTATTTTTATATCTTATAGAAAGGATTTTGTGCAACAAGGTTTCTTATACGGACGTTTACTTGATTAAAACTGCGATTAAAAAAACATAAGTAAGTAAAATAAAAAATCCAAGTGAAACTCCCGAGATATTTCACTCATTTATAAATAGAGTGACAATACAAGTTTTAACTTATGGCTAGATAACATCCTTTATTATTTGTATTCACAATTCTAAATGTTTTAAAAATTCGAAAATTATCAACATTCAATTCTTTTAAACGAAAGAGAATTGAAACAAGTGCGAAGAAAGCTTTATAAAAACCAGTGACTTTGAATTGAATTTAAAATATTATTTTTCTTTAAAATATCTAATTTTAAACCAAATTCAGAGATTTTGAGACTGTGAACTCATAATCACTACTTATAGTCAAATTTAATTATTTTCAAAATCATTAAAAATTCATGATTTTTAAACTCTAATTGATATAAGGTAAAACTTTTCTTCATTTAACATGAGTTGGAAGATTGACATTTTGAAATTTTAAATAGCAGTACAGTGGGTTGAAAAAAATAATTTTCTTTTTTAAATCCGTACAAAATCTCTAATTTTCAGCCGAATTTAGAGAGTTTTGGACTGTGAACTTATAATCACTATCCATAGTCAATTTTGGCTAAATTTAAATTTAAGTTCAATAAATTGATTTTAAAATTTGCGATTAAAAAAATAAATATATTATACTCCAATCCAATAAATCACGTAGCTTACTTGTAATCTTTAAGGAAGAGTTGAATGTTCGCCAATTATTATCATTTAAGTTCTGTTGGAAGCTTGCCAACTATAACATTACAAAATGCCCAAAAAGCAAATTTCTCTTTAAAAAATTACATTTCAATTACCGTAAACTTCCGAATAATCGCAAGCAAATTATACGCGTTGCGGGTTATTCGCGGACCCAAGAAAAAGTCAAGTTTAAAAGAAAAGAGTTTCTCAACAAGAAACAGAATCAAATTATTTCTTAAAAAAATAATTATTATTACATAAAGAACTCCGTTGCTTTGTTTTATTTTTTGTACAGTACAATATGGCATCAGACATTTATTCTGGAGCATCGTCAGTACTTATATTTTTTCGACACCATTTTAGGAAAAGGGTATTTTTCTTATTTAATCTTAATTAAATATTAGAGAAACAAACTTTCACCACAAATAAAATGATGTGAATAAAGGGTGTATATTAACAATGATCCGGTATACATTAAAATGTTGGCATGACTGCGGTACTGTATAATGAGCATAAATTAGCTTACAAATTTTACCTAGTCTTCATCGTAAGTACACTTTTTTATTTATTGTTTTTACGTCCTTTTGTAAATGAAATACATTTATTTTTACTACATTGGGAATTTTCCCACTGTTTGTATCATATTTTATTTACAACATAATCGCATTTTTGAGCTAGATTTCTTTCTTTCTTTCTTTATTTTATTTTATTTTTTCTTTTTTAACACGTTCGCTGCCGATCCCGCGCTAGCGCGTGATGTGACGTATCGCTTTACAGGTGAAAATTTACTTTAAGCTGCTACTTGGCGAAATTTCGAAAATCGCCAAGACGGCGCCGTTTCGCATCGTGTTCTGAATAGCAACCCTCCACCGGCGGCGTACGATCGAACACCGGCGATCTAACCTAACAAAAAGAAATACATCCAGAGAAAAAATATCATTAAAAAAAAAAAAAAAAAGTAGAACAGAAGAAAAATTTTCGTAAAATAGAATTAAAAAAATATGAAGTAATTTCGAATTCATAACTAATCACAAATAAAAGAATAAAACTTGGATCATACAATTACACCAAATGTTAAAGTACCACCACGGTAACACGAAGTTGTACGCCAAAATGCGGTTAATCGATGTGATCGAAGCGACAAAGGAACAAAATTTTGATGGTGTATTTTTCCAGACCACCTCGAGGGGTAGCTCAGACCGTCGCCAATTGCCCATTGTGCAGCATTAGTGCAACGTAAAACTCAACCAACCCTAAATTCCAACACTATTCAACCAGCCAAGCAATACTAACGCAAACATCAGAAATAGTCCTATTTCAAAATAGATGGTTTGTCGGATTTTATATCACTCTAGTGCTGCGCATGGGCAATTGGTGACAGTTTGAAGCTCACTCCTAGAGGTGGTCTGGTCCGGAAGCATACCATCGAAATTTTGATCCTAACGGAAGAATATTTCAAAATAGAATGTTTTATCTCTAATAAAACACGTATGCTCAATACGCGACCGAAGTGATGATGTTAGTGATTTACTATTTTATCTGCTCAGTACAAATGAAACGATTTGCTATGGAAATTTAACTTATTACTAATTAACTCCAGAACTTGCTTGTACCAAGCAGACGAATTTTCATACGTTTGACATCCTACAGCGTATTGACGTAACACATGACGCAAAAAAGCAAAGGTAAGCACAAAGCCCATAACATCGGTCGATGTAGCGCTCTTGCGAAATACGCCAAACATGATCGGCAGGTTAAAGGAAAAAACGCCGTTTCAAATATTAGTCACGTGAGATCGGCAGCGAACGTGTTAATATCATTTTCCCCTCATTTGCAACTTTTTTGTGGTTTATCTAAGAATTGCATTATCCACTAAACCCTTGCTAATCAATTCCGTGGAAAATCGGGAGTATACCGTATTTGAAAAAAGTTTAAACATAATTGCATCAAAAATATCTACGTATCATCCCGATCAAACCAGTGTTTAAATATGCGCAGACACTCAGACAATGATTTAATACTCCTGACTTTCTTCTTCTTCTTCTTCTTCTTTTTTTTTTTCTTTTTTTTGTTGAGGTTAAAAAATAACAAAGTAGTGAAAAAGTAATGAAAGAAAGTAATGAAAAATGTTCCGTCCTAAACAGAATTTAAATTTGAAAGAAAATCTAATTTTTATGTATTTATATATATATTTATTTATTACTGAAAACTGACATACATATTGCTTTATTTTAAGTTGATGACAAAAGAAAAAAAAAAGAAAGAAAAAAAAAAAAAAAAAAAAAAAAAAAAAACGATAAATAGTTTTAATTTTATCTCAAAGAAATAGTCCTCACGTCCTTAAAAGTATAACTAAAAATAAATGTTTTATAAGTTACATTTATTTACATGTCAGAATGGCTAAGAATAAATATATTTTTCAGACATTTGAATAAATTAATCTTTTCATCCAAATAATATGCTTTCATTAGAAAATTTTTCCCACATATGTACAATCGATTATGTATAATTTCGAATGTGTAAAATTTATAAGGATGAAAGGGGGACATATTGAAGAGGAAAACAATTTAAAATAATTTAAATAAAGTTAAGGTCTTGAAAATTCATGTTCTAAAATATGGAGGGAGAGTGGCGAATCGACTATGCGCACTTTCGAAAATGTAAAATTATTAGGTGAAGGCAGACGAAGACGACGCTATCGCCATGAAACCAGAATTTAATAAAGTTAAAATTTTCAAAGATCTCGAACAAGCTGGGCACCTTATAAGGCTAATATGTACATATACATCTAACTGCTAAAAATTTAATTCTGTTTTTGTCACCAACTACAAGTTACAAACCTTTTCAACACATTTTTCAAAATAACCTGCATTTGTAAACGATTCTAAAGCGTTTTTAAAATCTAACGTTGATCAGACCTTACGTATATCATGTTTAATAAAAGATATTATACAAGAGATTAAACAATGATCTTTCAAAATTCCCAATACAGTAGACGTTTGAGATTTGTTTGAGTAGAATTCTTATGTTTATACACAACTTCTGTCACTAAACAATGTTGACAATGAGTGCATATCGTCCAACAAGTAGCACTGTTATGGTGAAATTTTCCACATTTACTGAAAGTCTCTAGTTTTATATAGTTTGTAGTTGCATAAATCTTCATATGTGAGAAGACCATAGTTAAAAACTATTCTGATTTAGTTTTTCTGCCTAATGTCCAATATTTGGAGATGCTATGTTGCAATTTATTTATAGGAAGACACAACTGCAGCTTTTGTAGCGTATAAATGCACCAAATTTTATAATTAGAATGGATACTATAGAAAAAAAATGTCGATAAATTTGCTTGTATATCAAGCTGCAATTGTTCAGCGTCTACTATTTTCTAGATAGCCATATCACGTACAGGCGATGCTGCTATACCGCAATTTAGCCTCATTCACAAAGCTATATCTGTATTTCTATGATATATAAATACACACCAAACTTCGTATGAGGTATGGATAGTATAAAAAATTACGCTGATTTAATTTCGATTCAAATCAGACTACAGGAGGACTCACTGCTGCTATGCGTCAATATTTCTCGTTCACGAAAATATGTCTAAGGTTCTGTGATATATAAATTCTCAAAACTACTGCATCAAACATAGATATTTTGAAAATTTATGGTGTGTAAATTTGAGTGTATATCGGATGATAGGTAGCGCTGCTTTTATTCTACGGTATTTTAGATGGCAATATATCTCAGGATATTAATTAAAATATCAATAAACTGCTTATGTAAAATCTTTGTACTTAGAAACTATATTAAATAAACTGTATGTGCATGTTAACTGGTAAGTGGTACTGTCAAATAACATGATAAAGAAGAACGTTTTGTGACGGCTGTAGTATACTAATTGTGACTTGTTGATAATTTAGCGCCGGTGGCCGTAAATTTATGTATCTACCTATAATTTTAAATTATCAAAAATATACATAATTGTATATATATTCAATATAAATCAAAAACTGTTTCTGTTTTTATAGTTTTGTAATGCAGTTTAAAATGAACTTATCTCCCGTTAATCTAAAATTAATAAAAATACAGTTTTTTTTTTTTTTTTTTTTTTTTTTTTTTTTTTTTTTACGCACACATACAGACCCATAATGAAATAATGAAATAAAGAAAATTTCATTTAATTGGTCAATTATTGACGATAATGAAAACATATATATATATATGTGTGTATATATATATAAATGTTTTTCACGATTCTAAATTTTTATTCAGTACAGCAAGCAAATATATAAAAATAATTCATAATACCATTAAATGAAGCCAACATCACAAACTATAATTTGTTTTTTTCTGTAAAACTTTGAAATGATTGAGAGAAAAATATGAACAAATTATAAATTTCCATTATTTTCTCAACGAAAAAGATTATTACTTATTTTTGTAAACTTATCGCAAATAGATTTATTTTATCTTTTCCAGTTTTTCTCGTAACAATGTCTATTTTCAATCAGCGTAAGCAGCCAACAATTTTAGCTTTAGAAAAATGACCTGGTGAATTCAATGAAGAACAAACGTGCCGATATATGGTTCTCCGGAAACAAAATTGGAGAAGACTATTTTACTGAAATGGATGATACAAGGTATTGGAACTTCATACGCATCTTCTGCAGAAATTCTATGAAAGCAAGATTAAATTTAAGAATAAAGTTTGGGTGAACAAAATGAAAACCTTAAATTCATATGAGGTTATCCTGTAAATAAAATTTATGTTTCTTCCGTAAATGTATTTCCTTGTTTACAATATATTTAACTAGTTCATATCCAATTATTTGCTGTTGATTAAGTTTCCTTCTTTTAAGTGCATTAGAAATTTTCTCGATAATGTTCTCAGTTAATATACACATGTATTTCATTTAATTTAGAAACTTTCTTAGCTACTAAATAATGATTTCTAGTTTAATATATATTATAAGTGTCTGTAAAAGTGTCTTGTATTGAGCGTTATTATCGAACTGTTTCCAAAAGAAAAAAGAGATTTTTTTTTTTTTTCATGTGTGTCTATCTAATTGAACTTTCTCATCATAGTCAAAGGATTTATATTAAAAAAAAAAAAAATATTCTGCATCATTACTTAGATTTTATGTGCTTGTGGCTTTATCTATTTATCTAACTATGTATGTATGTATATATATACATAAGGCATCCCTGAATTCAAGGGCCAGATTTTAAGGCAAGGTACAATACATATAACAAAGCATTTTTTGTATAGCAATATGATAACGGAAAAGAAAAGTCTGAGTGAAAAGACAAGAAATGCTGAGAAAATGAAAAATGCTCTTTATTTACTTAATACTGCAATAAGTGCCCCAATGCGTACATTAATACAATCGTATTAATACAATCAGAGCTTTCAGTTTATCGATTAGAAACAGTACTATAACTGTGTATATAACTTTCTACTTTTTGCAAGGCGAAAAAAAAAAAAAAAAAAAAAAAAAATGTTTGTTAAAAATGTTAACATCTGAAAGCCACTCCCACATGCGTTAAAAAAAATATTAAAAAACACCAGGTTCTTAAAAGGTTAATGTGACATTTGGGGTCATGGGTTCCTATGTAATCTGAATCCTTATGAGCTGAATCCTTATGTTCCTATGTAATCTGAATGCTTAAATATATACATATACTTGCCAACATACTAATTAATATTACGTAGCATTGTTAGCCCCGCCTTCTTTTTCCCACTAGTATCTTTTTAGAGTATTTTTATTCTTATTTAATCATAATTGCATTTGGAGAATATTACTCTAAAAATTTACTGGTGTGCAAAAAAAGGCGGGACTAACAACACTACGGAATATTAATTAGGAGGTTGGCAAGTGCGTAAATATGAATTTAAAGTGAGAAACAAATTGAAAAGGGAAAAGTAATCAGAAAATACATTGAGGTCATCATCAGCGGATAACCCCACACCTATTATGCAGGGAATGGAAAAAGTGAGAATTTTCCTATAGGAAGTAGGCGTTAAGTTAGAAAAATACATCCATAGTCCACAACTTCTCAGAGATGAAAGCACAAAAAGTACATTGCTATTGAATTCAAGATTAAAATAACTCAATACAATTCATTAATATAAACCAAGCATATTCAAAATTAAAATGCATTAATATTATATATATATATATATATATATATAACAATAGGAATTAAAACAATGGAAAACCCCACCAAAAGAACAAACCCCCTTCGGCTGGTAGCTCCACTTACCAGTACTTAAATATCGCCCGAAAGAGAGCAAAAAACCCTTACTCTAGATTTTTTTTTTTTATATATAATGCAGATTAAAATGTTTACATAGTAAGAATGGTGAGTAATGGTTAACGATTAAATTATTTTTAAGATTTTCAAGAGCCATATTGATTGCGTGAAAGAAAATATTATAGTAACCTTATAAAATTTTGCATTTTGGAGAATGTTTTATTTAATGGTATGAAATATATCTTACAAATTCGGAGAATCCTGATTTGAATCAGATACTCTAGTGCTTTTGCATATTTGTTCATTTATATTTCTGAGAGAAAATTTAAAAACATTATCTTTTTCAGATACATTGGCGACGTCATTGTAATAAACAGTGAAGATCTGAGTAATTGTGCTAGTGAAACTTATCCCTGTGATCTCATTTTAAACCTCGCTGATATGGGTAATAATATTTCTTTTCAGGATTTAAAAAGATTTTAATAGTAAAAACTTTAGTAGTAATAAAACGATTATAGAACTTATTAAAATAATTAAATAGTTTTATTTTAAAGCTTTCGTATACATATGAAAGCTTCTAAAAGATTTTAGAATTTGGATTTTTTTTTTTTTTTTTTTTTGGAAGTATGGTACTTTAGAAAAATAATTTAGAAATAAAATTTAAGATGATTATGATGTTGATCCAAAAGAAAGCATTGATAATTTAACGAAAAATATTATTATTGCCACAGTGGATAAAGCTGGAAGTAATTTTGATAATCTTTAGAACGTTTTTTTTATATAAAATGTTAAATAGAAAGGAATATTCTAGTAATAGTTATTACAAAAAACTAAATTATTATCTAGGGGAAAAAATGTGACTTTCAATAAAAAACTTAATATAAATAAAAAAGTTTTAATTTTCCATACCATTTTATTAATGTTAAATTTCATAAATTCCTATTAATTCCGTTTTGGTACCTGTGGCACTTTTAGTTATAATTACAAATCAAGTAAAAAACTTTTTTTTTTTACTTAACAATATTTTAAAACTTTAATAATCTGATGAAAACTGTCATGTTATTAAACAAACTAGAAAGTCTTAAATAAAGGAAATTCATATAAAATTTTGAGAATTAATACTTATGATTTTGAAAATCTTTTTGGTATTATACCATCTGATTTTTAGAAATATTTGAAAATATTTACGCTGAGGTTTTCCAATGTGATTGATTGAGAAAAGAAATTTTAAATTAACCTTATAAAATTTTGTATTTTTGAAAATGTTTTATTTAATAGTATGAAATATTTTTTTACAAATTCCAGGAATCCCCTTGGGAACCAGCTACGCTAGAGCTTTTGCATATCTATTTCTTTGCATTTATGAGAGAAAATTTTAAAACACTACCTTCTTTAGAATTTGTGTGCATATCAGCCGACAGATGGCGTTGCTATTAATTATTAACTCTAATTTTAAATATAGCTATATCTCAGCATTCACTGATCATTTGTTAGGCACTTTTCAGTACTGAGGAATCTAAATTTTTATATTTTATGAGGAAACCAGAAAAAGGTAATATTAAATTAAGTATTTAAAAATTTAAATATCTAAAGTTTTTTTCTTTTCAACCTAGTCGCATGAAATTAAAACTATAAGTTATAATGCTATAATCATAGCTGATTAGTAATTAATGATAAAATGCATTGAAGATTAATAAAAACTTAAAATGTAACTTTTCCCCTACTCTGAGACAAATTGCTCTTTTAAAATAACATACGAAATTCTGAACTATTTTGAATGAAAATTTTATTATTTATGTAACGAAGTGTTCTCGACAGATGTTTAGTGTCAAAGATCGATGTTACGAAAATTTAAAAAAATTCGACGCGGATATCCGTATTTCGTTAAAAGTTTATATCTTTGTAAAGAAAGAATAATGCTTTTTCTAAATGCTATGAAATGGAAGAAGGTTTTTGTCACTTGAGGATTCAAAAATAAAAAGAAAGAAAGAAAAAGAAAAGAAAGAAAAAAGAAAGTAGGAAATCTATTTACGAAGCAGTGAAATCGAGTGAAAAAATAGTGCAATTTCCGGTAATGGAGTTAGCTTAGTTAGTAGCCTGATTCCCATGAACTTAATTCTACCAACAGATGGTTGAGGTTAACTTTTTCCCCAAGATGGCAATTCGGGTAACATGGAGTACCAACAATTCCATATTATTTGCAAGTTTTATAATGCTTGAATGTTGATAATATTTCAACAGTAAATTTTCAATAAAATTTCAAAATTAAATGCTTATATTGCGGATACTCATGATTTTCTGTAAAAACTGTATTTCATATCACTCTTCATAACTGTTTCATATTAGCTGCTTGCTCCATATTACTTTAGAATAGGATCTGCAGGGATCGTACTCTCCGCCCTTTTTTCAGGACACTCCCATGGAATAGACATTTCTGCCTTTATTGCTACCACAATATTTATTTAATAATCTCTACCCTATGGAGTCACGACACATTACTATAAAAATACTATAAAAATTCCTGTATGAAATTAGCGGTGGCAAAAAGACAAACATTTTCTTATCCCTTACAGTGACCTGAAAAAGAGCAGAGAGTACGACTCCTGGATTTGTTTTGTTAACTATAAAATTTTGCATGTGAACTTTTTTTTTTTTTTAACATAAAACTTCCAAAATATTTTAATAACGCTTGAAATTTTTCTGCAGTGGAATCCAAAATGTACCAAAATATTTCAGTTTGTTATGATGAGTTCAAATAAAAATGGTATTATCTTCTGCTCCTCTACCTCTAGTATATATATATCGTCCCTCTCATGAGAACCAGACGTTACTCAAAATTACTTACTTTTCAGATACAAACACATGAATATTTATAACTAGGAAATCAAAAGGAATTGAGTTACGCCACTTTCACATGCCATAGATGCCCGTTTTGATCCTTTCAAAAACATGGCTTAGCTTAAAATCGCGATATTTACGCCTCTTTGACATGAAAGAGACAATATGATTTGCAATGAACTTGATTATTTTTTAAACCGAAGCAGGACATTTTGGTCCCGCCACTTTGGTCCCGCCATTTTGGTCCTGCCGTTTTGGTCCCGAGGAAATTTTGGTCCCTGGCCATTTTGGTCCCGAGACATTTTGGTCCCACCAATTTTTTGCAATTTTTTAAATATGTATCAGTTTTTTAATATGATAACATATTTATTGATACGGGAAAATTGAAGTTCTCTTAGAATATCTTTAATTAAGGAATATCTTACACACAAATATATAAATTTTCGACATTACGATTGCTGCCTAGCTATTGAGATTAGGAGAATTTTGTACTAATTTTTTTACGAACATTTTATTTATTTATTTTATGCAATTGGACTTTTTTTTTAATTGATATTTTTGTCATTTGATTTAAATTTAACTTACTTCAATTTTAATTTTAATTTTAATTTACTATCAGTGACAACATTTTGTGATTTTAAAAGTATTGCTAACAATAACAACAATAGATAAAGTTTGAATTATTTTAAAAATAATAAAATACAGAAAAAAAATTTCTAAAAAAAGGGAAAAATAAAGAAAGAAAGCCTTACGATATTAAATATAATTTGCTTTTAGTGGCAGAATGCTATTTCTTTCAAAGAATTAATTATTGATCTGCTCCCATCATAGACTCTTCTTTATAAGCATAAGCTTGGGATCATTTATGAAGTTCTTGAATTTATATATGAATTTATTCATAAATATATATATATATATATGTGTGTGTGTATGAGAGAGAGAGAGAGAGAGATACGTTTCATTCGATTTGATTATGATTTAAGTTTTATCATTAAGATAAGAGGAAATTATTTCAAAATCTGTGTTATATTGATAATAATAATAATAAAATGCATGTTTGTTTTTCCTTGATACTTAATTACGTTAACCGTGTATATATGTGTATAAATTACTTTTCTTTCAATTACAATGGTTTTATTTTAAAAATGAAAAAAATGTAAGTAGTCCAATATTTAATTAACTGTGCGCATTGCAAGCATAAATGTTCAGAAAATGTTGATGTACAATTTTTTATCTTTTTAGTTTAATATTATGTTTAAAAAAAAAAAGAAAATAAATCTGTCTGATATGTCTCTATGACTAAAAGCAATGCCCGCATTGAAATCTCTGTAGCACATTGAGATTAGTTTCGCACCCGTTTCTCCCACAGACAATAAAAAGGCATTTCACTGTTTTGTTTCATCGCATTTGAAAAAAAAAGTGGGTGGGAGGGGTTTTTAATGGACATTTTCTTAAACAATATTGTAAGGGGTTATAATGGAATAAAAATGCTTTTTTATTCTATGTGATATGTAACTATTTCCTGTGTTTGACAAATATATCTGGATTGACAGAGAAGAAAATGATTTAAGTTTAGCGGATCTGTACAAATTATTCCTGAGATCATTATTTAGGTTCCTCGCATCTTCTTTTATTATTAAACTCTAACATTTAGGAGATGCTTCCATAAAGCATTGATTTCCTACAAATTTTGTATTCGAGCACTCTAAATATGAATGTGATAATTAAGAACCGCATTACAGTGTTTTATATTAAAAACCTTGTATTTTATTTAAACTAAAATTTTGCAGACTTAGATAAATTAACAATGCTTAGATCTGCGCTGATAACTATAATACCTTTATCATTTAAAATTCGATTCGAAATAATAAATTTTCTGCTCCATGTGTCCTATAGTTACATCCTTTTCAACAAAGGTTTAAGATATTCAACTCTCCAATTGAAAATATTCGTCTAAGTTCTCTTTTGCCCGAAGTTCCCTCATGTACGAGTATTTGCAGTCCTTTTTCCTCTATCGTACAAAGAAAAAATCTAAATCTCAAAATTTTAGACATTTTTTCAGTTTTATTTGTTACTACAATTTTCTATTGCAAAATAATAATAACAATAATAATAATAATAATAATAATAATAATTTTCCTACCCCCCCATGTTTTCAAGTCAAATGACAAAAATTCGAAGTATGAAGAAGAATTTCGCTTTTTTTCTGTAATACTTTGATTATTCCTGATATCGGGACCAAAATGGCGGGACCAAAACGGCAGGACTAAAACGGCGGGACCAAAATTTCCACGGGACCAAAGTGGCGGGACCAATTCGGCGGGACCAAAACGGCGGGACCAAAGTGTCATGTACCCTTTTTAAACACCCGACCAGGAAAGAAGGATTTTATAAGCTTTATCCCTTGTGAGTATGTGTGTGGGTCTGTCTGTGGTATTGCATCTTCCAAACGAATAGGCCGACATCAACGCAAAGATTTATTATTAAAATAGTGATTTAATCGAAAGGGTTTTTATCTGTATTGATGCATATTTGTTTAATAGAATTTTTTCAATTAAAAAAAAAAAAAAAAAAAAAAAGGTTTTTTTTTTTTTTTTTTTTTTTTTTAAACCAGCTTGTGTGTATATATTGAAATTTATAAGTTGGTAATCTTCCAACATTCAAATCACGATAGATAGAATATGCTTGCTGGCAATATTCAAACTTCCAAATTATGTTAAATGATATAGTCGCGTGGTATTTTGAATTTAAATGAAAAGACACTTAAAAAGTCGCAAGTTTTAAGCGATTTTGTCAATAAATAAAAATTGTTTAGAAACTGTGACTATAAAGTCACAAAAAAACCTTTAATTTGGTGTAAAATTAGATATTTTATGCAGAATTTTTAAAATAATTAATATATACTTTTTTTTTTTTTTTCAGACTATTTTCATCAATATTTTAAAATTTATGAGCTGTCATTCTTCCAAATTTAACCTCACGTTGCACTGGTAGATGATATTATTATTATTATTATTATTATTATTATTATTATTATAAAAGTATAAAAAATCTATTTTTTAACTGATTTTGACACAAATTAAAAACTATAAAAAATTCCATAATCTTTATGATAATTTAATCCAAAAATATCTAAATTCGGTTGAAAATTGAAGATTGTAAAGAAATATAATAATTCTTTAAATTCAAGGCCCAACCCTTTGTCGGCATTTCATAGTATGAGAGCTGCTTTTCTTCAACAGGAAAATTAACGATTTTACAAAAGATAAATTAATTAATTAATTAAAAAAATAAAAATAAAACATTTAATTAAATTCAATGTCGAAGGTTTTTATAAAGCTAGCTCCGCGCTTGCCACCTATTTTAATAAAATAAAATTTTATAAAAATATTGTGTATGATAGAGCAAGAATTATCTCTTCCCTCAGTAATGTAAATTTTTAATATTTTTCGAAAATATCTGGGAAACATTTAACATGAGTGGTTAAATCAAATACCTATAATAATTTCAAACAATGATTTCTTTCTTTTTTTTCCCATTGAAAAAAGAAAAGAAAAGAAAAGGAAGAAAAGAAAAAATAAGAAAGAAAAATAGCATTAGTAATCTTAATAATTGCTGTTCTCCTTAAAACACAAAACTTACTTTTTTCGACATTTACAGACATAATTTTGTAAGATGACAGTCGTATGCATTCACAATAGAAAGCAATTTTTATAAATATTAATATCAACAAATAATTTGCACTGGAAAATATAAAATAAAGTTTTATGATGGTCACAACACGATAGTTTTTTCTTGGTGATAATCTCAAAGTATTTTTCATTTATTTATTTTCTTGAAATTCTATTACATTTTTCCTCGGTATTATAATACATCGATACTCCAAAATAAAATATTATTTCCAAATACTATATTATATAGAAAATTCGACATGATACAGTTTTAATAATTTCTAATTTAATTATGCTTATTACTATCAACAGATTTATTATTCAATGTCTTTTTAAATATTGCAAATTCACTGCTTCAAAACTATCTCTAATTTAAAATTATTTTGAATTTTAGCTATCTACAGTTTAGGATGTTAATAATTACAAAACAGTTTATTCGTTGAATTGAAAAGGAGTGTTTTCTCCGCAGAAAAATGAAGAAAGCTCATGCGAAGTTCATAACGATAATGATTGCAGCATTCTATTCTCATCTGAAAATATTAATATGCAATGAGGAAATTCCTGAAAGATAAATGTTGACAGTTCCTCTGTAATTAAATGTGCACTGGCCAGTCGAATCAAAACTCTTTGCAAAAGTGAATACAGTTTAAATAATTAAACGTTTCGTGAAGGAAACTGAAGCAAGCAGTGATCTTTTGGGAATATTTCTTTGGTGATTCAGAAATATTTAGCATTTAATGCGAACAGAATTCTCTTGAGAGTAAAAAGGAAAAACTTGAAGTCTCAAAGTATAGATCATAAAACGTATTTTTACTTGACATGAGAATTAAAAATTTTATTATAAATTGCATCAAATTTGAAAACATTATTATAATGTAAAATTATTAATTAAGCCTTACCTCAAAGGGATACATCTAAGTGAGTTCGTTGCGAACGTAGATTTACTTATAACTTTTCAGTGAAGAAAATGAAATGTAAGCTTCATAAATAACTTCTAAATTTTACTCATTAATCACTTAAGAACATTTACATAAATTATTTAAAAAATATATTTTATTTAAATTTACATATTAAGGTATTAGCTTTTATTTTTTTTCAGCAGCTTAAATCAAGAATGAACTTACCCATTCTCTGTAGTTGAGATAAGTATTTGAGTTATATATAAATTTATTTTATTTTACTTAACTGTAAGAATAAGTAGAGAATGATTTGCTAGTAAACTCTAGTCTAATTGTTTATATATATATATATATATATATATATTAAAAAATAAGTAACTAAAAACTACACCTGATAAAAATGGCATCTGCACCAAATTTCGTGACGTTTTACATACGTCACGAAATTTGGTGCAGATGCCATTTTTATCAGGTGTAGTTTTTATTAATGTAGGTTAATTTTCAGATGTAGTTTTAAATAAATAAATAAATAAATAAAACATTCAATTTAGCTTTATTTTTAATTTAATATTTTTTCCAATCTCCAAATAGTTTATGAGTTTTCTCAGAAATAGGACACTTTTATTAAACAGTTCAACAAAATCCAACAAATATTTACATTGTAGGTACATTGCGCCTAAAGTAATGGTGTTGTATATTAGTCCTCATTTTGCTCAGTTTTCTCCAGACAAATATTTAGTTATTTATATTTTATGGCGGTTAAAAAACAAAATTTTGGTCTATGTTTTATGAATTCAGCAAATTTTATGCATAGTATATATATATATGTATATATACAGAGGCTGTTCGCACATTTTTTAGACGATTTTATTTCGCAGTAAGAAAAAAGCGTTTGCATGGAGAATTTTATCTTCACAACAGTTATATTTTTGGAAGTTTTATTTATCTTCTGATATTTAGAATTTTTGTTTAGATGCAAAAATGTGCTTTTAAAATGGCAGTGGATTGAAGGATAGGTTTCCGCTCTTTCCAAAGATAGTTTTTAGTGAAATCTTTATGAAAGCATTTATCAGGAGAAAAATGGAAAAATGTTGCAACAACAGATGAATCTTGGGTCTATTTAAGTGGTTGCAATAAAAAAAGGTCAATTTATTATCACAAAAGTGGAGAAAAAAAAATTTGCTACATGGCTCAAAGCATCAAAAGAAAGTTTTTCTAAAGGATTTATGATTGCCACTGGTTTTTCATACAAGCTCAAGATAAAAACAAAAAAAAATTGACAAAAATGTCAAAATCAACTCTAAATACTCTCAAGAACATATTTTTATTCTAATTTTTAAAAATGAAAATCCAGATCTTTATCCAAAATGCTATCAATCCATTGAACTGTATCAAGACAAAACAAGCAGCCACACATCACAATCCGCAATTGCTTTTCTAGAAAAAAATGGAACAGAAAACGGGAATTAAAACCATACCCTTCACTGACATTCCTGCTAAATCTTCTGATGTATCACTGTTGAATTTTTGTGTTTTTCGACTCTTAAAATCAACATTATCCAAACACCGACCTACAACGCTTTGTGGACTCTGGAAAGCCGTTCAAGAGGAGTAAGAAAATATACCTCTTCCGATATTATAAAAAGCATTATTATCATAGAAATTATGATGTAGAATGTTAGTTAAGAACAAGGGCTATCAAACTGAACAAATAAAACTCGAAATATGAGTGAAATAGCTTCAGTTCACTCCATCAAAATCGTCTAAAAAATGTGCGACAGCCTCTGTATATATGTGTATATATATATACAGCGGATTCCCATATAACACGCTTCCACAAAACGCGAATTCATTTAACGCGACGAAAAAAATTGTGATTAGTAAAGTGCGCTAAACAGTTCCGTATAACGCGGAAGATAAATTTAACATTTTCACTTAGTTAATTAAATCTGTGATTCCTATAAGGCGAACAAAATTTAACATGTGACATACATTTTTTCTTCTTAAATACAGTTTATGAATTTAAAAAAAAAGTTATACTTTATTAAAAATGAAATATTAGATCACATAAATGAAATATTGGGTCAGATTTATTAGGTCACTTTATACGTTAAAATTTAAATAGCTTGAGCCGTGCGAACCCTACAATTTTCAACCACAAAAATGTGGATAGCAAGATTAAAACAAAAACATTAGCTGTAAAAATCTAATAAAAATATTTAATATTTAAGAAAAAAGAATTAATCTATTTCTGTTTGGTATATTTTTGTTTTGAATAGTAAGCCCCGTATTAAAGTATTTTTTATAAAATGTTACATTTAATATGAAGCGTGCAAATCTACAATCTACAATATATAAAAATATAGATTACAAAATTCAAACAATAAATTACTGGGAAAAAATATTCGACATTTAAGAAAAAAGAGTTATTGTTCAAAAGCATTTCTATTTTTTCCCGCCTTTACGCATTTCTCTAAAACATCAAATTACTTTACAAATTTGTGATTAAATAATTGAAACTTTATTGTCAGCGATCGAAACGGTAAATAACACTGTCGTGTATATATGCCGTCATCATGTAAAGAGTCAAACAAAAATGCACAAAATAGTTTTCTAAAATAAAATATGTATCAGAAGAAGCCAGGGAGCGGTTCTTATTATATTATTCTTTTGGAATGCAATCAAAATCCCTCCCCCCCCCCCCATGCGATGCATCAAATTTTTAAAAATAAGTTAATTTGCATAGTAAACATCGGAAACATGCTTAGAAAATAATAAGAATCACAGAGAATAAACTGTAAAACTCTTTCGGATTATATTGAACTTTCATAAATTTGTCTGATAATGTATGCCCCGTACAACGCGATTTCCTATTACGAGCAACGTAACCCCCGCGTTGTACGGAAGCCTACTGTATACAGGGAACGCCACCCCCTTCTATCTCGGAAATGCGTGAGAGTTTTAAAAAATGGTGAAGTACATGTTCAACGAATTCCAGGGGACCTCTTTTGGTGAAAAAGTTTTAGGTCTTGGGTAGTTGGGGGGCCGCTATAAAGGGCAACATTAAAATTTCAAATGGGAAGTGATATAATCCCCGGCGCAGCTCTGTATGTTGTCTGTACGCACTCATAGTGCACATAAGTTTAAAAAAGTATGAAAAACACTTAACACAACTTTAAATGCACTCTCAGCAAATATAACTTTTATAATTTCCAAATGTAACTTTGATCTATCCGAGCTCATTTGTGTGGTCGTATAAACGAATGGAGAGTGATTTTCATATCAACTATAAAAAACATGAATATAAAAAGCATAAATTAATCTCATTTTGTTTAATGCACACTAAAGAGGAATATTAAAGATGCATACTAAATATGAACTCTACATACGAAAAATTTTGTACTTAGACGTAACGTATTTGAATTATTTTGGATGCGTCTGTGCATTTAATTATTTGTTCTGTTTTAACACAATGACGTCTTTATGCGATACAGATTTAAAATACCGAGTTTGAACTTACTGCTTATATTTGTTCTTCAAGTATGTTGATTTCTGTTGCATAGACAAACAGGCATACAACATCAACTGCCAAAAACACGATTTTTGGATGCAAGAAACGTCAAAATATGCAGCTATATCAAAATATGCGTTTCAAAAAGTGACTTAAAATAATATTTTCTCTCACTATATATGGGTAAGAGAAAGTAAAAAAAGTAAAAAAATAAAGCCAAAATTTAATATTAAACAATATAATATTAACAATATTATCCAAAATATAATATTTATTAAGTCCAAAAAATAATATTAAACAAGAGGCCTCTGGAACCGTGTCAGGTACGAGCACTCCAAAAAGATTTTTCTGGACAACGATTTTATTTTGATAGGATGTCATTTCATATGAGAACCGTTCTACCGATCGCTACAAAAATTAGTACACTTATAATTCAGAACAAAAATCTATATAACACCGTAATTTTCAGTTCAATGGGATAATTAGTTCAAAAGATCTTAAATAAGAAACTCCACTTTAACTTTAAAAATTAAAAAAAATGTTTTACCCCCCCCCCCTCCCCCCGATATAAAAGGAAACGAGTTTATTTTATGTATACCTGTATCATGACAAACTTCTGATAAAACTGTCGTCATATTAGCTTCATTTTTATTTATTTATTTATTTTATTTTATTTTATTTTTTAATATTAATTTCAATTAATAGAATACTCAAGCGAAGTGATGACGTAAGCAAACGACAGTGGGTATCCGCATCCGACTTGCTAATGTAAACCGCAATCAACGAGATAAATAAAGTAGAGTGATAAATGGTAACCCTGACATGGTCCAACATGAGTCATGTGACACGCTCGATTTATGCGTTGGTTCCCTTGGTAACAGCATATTTTCAGTAAATTTTTATGGCAACAGTTTGTAGATTGTACTTGACGAAAATCATAACCGCCAATGTTTTGTTTACTTTCGTAGTTTAATATTCTTTTATTCTAAATCATTTTTATTTTGATTTTACTTCTTTTTTATTTCGTGTAGTTGAACTTTAACGGACAAAATGCTTAAAAATAGTTGAAAAATTATTATTTGTTGTTAAATTTAGCTTCTTAAAAGTTTAAATTTTCTTTTATAAACACTTTTTAAATTTTGTTGGGAAACGATGAAAAAAAAGGTATTTTAATATTTATTGTTATGTGAAATGTGTGTAAAATTATTTTAAAAACAATTTATTTCGGTCATAGGACTGTCATGTTACCTAATAATAATGATAATTTGTCGAACTGATATTTTAAATGCCAAAATAGCGATAAAGGGCCAAACACAGTAACCTATTGGAGCATGTCACGTGATTCATCTTGAACCACGGAAAGCTAATCCTTCATCCATTGAATCAGCACTCTAATTTATATATCTCGTTGACCGCAATAGAATTTTTTTTTCAATTATCTTTATATATTACAAATACGTTTCTGTCGCTGGCAGCAAGTTTTCTTTTTTTTTTTTTTTTTTTTTTTTTTGTCTGAAACCGCATCTCCTCGCGAAGGGCAGGGTCTTCCGCATCATGAGAATTATCAATGTGTGTCGAATACTCCAAAGAAGAAATTTCACTTAATTAAAAAATTTTATTACCTAAATTAATGAAGATATTAATTAAAAACATCAGGTTAATAAAGGTACGCTATTTGCCACCTTGAAAAATGTTTCTCTTATGATGTTTTTCTGTCATAACTTCATTTTCCGCGAGAAAATTAAAATGTGATGCATGGTATAAAAATTATGAAATAAATGTCAAAGTTGCTATTAAGAAAATTAATTTTCTTACTGACAATTTCTTATGTTTTTTACCAATTTTTTATATGTACATCTATGGAGAATAATGATCCCCGTTATCTATTATAGGTAAATATTCAATATGGTAATATTTTTGATAATTACACTTGCATTATATATCACGTATTAAAAAATTAACTAAATTTAGGTTTAGAAATTTGATTTCCAAATAAGCATTGCTTATGAGTTGGATTATTTATACTTTTTTCAAAATAATCTTTCTTGTGAGCGCAATTTCTTTTTGTCTTTAAAGTATATTTAACTTTTTATTTTCTCTTACTCGTGTAAATGATAGAAAAAGTATTGTTTTTGGGTCAAACATTCTAAATCGAGTTCTTGTTACATTTACACGTTTTTAGGGACCCTTAATCCAAAAAGCCTGTTTCTAGCGGTTGGTCTGTGTGGCTGTATGGCTGTTATAAGCATATCTCAAAAACAAATAATAACAGAAAGTCCAAACTTGGCATTTAAAATTTGTAACACATAGGGATGTCACACTAATTTTTTTGTTGAAATGAAGCTTATGGTTCATGTACAGGGACACCCAAAAGTATTCAAATACATTACGTCAATCTGGGAAATTGCTGGTAAGTAGCATTTAACATCTATAGACTGCACAAAACCAAATGAAACTAATATAAATTTTTTATATGTGTAAAAACATGTTTCATGTAAAATATGATACGGAAATCATTCACTGTTCGTTTACAGGGATACACAAAAAACTAGATAATAGTGCGACAATACTTGAAAATTGATGGAAGTGTATTTCAGGTTGCGGCGTGTTTTATTAATATAGGATTTATTTATGTGTACCATGTATTACGTACATAATCTTCAGAAGATATACAGGACTGCCAATATTTAAGTGATAACATTCTTTTTTTATTGTCTGTGGAAGGGCTTTAATGTAATATTTTACCATGTCCAGGAAATCTGCTCAGGAATTGAAATTAATTACTCATAACCACATGGAAAATAATGTATATTTTTAAGCTAAATATTCATTGCTTAGTGTTTTGTAAATTTAAACGTTTTGAGGCCACCTGAATACGAATTCAAGTTTTTAACAGTTGATCTTTGTCTGTGTCACTCAGAGTAAATTAAAAACAAATAAATTTAGGCTATCCCAATGTTGTACTTTGAAGTTAATATCTTTGTTACTAGAAAGGTTTGATCAAGATTGGTAAGTTTTGAGGAATGTTGCGTGTGAAATGTACCTAAATAATTTTAAATGAACTTTTGAATTTAATGACAGATTTGAATTCTATAAAAATGTAGGTACAATAATGGAGGTTTGAGGGAGCGGCAGTCCCCCTCACATGGAATTATTTCTCAAATACAGCTGATCTGAAGCCTAATTTGAACGGTTTTGACATAGATTTACATAACAGTACTCGTTATCTTAACACTTAATTTCCAATCTGTATTTAAAGTATTAAATTTCAGGGTAAGAGAAAGTCGTGTGAGTGACACACCAGATTATTTTTATTAAAAAACATATTTTAAAAAATATCTTATATATTTGGCATAAAAATATACTTTAGAGTTGAATTAAAAATCGTTTAAAAATGAAATGAATATCTTCTAATTTCGCAATGATAATTTTTTTTTAAATTATAAAAATTAAACATTTTTATGATATATATTTGCTAAAACTCACACGTTGGTCCACAACACTATTTGGTTATTTTCTTTGATATAGCAACCTGTTTGTTGTTTATTTTTTATGACAATGTCAACCAGCATTCCGATTATTTATGAAGATAACTTGATCGACATTTGAATATTCAATATTCTATTCTATTTATTATTATTATTATTATTATCATTATTATTTAACGAAAGATAGGACTATTTTCGGTAAAGAAGGTGAATGCACTAGATTTTTTTGAGTGATTTGTTTATAAAGAGAGAAACGTTTTTGGAATTTTCGGGAAAATGTGGGTTAGAAAATCTGGTGTACATATAATCGTATTTTCATTGCAACTGTAGAACATTTACGTGGTGTAAACTGGTGTAAACGTACGGGAAGATTATTTAGATTTAGTTATGCATATTAATGATCCTTGTAATATAGAGTTTCATGCAGTTATTTTTTCATGAATGGTGAGGTACGTTCATTTTCATTATTTGTTTTATTAATAGTAAAAGTAGGCTTAATTCAGTTGTGTACAATGGTACATTCATTTGTGTATACTGGCCTAAATTAACTAAAAGGTTCTATAGTAAAAAGTATAGGTATTAGAAAAATAAATACTAAATTTTCTTTTTTCTTTTCTTTTCTTTATATATATATATATAGAAAGTAATTATACCCAAATCTTCAACGCCAAATAAAGACAAAAGTTCAAAAGTCTCCAAGAGGGTCATATACTATAACTGTAACATAAAATGGTCTAGATATTACGAATTTCTTTCTATTCTAAAAAACATTCCTGATTTTAAGATAATATTTCTTTAAAAAAAAAAAAAAAAATAGAAGGAGAAGAAGAAGAAGAAGAAATGTGGTATTAAATATTATGTACTTCAATTTGACATTGAATACGGGGATTTCTATAATATTTTTCTGCTTTTATCTTGTGTTATGCACTATTAATATTCTTATTCAGTGAAAGTCAAAGCACCGAATAGGCGGGCAGATACTCGCAGGAGTTAATAAGTGAAGCGAGCTGGGGAGGGGGGGGAGGGATGAAGTCTTTCTCGGGGTAGGTGAGCCGAGTTAGCAGGAGGCAGAGCCCCCTAGTTTATTAAAAGAAATATTTATAACTTTCAGGTGCTTTTATCTCCTGAGTTACATACTTTGAAGTATGATTTAAAATACTCATTTAGTACTTCAATAGATTCCGTATTCTAAATGAGTTTTTTCAGATTTGAAATTTGGAATTGGAAACATCTTATACATATATAAATAAATCATAGAGTGTTTATATTATGCCTAGATAAACTTGATTAGATATTTAGATTGACTTATGTTTACATTTTGCAGACGTATTTCACATCTGCTTTTTTATCAGAAAAACTAATTACGTGTACAGAAGTTTCAGTGATTTCACAATTATTTAAGTTAAATTTAATTTCAGTAAATTCTATAAACCTGAGCCTAGAATTTATAATTCTGCCTTTTTTTTTTTTTTTTTTTTTTTTTTTTTTTTTTCATTATTACAAAATAGCATTGTTTATATTATTGCTGCGCAACATGTTACTATCTGATACTATCACGATGATTTACCTTATATCAGGTACTTTATTTAGACATTTGAAAACAAATTTGACTTGAAATTATAATATAATATTGATCATTTTCCTTTTAATTAGTATATTAGTTGGATATATATTGCGTAAATACCACACTTTGAAATGAAATGTTTATGTTTACATTCGAAAATGGAAATCTGTCATTTTGTTTCTAGAGTTTTTAAATTTAAAATTAAAATTTTATCAAATTTACAGCAAAAATAACTCATTCTAACACATGAAGACAATAACTCATATGCATCTATACCCAAATATGGGACTAAAATCGGGAGATAATTTTCTTTAATTTTTAGAAAAAAAATTATGAAAAATTCAGTGGACGATTAACATAGAAAATCTTTTGCTTGTCTCCATCAACACGGGCAGTGACGTAACACTTTGATTGCGTATAGGCTTATATGTTTTTTCTTTGATTTTACGATCCTCAAAAGTAACGTGGACACAGCTTTAACATAGGACCTCCTTGGAAACTTTTATTATTTTTTGGCGATGATTGATGCCAAGTTCTTTACTTATGCAATTGTAATAACCATTTAAATTTATCGCTAAAATGGCAAAAATGTATTTGAAATCGCCACGAGGGTCCCATATTAAAGCTGTGACGAAAATGTTTGGCGACTTTTATTATGTTTTGCCTATTGGGCAATGAGTCAAAATGGCTATCGCAATTGCGTTAGAAAAGACTTTTGAAAAAATTGCCCGATGTATTTCAGTGTCAATTTTCAAATTTCGTCAAGAAGGTTCTATAATAAAGCTGTTTCTTTATATCAATGCATATTTAATATATTTTAAACTAACCGTGTTTCTAATCAACACAACGAACATCAAATAATTCTCTGTAATTTATATTTCCTCAACGTCTTCATATCACGGTACCTGGCCATGGATTTTAGTTGATGAAAATAAGGCACAGCTTTAGTATGGGACTCCCTCGGTGAAATTTGAAAATTGACACCGAAGTGGTTCGGACGTTTCTCACCAATGCCTTTACTTACGCATTTGCGATAGCTATTCAAATTTATAACAAAAATGGCAAAAAATATTTGAAATTACTAAGAGGGTTCCATACTGAAGCTGTGCCAAGAAAAGTCGATAATTGAAATATATTTATTTAAACGTTTCAATTATTCAATTAAAAATAATCATTTAAATATAGTGACTACCGAAGCGGGTAAAGACTGATAGTAAAATAAACAAAAACAATAAATTGGTGTGCTTAATTTTAACAATACTAAATTCTCTATCATAAAATAAGTTTTTTTTTTTTTTTTTTTTTTTTTTTTGTTGTTGTTGTTGTTTTTTTTTTAGTAAAATTACAAAAAAACGGGTTTTAATAAATATAAAATCTTGAAAAAAGAGAAAAAATACCGATTTATATTTAAACAGGAAATATTTTTTCCGGGTCTAAATAATAAACCACCATTCTTCATCATACGTAAAATTGTAGTTTATGTATTTTTTTTTTTTTTTTTTTTTTTATCAAGTACTAGTAAATATTTTATTTGCCATATCAAATTTTTGTTGGTTTATTTTAATTGGTTTTAAAAAATCATGATATAAATTTTTCAGTAGAATTATTTCATTTTATCTAAAAAATCTTATTTAAACTATTCTTTCATAGCCAAAAAATTTTTTTAACTAAAGGATTCAAATTAATTGCATTGGTTATAAGAGACCGACAAAAATAAATTATTCAATTCGTATAGTTTATAAGACAATTTAAACTTTGCTTATTTATTCCATTGTTTAATTTTTAACTTTTCAATTTTAATGCAAGTATATTATGATTAAAAAAAAATACATATCTAGAAAACTATACTTATATACAAAAATGTACTTAATATTTTTTTTTTTTTTTTTTTTTTTTATGTGACATTAAAATTCATTAATGATGATTTTTATATATTGCATCACATATACTTGTTCATTTGGATAAGATGTGATTTCTTTTCGTGCTAGTCTTCTGCAATATAAATCTATTAAATATGTTTTAAAGAAACATATTTTATATGTCATAAAATATCTGTTTTTTTTTTTTTTTTTTTTTTTTTTTCGTGAGATTCAATACATAAAACCCTTGACTTACTTAAAACATTTGTTCAAATCGTGAAAACTGAAATATCATAAAAAGTATATTTATATCTGTACTTTGAAAAAGAAAATATGTGAAATAGATTGCTTTTATGTAATCCAGTATGTTGTCCAAAATTTGAACTCGCATTACATAAAAATCCATTATTCTGAAAATTCAGAATAGTGGACAAAAATATTACAAAAGTATTTGTTAAAAAAAAGATGTGAGCATTAAAAAAATTTATATTTATATCTCAAAATGTCACTTTATCTAAATGTTTTGTGTAGTTCTGTAGAACAATCATTAATACTAGTCATATCCTCTTACATGGAAAATATGATTATTCGTATCTGGATAATATATTAATTTCCTTACATTAAAGAAATTAAAACAAGCTTTAGAAAATACCTCTCACAGTTCACAACCTGTTTGAAGTGTATTGAAAGTCCTGTACACAAACCAGTAGTGTTATTTATACAAATTTCTACAAGAAATATTTTATAGTGAATCGAAAAAATGTATGTCAGTTTCAAGTCATTCTAAAAATATGTATCAACTCAGTCTCAAAATATGTATCAACTCATTTGTTGCTACAAATTTATAAATTAATGAATTTGTAAATATTTAGATATTATAAACATTAGAATATGTGTCTTTTTTATCGGCTAAATCCTTGCGTTTGTTTATTACAATGACATAGTATCTGTAATGAAATATTATTGAAAAAACTTGTAAAAGACATATAAAAGTCTAACCAAAATGAAAACATCACAACGTTTTAGAACCAAAAATCATAAGTAGAAATACACAGTGTAGTTTAGGTGGTAATGAGCATCAGTGCATAAAAATCAGAAAGAATCAGTCCTCGTATGTATTATGAATGGAAGTGAGAGTGAAAATTTCTTGGCAAAAATGGAAGCCAACGGTCTTTAAATAAGTGTGAGCCCTATTCTGTTTCATAATGCAAAAAGACTATGAAAAATCGTTATAGAATATCTTTCTGGTAAGATCTTATTAAAATAAATAATAAAATTATATAGATTAATCAGTTTTTTGGACATTCCGTTATGGCCTAGAACGAAATCAGTTGCTGCCTTTCGGTTAGCTATTGTCCACGACTGTCTATTTAAACATTTGCATCGAATGAATATTGTTCAAGTCCAATTTCAAAATTGTAATTGAGGAAATGGATGCCTTGCATTTGAGTCGTAGCCTTGCACTCAATGCTAGATTCCTCTGGGAAGGTTATTGGGACGCGAGGCACAAAATAGATTAATAGACTATATTGTAGATAAATTTTTGATTTCTCGTTCGTTGTTCTAGATTTTTTTTTCTTGTTGTTTTTGTTACTGATTTACTACTTTGTTTACAACTGTCTTTGTAATATACCATTGGAAAAATGCATGTGTATTATGATACTTTTGATACTATTTTGATTGTGTGTTAGTCACAATATTTTTCTTTTGGTTGAATTATATAGCGTCAAGTCTCTTTTTAATATAAAAAAATACTTCAGATTTTTTTAATACAAAAAATTACTTCTTCTTTTAAATTCAGATTGGATTTCTTTAAGCATTTTGCATATTCTCTATTTAATTATTTAGAAATATTTATTGATCAGTCATATATAATCACAGATAATATGTAATAAACAAAAATTATTATAGAAAGGTCAGTTAAAACGCCCTTTAAAATTTCACAAAGTTTTTCTAGATCGCATATATTTGTCAGTTTCTGTCTATCGAAAACTATCAGAATAAAATTTTAGCTAGAGATTTGCAATGAGTGGTTGGTGATGGTCTGGGTATTAGGAATGGTTCAGAGGTATGTCATCCCAGTTTCCATACTCCGCAGTGGGGGTGGTCCCCCGCTTCGAGAAATCTGAGAGGTATTAATTTTACTAAAACGGATTGTATATGAATCAGCCACCATTGTTGTACACGACAGTCTTTAGCCAGTATCAAAATAAATATCAGTATCAAATATCAGAAGTGCTTAAACATATTTACTTTTTTTTTTTTTTTTTTTTTTTTTTATGATGTTGAACATTTTTTTTTTTTTTCATTCGTTCTATCACGCTTTCTTAGAGAGGGGATTTAAAACGATATAAGAAAATCTATAAATCATAGATCCCAATGTTAAAACTTAAAATTTATATTATTTTCTGTTAAATTCCTTGTGTATAGATACACAAATCCACTATCTTCATTAATCTCTCAATGATGCTACTCTTGCTCTTAAAATTCGACTATTTCTGAATTATTTTAATATTATAAAGTTCATTTAATAATGTACATGACTAATTATTTTCTTAAAGGAATTTGTTTATAAATTCTCTTCAAATCTAAATTGTACAAACGCGAAAACAACCCCTCTGCATTATTATATTAAATATTATTTTAATAAATATATTAAATATAACTATCAATCACTTTACTTTTAAATAAATCTTAAATTTAACGTTAATGATATCTGTCTACGAATACAAAACGATTATGAGGAAAAATGAACGCTGAAATAAATTAGAACCTTGCTTCGCATTTGGATGGTTTATGTGGCTGAAAATTGATTATTTTCCTATTATCGCCACATATATATTTGACGGCTTTTATCTTTATATTAATATATTTTTCTCCATTTTATTATGCTATACTATCTTATACGCTTAATTCAAAACATAAGAAACGAAACCGTTCTACTTTACACTTTATGAAACATGATAAACATTTTTATAATCAATTTTCATCCTAAAATTTTAATGTAAAATAGTATCGCTCAGTGGTCGAAACTTGACCAATTTTTTAAGAAAGCGTGTAATAATAAATACAGAAATTCAAAGTTTCATTGTGAACCATGTTCTTAGTTTCTATCCAATAAATAAGCACGTAGCGAGTTTGTTGCATATGTGTAACATAAAGCAGAGATACAGCCTTTTCGCAAATGCAAATTAATCATATCATAGCAGCGCCACCTTTATTCCGATATGCACCCAAATTGAGTTAGTAGTTTTTAACCATCTGACCGCCACTGACGGATATATCCGGTCACTGAGCTGTTCTTTTTTTCACAATAGACGTATAATTCAAAATTATTTTAATTGAAACTATGACATTTTTAGATTATTTTTTATGTTAAAATGTTTTAAATAATAGCCATAAGAAATGTAATCATTCACACGTTTACATTTATAATCTCAATTTGAAATAAGTATTAGTTTAGTGCATTAAAAAAACTGCAGTAAAAACAACGTTACAATATTGCCCTTTTCAAAGGCGGTTAGAGGGTTAAAGGGACAGAGTACTTTTAAAAATGGGAAAATGAAGACATTTTCGATCAACATTCAGAATTATAAAAAAAAAAGAATGATTGCATGTACATTTGTTTTTCTGTGTTAACTACTATTACATTGTTATAGTGATTAAAAATATTATTTTGGTTTACTTTAAGGAAATTATTTTATTGCAGATTGTTTTTTAAAAAATAGCGGAAGTCGAAAATTTTCACGAATCCAATTTATATGCATCATTTTATATAACTGCACCACTTACTGGTTAATATGAACAAGAATTTAGTCATTATAGTTTCTCACAACTATATTTTACATATACAATTCGATGCAATTTTCTCCAGTAGAAGCTGAGATACAACAATCTGAGTAATCGCGTAAAATATTAGTAGTGCCACCTTTTTGCCTGTATAGGGGAAACTGGGGAGCTTCTGCCATAAGGGAGGCTCACCCTTAAATTTTAGTATTTTAAAATATTTTAGCATTTTCTCACTGGATGGTAGTCAAAGCTACTGTTGTCACTGGAGATCTACGACAGTTTCATAGATCTACTTCTTAGCAGTGTGGAGAAAATCATAGAAGAAAGTTTTTCAACCCCAAAATTAAATTTTTAAACATAATTTGTAAGATTTTTTCAGATAAAATAATTGAATTAAATTTAAGTAAGTGAGATTTTATAAATGCTGTTATATTAAGTTTTTTTTTTTTTTTTTTTTTTTTTTTTAGTTATAAAGTTTGAAGTAGACTTAAAATCACCATGTGCCACTCTTTAAAAATCGGCTAGTTTGGGAGGCTTGGTCCCTATCTGTAAGGGAGGACTGGCCACTGGGCCAAGGCTCCCTAAGTTAAATAATTTTTTTAATCTATACATAAATCTATATATCCCTCAGAAATTGTGAAGGCAGCAGAGAAGAAAGTTACTGATGAAGATTTTCGTGTCCATAGCACAGCTGTTGATTATAGTATTACATAAATAACTCTTGAGAAGTATGTAAAAAAAAAAAAAAAAAAAAAATACAAGTTGAGTAAAAACAGAGAAGACGTAGATGTGCACCCTAACTACAAAACTAGGCAATTATTTACTCATGAGGAAGAAAAGTTTCTGACTGAATATCTAATAATGTGATCCAAACTGCTTTGTGGATTATCTCCAAAAAATACAAGGCAGTTTGTATATATGAGTTTGTAGTTGCAAACAGTAAACAAATCCCACGCAAATGGATTTGAGGTATAATAACATCCTCCCTTATAAATGGAGGCTTAGCCCACTTGACTATGTTTGAAAAATTAATAAATTTTGAGAAGAAAAAATACATTATTTACATAATCAAAATTATATTTTTGTTGCCAATAAAATTTCATTTAGTATGCACTACCATATAAATTTTTTAGTACTAAAATAAAATTAAAAAAAAAAAAAACATTTTTCTGAAAACGTGGCCAATGCTCCCCAGTTTCCCCTACACAAAAATTCAACAAGAATAATATCTGATAATATATATCTCACACATCAAGTTTCGGGCATCTACATAGCATAGAACCTGAGACATAGCTTTCTCGTATACGGAAAATATTTCAAATTGCAGCGTCACCTGTTCTCCGATCTTCATTTAAATTGAATCAACCTAGTTTTACCTAATATCCATCAGACATGCCAAATTTTGTACATTTATATTCTAAAGAAGATTATATATAATCTTCCCCCAAAATGGCATTCAATTGCTCCCTTTTGGCCGATATGCACTCAAACTAAATCAGCAGAGATTCACATAGTATGTATCTCTTATACTATATTTGGTACACTGTAGATGCTGAGCCTTCCCTAAATATATAGTCCACAAACTAATCAGTACTAATACAAGTCCACCAACCAAATACCAAATTTAGTTAAATTAAAACCATTGGTTCAGGAAGTAGAATGTATGCACATGTTTGCAAACTCAAAAAGACTGATGTTTTCTAAAAATAGTAAAACCGTGTTCAGTAAATCTTAAAACACGTAAATTCATAGAAAACCGAAAAACGAAAGATTTTTCGAATCTTATAGGTTCTTCTTATATCTGCAGAAAATAGTAATAAATCCAATTTTTTAAAAATAAGTTGTTTAATTTAATTGAATGCATTATGTTTTACCTAAAAAAATATGTCTTCAAATCAGAGCTGACATAAATCACTAAAAAAGAAATTAGATCATAAATACGTTAGAAAAAAAGAACTCTCATAAATCAAATCCGTTTTTAATTAACATGTATGTTCAATAGAATAAAATTTTGATCAACCAGGCATTCACTCAATAAGCATTTCTACTATTATAATGGTTGTTTGCCTCTTAGAATGAAAAAATTGTAGTCGAGTGTACAATGATTCTACGTCTATACAAAGTACTGTGTTTATACATTTATTAATATCATACAATCAACAGATTGGGAAGAAAATCATATTTTATTGAAAATTTATTAAATTTGTATTATATTATAATAAATTTTCACTGTGTGTATGGTTTTATTGAATTTAAGAAATTGCCAGATTTAAAACTTTCTTCTATAAAAAATTTTATAGCAAAAGTTTATAAAATGTAAAAGTGGATAAAAATGAGGATTATTTTGAACCTTCTTGACATCATAAGAAAAAAATTATTTTTCCCCAAATTCATATTAATCATACCTTTCGAACGCTATCACATCTAATTTATTCTACATGCATAATTTCACTTAATTTGTGGCGATAAACTATTGAAACAACAAAATATTCTATCGAAAACCGTCTTTCTATTCAATTAGTTTATTAGTGGAACCAGAAAGTAACATCGTTCTTACAATAAATTCAGGCAGATATTTTTTTAACAAGTTTTTGTTTTTAATCAATTATGTAATCACCCTCGTTATTAACAACCTTTTCATTTAGTGTATAAAATTTTCAATGCCGGATCGACAAAAATCAATTGGTTTATGAGCAAAATCTCTGGAGATCCCATTTTGGACATCATCCAATTTTTAAAATTTTTTAACACTTAGAGAGTGTTGCAGCGGTCGAAATGAATGGAAATTCGATGGTTCAATAACGAGTGAGTATGATAGGTAAGGCAATACCTCTCACTTCCTTTAATTATTATTATTATTATTATTATTATTATTATTATTATTATTATTATTATTATTATTATTTTGTCAGGGCTCGTCTTGAGGAGTGCGTTCTTGCGTTATCATTTTGCAAAGTAACACCTTTTCTGTAGAAAATACCTGGGCACTTTTTAATTAAAGATTGGTTTACTGAATTTAATTGCTCACAGAAAAGACCTGTATTCACAATTTATCCAGGTTTCAAGATTTCAAAATGAATTAACCCGTAAATGCTTCAAACACACAAAAGCGTCTTTTTGTGGTGTAAACCTGGCTTAGCTGTACTTTGTGGCGATTCATTAGAAGAGAGCCACTGCCTTTTGCATTTTGGATTATCATAATGAATCCATTTTTCATCTCCATTGATCAAGTTATTAAAATACGCTTCTGTATTGAGCCTAAGAAGCAATGAGTTGCATGTGTTCGGTCAGTTAGCTTTGTTTCCTTGGGACACATTATGCGAGACCCAAACTCCTGCTATGCTTACTTTATCATCAGCTGCTAATGTTCTTGGTTTTTCACCGAAGTTGGTTAAAAGCGTTTGACAGTTTCTCGATTGTTTGGCACGGATTTTCTTCCACTCCTGCCTTCTCAAAATTAAAAATATATATACAGTGCCGGATATGTACCTCTTCTGGTGTTAGGCTGTTTATGTCACTATAAATCACGAAAAAAAAATTAAGCTTTAATTATTTATGAGTAAAAAAAGCCTTGAAATGTCTTTGACATGAATTCAAACACACAATGAGCTGATAAATAAAAATTGAATATCGGCATGTGCGAAAAAGATATTACCTTCCGGTCCCCCTAAGCAATAATACTGTTATAAAAGATAAAGCTCTTTTTTTTTTTTTTTTTTATCAATGCTGCATTTAAAGTCACAAGAAACATAATTGTTTTAACAAACATCGGCCTCGGTAACGAAATTAGTGAGATTTTGATAACTTAAGTTGTTTGGAGACCGAATTCGGCAAAAAGTAGCAGCGTAAGATTACCAAAATTGGAAGTCCAATCTCAATTTCAAATACAGTTGACTAGCTTTTGTGTTTCGTAGAATCCACCGATTTCTCCTTACTAATGTGTATAAAAGAGTATAAAAGGAAGCCATTTGCATACATATAAATTCCATTGAACACTTAGCTCTGCGTTAGTCATTAAGTGACTAAGCAACAAATTTAAATTTGCTGTTTATAACTCTTCTGTTTTCTTTTTCTTTTCTTTTTCTTTCTTTTGTTTTTGTTGTACGAATCTTACTTTTTATTTCGAAAATATTCGTGAAAAAATATGCATTGACTAAAACCTGCCTACATATTTACGAGTTTCTTATCACACTCGAAAATTGTCTTGTTTTTCGTTAAAATAATAGTTTAATTGATATACAATGATGTTATATGGCGTCAACATCAGATATTTTTCATTCTAGTATACAATCTACTGGTAGATAATCAATCATCTATAAATTATGAAATTTATTATTGTTTAAATTAAAAAAAAAAAAAAAAAAAAAAAACCCTCTAGATATGCATATCGTCATTCTACATAATTTTTTCTTTTAGATTATCTAATAACACTTTCTCATGCTCTAAAAATTTTATTTTATTATTATTATTTTATACAAATGTTATAATAAAAGGTCTGTCAAACTTTAAAATTCTATCTTTAACATTTTTTTTTTATTAAATTCGTAAAATTTCATTTTCTTTTCCAAGCATAAAATAAATATATCTCTAAGAAAAAAGGGAAATTACAACTACTTCATTAGCAAAATTTAACTTTACATTCTCATGTTCATAAATATTTTTATTTAAGTATAACACAATTTTCAAACCCGGTCGCACTGCCTGAGTACAAATTTGTACATTTTATAAACTTTACACAAATTTTTGTAATATAGAATACTATTTTCCAAAAAAGCAGTAAATTTACATATGCTAATAAAAAAAAGTTATACGTTGCCGAGATACGTACATTTTATGTTATTTCTTGGCAGAATTTTGCATGTTTATTTATATCTTTTGAATGAAATATTATAGGAACATTTTGAATCAGAAAGTGTACATAGCATCCAAAAACCACAAAAGCTCTAAAAACATCATATTTGAATTCATGCGCCTACAAAGGATAAGCAAACACTCTAAGAAAAGAAAGAAATCGAAAGGAGTCGGTGATAGTACTGCTGAATTTTTACATTCTGTTCTCCCTCATCTTTAATTCAGGGACATTATTCCTCTCTCCATATCAGTAAAGATGGAGAAAAACGACCTCACAAACGCTTTGCACATATATCCCGCGACCCTTCCATAGGTCGTTTCTTTGCTTCTAGTTCAGTTTTATAGACGCACTATAATCTCATTTCAGAAACGCTGCCTTATCATGCTCCATTGTCGAATAGAGAGAGATAAAGCTTTTGTGCAATGTCTCCGTATTTGGCGTGACTGTTTGCGATATTCTTTTTTATTGCACGTAGATATTCCTTGAGGTTTAGAAAGAAATTTTAATATTACAATAAGTTATTTATAGTGACTGTGCAGTAAAATATTGTAGATTAAAAGGGGGGAAAAAAGAGAGAGACGTGAGGAAGGGGAGCTACTACCTGATGCTCTATTTGTTGTTAATCTAGTCATAAACTATTAATTACTGACTTCAAAATTAAGATATCAACTAAAATTTTAAAAACGTTTCTTTATTCTAAACTGTTTTCATTTGCATGGTACGTATTTTAAAAATTATATATTTAAAGAGGTATCGTAAAGCCTTAATTATTATTAGAAAATAACCGAGACAGACACTTATTTTTTATTTTTTATTCTTAAGACTTCTCTAAATACTTACAATCGTTTCTTAACCTTTTGTAGACATCATAGTAAAATAGGGTAGGTGTGGATTACTTCGATTTATGGCTTGTTGAAGCATTCAAAAAAGCATTCATAGCTGTAATTCATATCATTATGTACAGAGAAGGATAAATTTTATTCAGTTATCTGAGGTTTTATATATATATATATATATATATATATAATTAAAACTTTAAGATACTATTAAATAGAATGTAAGAATTTGACGTGTGTGTGGTTTACTTCAATTTCTTGATTTCCTGTTCGGATCTAAAAAATGAAACAGATTGTTTTTTCATAATAAAAAATGTTGTAATAAAATTTCAGACAAATTTTAAATTCTATCTTAGATTTTTTTTTTTTTTTTCATCTAAAGTTCGTAAAACTATTTTTTTTTTTTCGATATTCACAACAAAATTAACTTGCAACTATTTTAGTACCAGAATTTGCATTACTTTCATCTTTACACCCTATTCCATCTAAAACTCACTTTTCATACTCAGTCACACTGTGATTTACATAAAAATGTACAGCTCATAAATTTTACCTTTTTTTTTTTTTTTTTTTTTTTTTTTTAAATACAACTTCTTCTTTTTTTTTTTTTTTTTTTTTTATGTAGTAAATTTATTTATAGTACATAAAGTTATAAATAAACATAGTTGCGTACATTTTAAGATATTTCTGAGCATATTTTTGCATATTGATTTCTACCTTTTGAAAGGAATATTATGTGTCATTTTGATTCATAAAGTGTACACAAAAGCTCTAACACACCACCACAAACCACAAAAGCGCTAAAAAAAAAACTTTTTTTAATTTATGCGCCTACCAAGAATAAGCAAACTCTCCAAGAAAAGAAAGGAACTGAAAGGAGACGGTGACAGTACTGTAGCATTTTTACATTCTGTTCTTCCTCATCTTTAATTCAGGGGCATTACTTCTCTCTCCATATCAATAAAGATGAAGAATAACGACCTTACAAATGCTTTGCACATGTATCTCTCGACCCTTTATGCCCCTTTTCCTTCTCTGCTTCTAGTTCACTTTTCAGACGCACCGATATCTCACTTTTGAAACGCTGTCTTATCTCGCTCGATTGTGGAATTGGAGAAGATAAAGATTTAGTATGATATTATGTTACTGTATTTGGCATAACGATTTATGATTTTAACTTTATTGCACGTAGACATTCGTTGAGATTTAGAAAGAAATTTTAATATTACAATAAGTTATTTGTCGCGTTTGTATAGTAAAGCATTGTAGACGAAATGGCAAAATTTAAGGAAATATATGAGCGACTGGCTGATGCTTTATTTGTTTTTAGCGTAGCCACAAAATTTTATTAACTAGTGATTTCATAATTAAGATTTTAATTAACATTTTTAAAATGTTCATTTATTCTTAATTAAAGACATCTGCATGGTACTAATTTAAAAATTATATATTTTTAGTTTTAGTTATTATTATAAAATAGCCGAGGCAGAAATTTAACTTTTGATTTTTATTCTTAAGATTTCTCTAAACTGTCACAATCCGAAATTACAGAAATTACCCAGTGATTTTTTAACTTTTCGTAGGTCATTATAGTAAAATAGAGAAAACGTGGAATTACTTCAATTTACGGCTTCCTGAAAGAAACAAAGAAATATTAATAGCCATAATTTATAAAATTATTTTACAGAAGGATGAATTAATATTCAAAATAAATATTATCCAACCGTATCGGTTATTTCTTAGTAATATTAAAATTTTGAGATGTTCCTATATTGTATGTAAGAATGGGGAGGTGAGGATTTTTTTACATTTGAAGACTCTAATCAGTGCATCAAAAAATATACCGTTTTTCTTTTTCTTTCTTTTTTTTTTTTTTTTTAACAGAGAAAAATGCTATTATAAAATTTCAGACAGATTTTAAAATTCTATCTTAAATGCATTTTTTAATAAAACTCGTAAAACGAATGTTTTTTTCTATGTGTATAACAAAATTAATTCTCAAACAAAAGAAACTTACAATTATTATGGTACCATAAATATGCTTTACGTATTTATTTTTGTACTCTATTCTATTTATAACTTAATTTTTAAATCCAGACACATATTTTGTATAAAATTGGACAGCTTATAAATTTTACACAATTTGTTTCTAATATAACATATTATTTTTCTAAATTACCAGGAAATTAAGTTTGCTAATATAAGAAGTTATAATATACATAGTCTCCCATATTTTATGATATTTCTGAAAAGAATTTTGCATGATATTTATATCTTTTGAAAGAAATATTATAGGGTCATTTTAAATCAAAAAGTGTACATAGCATCCAAAAACCACAAAAGCTTTTAAAAAAAACTTATTTAAATTCATGCGCCTACCAAGGATAAGCAAACGCTCTAAGAAAAGAAAGAAAGCTGAATGAGATGGTGACAGTACTGTAGAAATTGTACATTCTATTCTCCCTCATCTTTAATTCAAGGGCATTACGCCTCTCTCCATATCAGTAAAGATGGAGAAAAACGACCTCACAAACGCTTTGCACATGTATCCCCCGACCCTACCATAGATCGTTTCTCTGCTTCTAGTTCACTTTTATAGACGTACCGATATCTTATTCCTGAAACTCAGCCTTATCTGACTCGATTGTAGAATAGGGAGAGATAAAGCTTTTGTATGATAATATGCTACTATATTTGGCATAGTGCTTTGCGATTTTATTTTTATTGCACGTAGATATTCATCGAGGTTAAAAAGAAATTTTAATATTACAAAAGTTGTCTGTTGCTTTGTACAGTAAAATATTTTATGTGAAAAAATAAGATTTAAAACAGAAAATTAACTACCGCCTTATGTTTTATGCTTTGATAGCCAGCTATAAAACTTTAATTAATGAGAAATTCCACAATTAAGATTTCAACTAAGATTTATTATAATTATTTATTATTATTTGTAGGATAAAAATTTTATAAACTATGTATGTAAAAGGCATATCTTACAGTTTTAATTGCCGTCAAGGAAAGCCTTACTGTTGAGATTCCAAAAATTTTGGGTTCTTTGGCTCTGTGTTTCTGTATATATCTTGATAGTGCACGTAAAAATTATCCGATTATCTTGAATATTGGCATATATTTATGATCTATAGCATTAGCTGTATATTTTTGTGAGTGTATGTTAGTTGTAGTTCGTGTACAGGGACACACCATATTATTACTTAACAAAACGACCTACAAACAAAATTTAAGTGTACCTCTATAACGACCGTAAATACCATCCGATTGACTTGCAAATTAGTACACACGTTCATGACTCATGTAAAATTAGCTGTACTTATTTTGGTTCATATATTATTTATCATTTTTATACAGCTGTGTACAGAAAATTATTTCCTATCTTTACGGCCTATGGAGAGAATTTCACTTATACGCAGTTTAACTTGGTTTTTCGATGAGAATATTTATGTATTGCACACGGAATTATTAACTATATTGTTTTTATTTGCGTATACAATAATAGTCGCTCTTGCATAGGGACACAAAAGAATTTTGTCCCACCAGAGTCTAAAGATTTAATTTCTTTTAAGTGCATTTTAATATGATTACATTTAATTAAACTCCCTATTTTAAGAATATGGCTGTACTATAGATGATTTATAGTTAAATCTTTAATTTCTTTTAAAGGATGTTTTGCTTGAAAATAGTGTATTTGAATCTAAGTTCAAATCAGATCAGAAAACAATTATCATTGCAATTTATTACTTTTTATTCATATTTATTTGTGTACATAAACATATATATATATATATATATATATATATATATATATATATATATATATATATATATATATATATATATATATATATACATATATATATTACACTCAATTTACACGTATTTTTGTCTAATGATTCTAATCACATTTCTTCGTCCCTCCTGAAAAGCATAACTTTTATCGGAATTTCCTCTCAAAGAACGGGTACAAGAGCTAGTTTGTCTATTAAATTCGTTATTTAAATAATTTTAATTTTAAAACTCACATTTTTCTTTTGAAAGTAAGTAATTGTCACAGTAAAGTCCACCGATGTTGCATGTTTTGAATTTTTGAAGGGGTTTTATTTATTTATATTTATTTTATTTTTTCTTATATTATTATACAGCATCGAAATATAATTAAAATGTCACAAAAGTCATTATAAAAATATTTTGTGTTCTTTACAAGTTTAAATGAAATACCATTTTGGGCTAACTGGGTGACAAAACTTGTAAGGTTGAAGTGATGTGTAGTGGAGTTCTTTCCGACGTCTGGCTTAGTGCCCTGATTAAGTTCTATTTTGATAGTTCAGATCTAGTGCTGTTGGAATTAATTAGTTTAATGAGTATTGAGGTGCGGTGGTGCTAGACATAGTGATTAGAAATGTTAGCCGGCTGGAAAACCACCGGATTCTTTAGAGTCACGCCAGCATGGCGCTGCAGCGAAGAAAACAAGTTGCGAAGCGCGAGTGAATACGGTAAATGGTGTGGTAATTTTGAAGGTGCTAATTTATAGTGTAGAGCTAGGCGGATTCAGGGAATTCTTTTGCCTTTAGCCTACGTTAGTAAAGTGTTGTGGATCAGCGAGCGCAATCATCTTATTACGTTATCTACTGTGGGTGAGATTTCTTCTGAATTTATTTAAATTATTTATTGAAGTTATCTTTCTTAAAGTATTTAAGATTTCATATTGAGTTTGGTCCAAGTATCCTCCTTGAAATTAAGCTCTAATAAAACTTTTTTTGTATTTCAATTTGAGTCTCGTGCTATTTCTTACTTACTACTTAATATACTTAAGTTTATCTTTGAGGAATGATGACAACAAATTCCTCACAAACTTATAGTCGGATTTTCTTATTCCTCTTTCGGAAACTATGTATGACTGTTATTATTATTATTTGTCTACACACCTATGAGCGTGCATTTTCCCATGCTATTTTTTAGGGATTTTTCACTTTCTTTCTCTATTTTTTTTCCTTTTAAAGAGTTCCTCCAGCCCACCCTCACTACCACTGAGTGACGTATTATGCGAGACGTAGCAAGGCCTCTCTACGCAACACCTCCTGTAATAATGCCTCCGAGCTGAGCTCTACGTCGTGGAAGATCGACCGATTTTATCCAATCAACACTTCCTATGATACATGTTTGATCGTGCAGATTGGATTAAATTGGCCGATCTTCCGTGACGTAGAGCTCAGCTCGGAGGCATTATTATAGGTGGTTTTGCTCTACGATAACTTCAAAGTCCCTGCACCCACCCTTCCCGAGCTCCTCCTTTTTTTTTTTTTTTTATGAGCATGATCACCTTTGCCAAATATGCATGAGCACCTTTTGCCAAATATCGCACCGTCTTACATTAATATGTTTATATTACATCTTTATCAAGAAGGTTTTCTAAATATATTCTAACACAAAAATATCTAGAACTGGACAATCATCAGTGAGATTTTTAAAAAGCCATTACTTCTCAATAAATATGTGTTATAACTACATATAGTATTGCTTTACTTCAAACACAAATTCAAATTCAGTGAAATTCATTTTCCAGAAATTTTATAGTTGTTGCTACTATTCCTTCGATTGACTACTCAAAATATACATATATTCCTGTCTATGTCAAAACTATGTGCAGATTTAACCTTCTCATTTCTTATTCATATGCGATGTTTGCAGTGAACCTAATTCTGGCATTTATTCTTTTGCATATTATATCCATATTTAAACCAAAAGTGTAATTTTAACAATTTTATAAACTGTATTTCGTACATGATTACGGAAATTTAAATTTCCTCACATATTAAATCATTTTATAGATTGATTTATTGATAAAACAAATTTTTGTTTACATATTTATTTACACAAAAAAACTTAGTAGAATTGTTTTATGCCTAAAAGCGAAAAAAAAATTGAATGAACGATTTCATACATATATTTCATAAAATTGCACATCTTTACTACAAAAGAACCTTTAGGACATACTGCTATAGAACGATCATTGTAGTTTGCTAAAAAGAACAAAAATGCTTGCTTTGAGAACAGATTTAACTAAGTCAGTAGAAAAAAAAAAAAAAGTAAATCCCTATTCTCCCTCTGGGAAAGTGAAAACGAACCCTAAAACTATTTTGAACTTTAATGATTGAAAAATCTTTTTTTTTTTCCTTTGTTATAAAGATTCAGCGGAAAAAAAAATAAAAGAAAAGAAACAGAAAATCAAAGATGACATTTCCACTTTGCAATTTTTATTCTAGGCTCTTTTATATTAGAAACTAAGATTTGTGTGATTTAAGTTTACTTTTGAGTGTGCATTCTTACTTGCTATAATGTCTTTTTCTGTAGCAGTAGGAAAAGTCAGCAATCTTTTTTTCCATTAGATCTGACCAATTTTAACTTGTAAAAATGAGACTTTACATTTATTACACATTTGTTATTTATAATATAAATAGAAATTAATCGACTTACTAAAGTCCTTAAAAGTCCTACAATTTTCTACTTTTAAATTTCTACTTTTGATTCGTTTAATATCAATAATTTATGGCTACTATTACGATAGTAGAAATCTTAACCAAAATATTATTATTATTTTTTTATTATTGAGATACATCATGTAATATTTAAACTTTAAAACTTCTTCACACACCATAAATTCGGTAAATTAAGTACTAACGGTTTCAAAAAGACGGGGTCTTCATCTTCGTCCGAGGTGCAAAAAAACACGTGCATCTTGGACGCAAAAGCAAGATTAGAAGCAAGTTTAAAACCCGAAAGGGGTGTAGAAACACAATTAGCCATCAGGACAACTGTATGCAACGGCCAGTCAAAAGGAGACACAATCAAAAAACAGGAGGCAAGAGAAACAAATACCAAAAAAGTGGAAGTATATTTTTTTCTTTCTTTCTTTAAGAAAAAGAAAAAAAATTAATGGAACTGAACAAGTTTTTCAAGCTGTAGACTGAAAATTAAACCAGATTTTTCCTTAACAATTTTATCAAACTTAAGATAGGTAGACCAAGGTAAACGACATGGGCAATTATTACAAGGAACATTATATATTCCCCACTTATGAAGCTCGAGAATACGTAATATCACGTAATCAATACACGGATCCGGTTCTATAAGTTGGGATTCTAGACGTATAAAGTACCTTATCAGTATTTGGGACTACAATGAAAGAAAATTTGGAGATAGGCCATAGCAAAATCTACTAGCAAATCGAATTACATTACACTGCAAAAAAATTCTGTAAAAAAATTGAAAACTTCTGAAACATTTCTATAGAATTTTTTTTTCATTAAAAGACTACAGAAATTCAATGGAAAATTATATCTCAATCTGTCAAAAGAAACATTTATTTATTTATTTATTTATTTTAATAACCAGGTAAAATCTGTAACCACTGATACAGATTTTATTTGGTGGTTACTTTTTTTTTTTTTTTTTTTTTTTTTTTATCTCACATATAGAGGACTTCGTATCAAAGCAGGATTGGACAGTCCTAAATGAGTGCAACTGATGTGTTTCCGTTACTAAGAGGTAATATCGTCACCTATTATGCAGTGGACTCTGGTTCTATACCACCTTGTCGAGCTGAAATGTTTTATTTAATGCGAGATTTTTTTACAGTGTGCCCAGCCGAAAAAAAATCTATTTTGTACAAATATTTTCTATACTGTTCTGTTACATAATTTTTCTGATAGCGTAATTTAAATGATTGAAGAATGTTGTATCTTTCAGCATTTTATTATTATTTTTTTTTTAATTGTCGTAGTAATAAAAACACTGGTAGTCTTTCATTCAAACATTTAAAAGTCCTTTTGTGAAAATGCCGTAAAAGAAATAAAAAAAGAGAGAGAAAGAGAGTGTGAAAGAGAGAGAAACATGCGTTTAAATATTTACCATTGACGTGCACAGAAAAAAATATTAAACGAGCCCAGGCAAGGCTGGCATCATCGTGTACACTTCTTGCCACTTCGCTCAAATTTAATTATCTCTAGATTTATAGGGATATTTTCTGGCAAATTTTCTTCCAAAACTTTTCTGTAAGTTTATAGTGTATTTTTTGCTATAAATTAACAAATAAATTTACAATAAATCTATCATTTTTTTTTCTTTTTTCTCCAGCGAAATTTTCAGCAATTATACTGTAATTTTTACTCTACATAAGTAATTTTTACAATAAATAATATTGACAGTGAAATCAATAGCACATTTTTCTCTTTCATATTAAATCTATGTATTACTTGTAATTTTCTCAAGAAAATTTTGATTGTTTCTTATTGTTGACTCTGTATAATAAATTATATGCGTTTTTTAATGACAGAGGAAACGCATGTGTGCGGAAATTTTATAAAAAAATAATAACGTATAATTATATTTATTTTAAACTTTTTTTGCACAAATACAATTTTAATGAATAAATAATAACCAATCACCCATATTGTGTTTATACAATCAGCAATAATTATAGATGTTGTTTTAAAAATTCAAAGTAAAACATGCAAAATAGGGCAAAGAATAAGGAAAACATTAAATATTTCATTTGTTATAAAGAAAAATGATTAATATCAACACTAAAAACGCAAAAAAAAAATTATATATATATATATATGTGTGTGTGTGTGTGTGTGTGTGTGTGTGTGTACAATTAGCATGCTGCAAATTCGCCGTCATCGTAATTATTGCAGAACGGCAAGACAAAATAGGGGTCTATTTTACAGAAATGCTTAGCAATGAGCAATTTGCTGATTTCTTGTTTCTGAATATAACACATATGTTTTTTTAGACGGACTTTGAATTTGCGACTTGTTTGACCAATACATGACGGTTAATATAGAAAAGAGATACTGCAGATATCCCAAGATATTTGCATATCAATAAGATCTTTTAACATGGGAAAAGTAAGGATTTTTGAGGAGAGAAAATTGCTTTTAAATAATATTGTTGCTGCATCATGCAATCAATGTAACATTTTTACTCCCATTTCTCAAACATATATGTATATAAATGAGTACTTCTACTCACTCACTGACTAACTCACTGAATCACTGACTCATTAACTCACAGCAAAATCTACTTGAACCACTGACTCGAAACTGGTTCAGATTGTAGAACGTATAGTGTAAGCACCCCCTAAGAAGCGATTTTGCGAAATTCGCCCCTCAAAGGGGGCAGGGGGCAAAACGTGATTTCGCAAAAACCTTCAAATCTCAAAAGAAAAAACAAATATCCGTAAATTTTTTCCTTTAAATCATAGCTACCACAAATACCTAAAAACTAATTCCTTGAACTTTATAAATTAGGCCCCCAAGGGAGTGCGAGGGTCAAAACGTGATTTCACATGCACAAATCATGATTTCACAAAAAAACTTCATGTCTCAAAGGGGAAAAAAAAAACAGATATACATGAGATTTTTGTTATTAAATATAGCTAATAAAAATACCTAAAAACCATTTCTGGAATTTTAGAAATTCACCTCCTAAGGGGATATATGAGGAAAAACGTGATTTCACAAAAAAGATTTATATCTCAAAGAAAAATACAAATATCCGTAAAGATTTTGCTTTAAAATATGGCTAACACAAATGCCTAAAGACACATTTTTGGAATTTTAGGAGGAGGACGCAAAACGTTATCTATATTATATCTTCTCTAAAGCTTTAAACTTAGCTATTTACATTTTTGATTGTTGCCAAAAAAAAATTACGAGTTATTTATTTCTATATGTATATATATATATATATATATATTCGACATATAATAAAATATATTTTCATGCGAATAATTATATAAAATTAAATATTAAATTTGCTTAAGCATATGACAAATTGATGTCATTATCAAAATTAAATAATAATAATAATAATAATCCAGCATGCTTCTTCATATTTTGTTTCATAACATTTCTGGCACGGATAGTACGCTTGGCATGAAAGCTAACTCAGCATTATATTAAAAAGCTTTACTTATTTATGATCCTGGGTATTTTTTTTTTTTTTAATTTTGATGCTGAAGTAGATAGAACATTTTTCGACAAGGACTCTACTTTCGCGACAGCTATTTTAAGCCAAGTAGCCCATAAAAATATAAACAAATAAATTATGAAATATTGAACAAAACAGAAAAACATAAATCAACGAAACAAAACAATAGTCTCTTAAATTATGCATTTTTGTTTAAAATGGCGACAAAAATTCAAAAGTTCCCAAAGGAAGCTATAATGAGTCTGTACCACAATCAAGTTACATACTTATATATATATTTTTTTATTTTTCTATATACCAACCACTATTAACTAACTATAAAATATATATAACAACAAAAAATTAGTTGTCTCATACGATAGACATAGCGCGCATAGCATATTGAAATATTATGTGAAATTGCTGTCATTTTATGGTCGATCGAAAAAATTGAATAGATATAGGAAATAAAGTAAAACTAAATATTATGTAAAATGCGTATAGTGTGGTTCATATGTAATTAAAATTCAAATATAAAAGAGCTACTTCATTCTTTTTCGAAATTGTTATCTGATAAGTACAAAAGTGGGAGCCCACTGGTATGGCATTGTCGCATGTAATAGGGACATACAACCAAGAGTGGGGACACGAAACGAGCTTTTGAGCAATTTCAATGTATTTTATTTTAATTTTTTGTCCATGAAGCGGATATAGAAAAGAGTTTCCTTTAAATATAGTGACCAGCCTAGCGGGTAAATTTCATTCGGGGAAATCCACAGAGCTGAGGGCACAAGTTTTAGTATGTGGCTAATTTACGTGCATCCAACACCCATTGTAACGGGATTTTGCGAAATTCCCCCCATAAGGTAGGGGGAACAATAAATACGTTTCCAAGCATAACTTTGCTTCAAATTATCTCAGTAAGATTAACTTTTATGCGTGGGTTGGTTATGCGTTCCCAACACGCACTATCAAGGAATTTAAAGAAATTTCCCTCTCCCTTCCCTATTTAAGGGGTGGGACAAAAACACGTTTTTAAGAGTTACTCTGCTGCATATTATTTCAGGAAAGCGATTTTTTGATATGTTGGTTGGTTATGTGTACTCAACACACACACTACAAAGGGATTCTGTGAAATTCCACCATATCCCCTTTGGAGGTGGATGGTCAAAAAACATGTTTCCATGCGGAACTCCGCTCCGAACTATATTAAAAAGGCTATTTTTTTTATGTGCGGGCCGTTTACGCGTTCTTAACACGTCCTATAAAGTGATTTTGCGAAATTTCACCTTCCGCCTCTTTAAAGACAGGGGGGGGACACGTTTTTAAGAGTAACTTTGCTCCAAATTATCTTAGGATCTCGATTTTTTATGTCTATTTTAATATGTGCATGCAACAGGGACTTTCGCAAAATTACCCCACCGCTTTTGGGGTGGGGAGGGGGCAAAAAACACCTTTTCAAGCTTAAATATACTTCAGGTCACCTGAGAATGGTGAATTTTGATGTGTGGGTGTTGATTAAGTGTACGTAATATACACTTTGGTGAGAGGGAATTTTGCAAATCTTTCAACATTGCCGGCGAGAGAAGGGAAGTAAAAATTAGGCAAGGCACAGCCGAAGGCATTGGGACTCCAGATTCGACGTGTGGCGAGCGGGAAACCCAATACCGAATGTAGCGGGAACTTTTACCTTATATTTTCACTGATTTCATTTTTTTTTTTTTTTTTTTTTTTTTAATGAGATTATTTTATTATTAATGATATGGAATTTTGAGTATTCATTTAAATATAATGACCAGCGAAACGGGCATAGTCTGTTAATATTATATAAGGTTTACACTGTTTGACCTTTCCCCTACTAATTCCATAACACAGTATTTTCCAATTTTCTATAGACTAATCCTTCATCAATACCCATTTTTTTATTTCGATGTTTTTATCGTTTATGATAATTCGTGTTTCTGCGTTTGATTACGTCATGTAACAATTTATTATTATTATTATTGTTATTATTATTATTGTTATTATTTTCTATTTATCATATATATATTGCAGCAATGGATGCTCCCCTAATGGAGTTGTAGACTGCATTTACGCGGGTTTCAAAGAAAACCATTAAAAATGCCAAAAATATAGGTCGACGAGTGTAATATGAGATCAAACCCAGCACTTTTCTTCCACCAGCTTCGAGAACAGAACCTCTCGGTCACTGATAAAGCTTTTAATCGTGTGAGAGACAGAATAAAATTTATGCAAGATTTATTTCTAGCTACTAGCTAGAATAAGATTTTGCGTTAGTATTCTACGAGAGAGGGAATCTTAAATTCAAAACAGAATATAATCATGGAATTTGCACTTATCATGCTAAATTATAAAATAGATATTAAAAGATAAATTATCTTTCCATAAATGACCGGGCAGTTTTGGCTTTAGACGTTCTGTCAAATATCTCAGAAAATACTTCAAATATTATCTTGAAATTTCAGGAATGTTGTAATTAAAATTACACATTTATTTATAAACGGAAATTAAACAAAAATGTGTGTAATTGAAATTACACATTTATTTATAAACGAAAATAAAAACAAACATGTGTGTAATTTAAATGTATGTAAAAAATACTTTATGTTTATATAGTAGAATTTAAAAAGTGATTTGTATGTAAACATGGGCAGGTAAAAATATTTCTTTTTTAACATGAGCGATAAATTGCTAGATGTAAAAGCGGAAAGCCATAATTGTAAAATTGAAGGAGGGAGAATGGAAAGGTGTTCCTGATATGAATCTACGAGACGGTCCGGCGACGCAGCTAACAAAGTGTTTGACATTAAACGACAAAAGCTCACGAAAATGGTTTATTGCAGCTATAAATGAGGAAAAAAGAGATGGAGCAGATTTTCGAGAACCGGGATTTCTAAAAAGAGTAGAGGGGATCGAGAGAAGTATAGAAGTACATTGGTAAAAAAAACGATCACTAAGAAAAAAGGGAAAAGCCCCGATTTTAGCAGAAGGCGAAGTCAAAATGGGCCTGTAAGTGAGAAATAAAAAATATCGTCAGATGATGGAAAATTTTTGAAGGAGAAATATAGCATTTGGAAATGAAATGATCCCATGAATCAAAGGTTGGACCCTCGCCGATGCTAGACCGAGAAGCGGCCGGTACGCACAAGATTCCAGGAGTAGACATCGTCGTATCAATGGAGATTAAAAGAAAGGAGCCTTCTGAGGTGAATGATGCTGGAAATGAAATGATCCCATGAATCAAAGATTGGACCCTCGCCGCAGTCATGATGCTCTGGAAACTTTGGTGAAAGTTCTTTTAATAAATAGCCAATTATGCCTGATGTCCGAGTTCGGTATTACCCTGATGTTGGAAGCTCGTCACCGGGTGAGTCTATACTTTAAATTATATATATAAAAAAAGAAACTATCTAAAGTTTTTAGATTTCCTTTTTTTCTTCCTCCTTCAAATCTGGCTGAGTCCCCCTTAAAGTGCTATTGATTTATTATCGACAAGGATATCTCCTTAATTTAATTTTGATAAAGAATTTTTTATGTTTAGAATAAAAGATGAATAAAAGGTTATTTGTTATAAATTCTTATTTTTTTTTTTTCATTGGTTTCTAGATAAATTATTCCAAGAAGACAGCTTAATAAAATAGGAGATAATTTTAGTATTCAAAATTTTATTTTATGACCCAGTAAAGATTTAATGAACTTGGGTATTATTTAGATTATTATTTTTAAAAAAATAAAACAACGCAATGTATGGTACAGATTGGAGAGTATCTCTAAAATAACAATTTCTCTCCAACAAGGAACATGAAGAACATGATACACATATTTCAGCAAAAACTTTGTCTAGACACAAAAAGGAAAGCAGTAAAAAATTAAACAAAAATTAAATGTTTTCATTATCATTTTCATTTCCCTATCATCCTCCCTTCCGCCTTTTTACTTTCTTCTATATGTAATATAGAGAAAGTATTGGATTCGCGAAAATTTTCGACCTCCGTTTTTTGACGGATCTACACGTTTTGGGATGTCCTGAACACGAATTGATAGTTTTTAGAAAATGTCTGTCTGTCTGTCTGTATCATTTTTTTTGTGGACGCTGTATCTCACGAACCAATGAATGAAATTTAACCAAACTTGGTATTTAGTTGCACCCTGACATGAACTGGTGCTGATTAGATTTGGGGATCAATAGCTCAACAGGTGGCCCTGTGATCGCATTTTATGCAAATTTTTAACATGGCAGCATAGGACAAAATTCCGTATATATGGGCATAATAAGAGTTATTTTAAACTTGTGATTGTAAAATTAATATGAATTATTGATAATAGTAGTAGTTAACTAGGAAAAAAATTTGGTGCATGTGGGGGCATTGGTTTCCCCCCCTGGAGGGGAAGTAAATTTTCAAGATATGTATCTTTCGAAAGGTCTCGTTGATAATAGTAATAGTTAACTGGGAAAAAAATTTTGTGCATGTGGGGGCACCGGTTCCCCCCCCCACCGGGAGGGGAAGTACCCACCCAGGGGGGCAAAGTTTCAAGATGGGTATCTTTCGAAAGGTCTCTTCAATACCTTTAAAGCGAATGGTTGAACCATAAATCTGAGAAATTTAAAACAAAGTTATCGATTTTTTTTACTTTTAACGAAAAAAAACTAACGAAAAAAATCTTTTTTTTTTTTTCCTTTAAACAAAATTTTATTAAACTTTGTATTTAGTTGGTTCCCGACATAAACTGGTGCTGATTATGTTTGGGGATCAATAGCTCAACAGGTGGCGCTGTGATAGCATTTTATCTAAATTTTTAACATGGCAGTATAGGACAAAAATTCCTATAAATGTGCATAATAAGAGTTATTTTACACTTGTGATTGTAAAATTAATATGAATTATTGATAATAGTAGTACGTAACTAGGAAAAAAATTTTGTGGATGGGGGGGCATCGCTTCCCCCCCCCCTCGTGGGGGTTAAATTTTGAAGATGGGTATCATTCGAAAGATCTCGTCAATACCTTTAAAACGAATGGTTGAACTATAAATCTGTGATAATTTAAAACAAAGTTATCGATTTTTCTTACTTTTAACAAAAAAAAAAAAAAAAAATTTAGAAAAAAAATCGTTTTTTTTTTTTTTTAAATATTGTTACTGATTGAATATGTATAGGAAAATATAGAAGAAAGTCTTGTGGTGGCCAAAACATACTAGTTTACTTATTTATTCATTTTTATTTTTATTTATTTATTTTTAATTATTTATTTAATTATTCACTTATTTATTTATTTATTTACTTTTTTAGAAATGAAATTTAGTTCCTGATATTCAGTTCATTTTATTGCTGACAACTTTCTTAATTTACATGTTTAGGGTATTCATATAATTAGTTTAATACATTAGGCTAATATATTCTGCAAATTTTCGCTAAAACTTACGTATGTGCAGTTAAAAATTATTTGTAAATATGTTTATATTTTATTAGCTATGTAGTATTTTTGCATTCAAACTGCAATATATTGTGTCTAATATGGTATTTCAGATTTTCTAAAAATGGCTTTGGAATGGGTTTGATACCCTATGTGTTGTAATTTAAATAGTTTTTTCTTTTTTTCTATATTTTTAAAGGGACCATTATATATCCATGAATATATGTGGCGGCCTCATAAATATTTATACAAATAATTAGAGAAAGCCTTGTGATCTTTTGCTACATACAGTTTTCATTTTAAGTATTAATTTTTACAGCATAATCCAACGCATTTTCATTTTTGTTTATTCTTTTACTGGCCAACCTTTTGCTTTCGGGTCAAAACTTTTGCTAAAATTCATGATTTATTAAATATTCTCTACAATCTTGAATTTTCAAGATGATTCTTTCAGTACCTTCTAAGATATTTGACAAAACGTTTGAATTCGAATATGTCCTATATCATTTACGCCAAGGTACAGTAGTTACTTATTTCTTCTAAAAATATTGCAAAATCTAAAGAAAGGAAATAAAATTTAAAAAAGAGTTTGCATTGTTCTAAAATCCATAGGACTTTTTTGGTGATTAAATTAAAAAAGGTGTTATATGAATAATAATATTAATCGTATGATTTTTTGACGTTACAATATGCCTCTACTTGTGTGATATAATATTTCAGACATCCAATATTTATAATTTATTTCGAAGCGTTGTTAGTACACGCCTTATTTTCATACCACTTTTTTAGTTCAATCGTAGTTACATATTAAAGAAAAATACTTTAAAAAAATGCGCTGTAAAAGAAGAAAAAAAAAAAAAAAAAGGTGACAGATACTAACTAATGATTCTTTATAATAAAAAATCTCTGACAACTCTGATATATATATGTATTTCGTTATACATTTATTTAACTGAATTATTTAAAATTGCATTCATATGTATAATTTATCTACCTTAAAAATATATGTATGCCTGTCAGAATTTACATATTAAAAAATCTACAAATCGTGCAAATTTAGAATTAAGATTTGGTGATTATTCATATAACACCTAAGGCATTCATTATCAGAATTCGAACATATATTTCCAATATTTGGATTTATTCACAGCACGTTAAGTAATCAACAGATGTTTGAAAAATAACTAAATAAATTTATGCGTATAATAAATCCTTTATATTTTTGTAATTTCAATAAAAAGATAAACAACAAGATAAACAAATAAAATAAAGTTAAAAAAAAAAATATTTTAAATTCAATTTTATGCTATCAAAATTTTCGAATTCTTTTAAAAAATATAAAGTAAAATAAGAATGAAAGTAAAAAGTAAAAATTGGAAATTAATCCTTTAGTCTTTAAACCAATATATATATATACGTCATATAGAATCTTGTACTACTTCTGAATCAACACTAAACAAACTAGTATGTTGTGGCTACCACATGACTTTCTTCTATATTTTCCTATACAAATTTACTCAGTAAAAATAATTTATTAAAACTATTATTTAATAAAATATATCTTCCATGATAGTGCACACGATTTCCATATTAGAAAAGTAGTATAACACTAAATATCCCCCCCCCCCCAAAAAAAAAAAAAAAAAAAAAAAAGAAAGAAAGAAAGAAAGTCCAGTTTATTCTCAATATTAAAAAAAAAAAAAATTACGAATTTTTTTCGTTAAAAGTAAAAAAAAAAAAAAAAAAAAAAAAAATCGATAACTTTGTTTTAAATTATCATACATCTGTAGTTCAACCATTAGTTTTAAAGGTATTAAGGAGACCTTTCGCAAGATACCCATCTTGAAAACTTACCCCCCCCCCGCCCCCCCAGGGGGATAGCGGTGCCATCCCATGCACAAATTATTTTTCCTAGTTAACTACTACTATTATCAATAATTCATATTCAATTTACAATCACAAGTTAAAAATAACTCTCATTATGTACATTTATACGAAATTTTGTCCTATACTGCCATGTCAAAAATTTAGAAAAAATGCGATTTCAGCGCCACCTGTTGATAGAATTAATCCCAAATCTAATCAACACCAGTTTATGTCAGGGTCCAACTAAATACCAAGTTTGGTTAAATTTCGTTCATTGTTTCGTGAGATACAGCGTCCACAAAATTCGTGATACACACACAGAGACAGACACACAGACAGACATTTTCTAAAGATTATCGAATCGTGTTCAGGACATCCCAAAACGTGTAAATCCATCGAAAACCGGAGTTCGAAAATTTTCACGAATCCAATGCTTTCTCTATATATACATATAGAAGAAAGTAAAAATTTTGTTTTGTTGTTTACATAGTTATTCATACTAAATTTAATCATAGCTATGGCAAGTGAAAAATGTATCGACTTCATATTTGAAATTTTACAATGAACAATCAAAAAACAAAGATTGAATTCCGAATACTTTCTTTTATTATTTTAAAAACAAGAGAAAATTAAACATTGGCTCCGTAAAGACGAAAACTTGCGTATTTATACTTTCAAATCATCTCTAAACATAGAAAAATAAAACAAAATCCGGAATATCCCCCGACAAAACTAATTCAACATCACTATCGAAATGTGTTATTGTGTAACCTTACTATAGCACAAATAGAATCTGCCATAAAACATTTCAAACTTTCATTTCTCTCTCTTATACTTCTCATCTTTAATTCAAGGAATCTTGATTCCCTTCGGGAATTTTCCGCGAAATATGAGTCCGCAATGCCTCATCTTTTTCAAAATCTTTACCGTCACAGTTTTAGAGAGGTTTTGGAGTTTGCATTCTTTTTAGTGGGGTTTGCCGTGTTAAAGAAATCAAAATGAATAAGTCACGAACAAATACCCGCAAGGAAAAATTATAAACAAAAACAGTATTTAAAGACCACCCTTCTCTTCTGTATATATACATTTATCAACATCTCTAAATTTATTTATTATACTGTTGCTATATAAATATAAAAAGTCTTTGAGTTTTTCGATAGCATTTATAAATTTATAAATTTAAAACACGAAAGAAAAATCTTGCGGTTTGTGTAGTTTATAAAGCACTTTCCAACGCTACCTGTTCATGTTTTATCTCGATGCTGGCACTACAATACTTATTTCGTTTTTCATTAAGAAAGAATAAACCTGACAAAACTGCATTAATAGTATTATTTTTAAAAAAAATGAACATAAAATATAATTCTTTGTTATAAAATCATGTATCTTGTCCAATGAAACACTTAATGTACTACAAAATTAATATCGTAAAATTTTTTAGTGAATCGAAATAACCTAGCAGTTTAATTTTTTTATTAATATACAATAGAAACTAGTATCGCTGAGTGTCAAAATTTGACCAATTTTTTAAATACATATTCAAATAATAAATATAGAAATTCAATGTTCCATATAATCAATGCTTTTAGACACTATCCTAAAAATAACTAAATAAAAAACATAGCGTTTTTGTTGCATGTATATAACATAGAAGTTGAGATGCAGACTTTCGGCCAATGGAAATTAATAGTAGCGTAGACGCGCCACTAAATAATAATCAAAGGGTTAGCTTATTTTTATCAAAACCTTTACTTTGTATTGATTAATTTTTGATCAATTACCAGATGTATTTTTCTTTTTGATATAACAATTCTAATATTAAAGAATTTTTTTAATGTAACTTTTTGCAGTTTAAAAGAATCAGAAAATCAGCATTATTTTGTAATTTTCAGTTTTAATGGCTGCATTATAGTTAGGAGAATTTTCCTTCGAATTATTCCCTAAGGGAAGAAAAACTTTTCGAAGAAAATTTCTTAAGACATCTAATCCATACTTACGTTATCTCTAGTAGGAAAGATTCAAAATTCTAAAAAAAATCTTTGATCGAATACCGAAGAATAGAATATTGTTTTTCAGTTAAAATAATTGAATTCGTTTCTAACCGTTATTATTAATTCAATCTTATAATTTAACAAATAATGAAAACGATAATAATAATAATAATAAGAAGAAGAAGAAGAAGAATCTATTTAAATTTGAAACTTTATAAATTTTTTTTTCACTAAATTCGAAATAAAATTCACACTATTGCGCTTTCATTTTGGCATATGCCTGCATTATGTGTTATTTCATGAATATAAATCAGTAATATGACATTAAGAAATAAGAATTTCTAAATATATGCTTTTTGATCTATATATCTGCTTATATCTAAGAATTAAACTGACTTGGACTTACACTTTCCGATGTTTCTGCCTACCTGTAGAAGTGCCCTGCACGAAACTCCGGTATGGCCACCATCCGGAATGTTGTTTAAAATAATGTTTCGCTTAATCCATGACATGCTGCTTGAGCGACCATGCTATATGCCTTCCTCCTCTTAGGACTACCTACAAGATTAGGAGGCACATTGAGGGCCGTATTCACCAAATTTCATTCATCGAGGATTAAACCATGGATCAGAAAATCCGAAAATCAAAGCTACACTGGATTAAATTCCTACGGTATTCACCATCAGCGGATTACGTAATCCATGAATTAATTGGAAGAGAAATAAAAGCTTCGTTTTGATTGGCCAAGAACAAAGATAACCTTTATTCATCGTTCGGCTTCAATTAACTAATCAATCGGATTAGAATATTAGAAAGGGTAAAAAGCAAATTGCCAACACTGATACACGCTTCGCTTTTGTTTACTTCGCTTTTGTTTACGCACGTATTAAGAATCAATTTTACTTTACAGCACTTTTAAAAAGAATAATCACGCAGACGACAGCTGTTTACGCTATGATTTAAAATTTTGATTGTTATGGATAAGAGAATATTAAAGCTTTTAAATTTTTTTTCTGCTGAAGTTAATGCATTATTTTTTTCTGTGGCAGATGACAGCCTATTATCTAACATTCATATTAGAGATTCCACGAAATATTTATTTAATCGATAACGTTATCGAAATGTCACATTATCCAAAGAATCCAAATCATTTACTCTAATTTAATGCGCCGTCCTTTTCCTTCTTTCAAATACTTCCAATAGTTCTAAACTTTCAATATCATCTAGTGAGAATAGATCATCAACGTCAACCATGTTTGTTATTTGTTTGCGAATCTTGAGCTGCGGAAAACGCATGCGTTACGAAAAAATCCGAGAATTATCTCTGTTAGTCCTCCGATATTCGAGGATCAAAAATGAAGTGTTAAAGTAGCCGGTGAACTGCGGATTTTCGTTGGAGAATACCGATTTTTCTATAATCGAGCGATTACCGCTGATCCGAGGTTTAATTCGAGTGTTAAGAAATTGGTGAATACGTCCTTAAAGAGCACGAAGATACGCTTGGAAACCATCTAAAGGCAGGTGCCTGTGTGCGGTTTTAGGATCTAAAACAGAAACCTTACGTCATAATTAAGAAACTGAACGATATCATTGTTGCGGTACGAGTGACAGCTTCATTGGACTGTTTCAAGAATGTTCGAAGAATTAACAGTAGTATTGGATTGTTTTCGAGAATATTCATTGTAGTAACAGTTTTGATGTACAAATTCGAGAATTTAAGCAGAATAAAGTGCATTTATCGACTAGACCCTGTCTGATTCTTTGCGAACTGTTTTTCCACACAACGAAATCGACAAGTTTTTTGCAACAATACTGATCTCTTCAAACCATTATAGAATTAGAGTATCATCTTTAGAATACTATGCTTTGATAATATTTAAAGCAGTATGACAGTACATAAGTAAAAAATTTTCAAAATTTGGTAACTAAGGGGAAGATTATAATGCCATAAGATTACCTTAGTTCTTTCTGTAAAAAATCTTGTTGAATTCATGATAAATTCCTTTAATATATAAAACATGCAATATTTATTTTATAAGGCACTAGCAGACAGCGTTAGCTTCGCTGGTCACTGTGTTTAAATAAAATACTTATAAATATAAAATCTAAGAAAATATTATTCGGAAACGAATTTCAAATGAATTCGGTTCAATCATCGATACGGGTCGCCATTGTTAAATTTTCACCTGCCCACAACATGCGGGGTTCAAGTTTCCTAAGTCTGTAACAGCGCATTTCCCGCGTTTGCTGCGCATGTACAGCAAACTTAAACGAATTCTCACAAAAGCACAAAAACAGTTAGGGACCTCAATGCCTTCGTCAGCGCCTTTCCCTCTAACACTATACCGAGTCAGTCAAAAGAGATAATAATGGCTAAAGGAAGACGTTACTATGATAAATGATCAGAGTAAATTTGGATAAAATCTCAAAGCGATACGTTCATTAGAGTGAAATGTAGACACAGGCAATAAAATAAACAACATTTTTACTTGAAAGATGCCATTGCTGTGATAAAATGAGAAGAGGAATCATCTGACAGAATTTCACAATGATACGGCCGCTATTGTAGAAGTTAAGCACGGCTGATGTATGAAACAAAATAGCGGCTTAAAATAATTCTTATTACGGAAACATATAGGCCGTAACATTCATTTTGCTGATCAAACTGAGAAAAAATATATACCGCTTTCCTCTAGAATGAATAAGTGGTCATTTCATAAATCAATTAACTAGAAATATACATTTCCGAGCTATGCGCATAAGGCACGCCAATAAACTGAATAGACGAAATGATCGAGAATTTCCAGTTTACACATTTCTAGATGGTGAAACAAAATTCTGAATATTCTGAATATTCTGAATCTTTTGTATTGCGAGAAATTCACGCGCGATTTTCTAGAATTGGGTAATAAACCAAGATTACAGCTGCTGAAACCCGCCTTTTCCAGTCTCATTTATTTGCAGAGGTTTTTAAATAAGTTTGTCCTCGATAATATAGGCAAACGCTCTAAAATTCTAATAAGGGCTTCTAGAACTCGCTTTCCAAGGGGGCTAGAATTCATAAGGATGACATGGAACTATTTTTTATAGAGCCACAATTTAGATTCTAGATGACAGTTGCAGAATTTTTTCTCAGTGCAGATAGAGATTTCAATAGCTTTAAGCCTATGATGACAACGTGAATAGTTTCGTAGAAAATCTCGTGTAAATCGATCTAGTAGTTTTTAACACTTTCTAACAAAGTGAATAAGTGTTTGACTTTGGTTTGATTGTGTGCCCGTGCTCTAACGTCAGTACGTTTTTTTCAGAATTTCTTAAAACAAATATAGTATGTTATTTAAGTTAACTGTAGTATGCTCTCTATTGAAAATAGAGTAAATATTTCGATTGTTTTGTGCACAGGACAATCCAAAGAAAGCAAATGTATTGCTCTCTATGAGAGACATTTTTATAAATCACACTTGAATAACTTTATACTATCTTTTTAATATTAAAATCCCAAGTTTACTTCAACTCAAGCTCAAAACTGCCTTCATTACCTCAAAAATGTATTGAAATTAAAAAATACATATATATCCTTGGTTTGGAGAAATGAATAAAATATTGGGAAAGGGATGATTTAATAGAAAAATACGACGTTATAATTGCAACAATATATTGATAAAAAAAATGTATGATGTTATCCATGATTTTAAATAAATAAAATAAATCTGAAAGATAATGTAAATATAATGTATGCTATGTAACTACCACCACATGACGATTTGATGGTTTTCTTTCTCGGTTCTCGGTTAAAAACAGCCAAATCGTGGTTAAAACATAAAGCTAAATTAGAGGAAATAAACCTAAGGTTAAAAAAAAATTTAAATGTTTATATCAAGGGGACATACGACCCTTAGAACTTCAAAAAACATCGATTTAATTATAGTCTTTTTTAAAGTAAATTACTGTTAACAAAGTCTAATTGTTACCTATAAGTTCATTATATATTTTGGAATATAATTTAAATTCTGTGGTGAATTATTTAATAACCTATGTGTTAATAATAAATGTTTTTTTTTTTTTTTTTTACCTTGCGCGCAGGATATCTCTGAAACTATTTAATATTTTTTCTTGAAATTTTCACAGATAATGTAACTTATCAGATCCTTCAAACTGAACCTAAATTTGTATCCCCCCTATTTTTCATACAGGTGATACTTCAGATTTTATTAAAAAATAAATGATCTTTAAACATTTTTTTAAATATATTTTTAATCTAAATTTGAACAAATTTAGGTTTAGATTGAAGGATCTGATATATGTTACATAATCTGCGAAAGTTTCAAGAAAAATATTAAATAGTTTCAGAGATATCCTTCGCGCAAGGTGAAGAAAAACACATTTATTATTAACACATAAATTATTAAATAATTAACCACAGAATTTAAATTATATTCCAAAATACATAATAAACTTATAGGTAAAAATTAGACATGCCCAATGAAGCTTAGTTAACAATAATTTACTTTAAAAAAAAAGACTATAATTAAATCGATATTTTTCGAAGTTCTAAGGGTCGTATGTCCCGGTAAAAAGTATGAAAATAAAAATAAAATAATAATAACAATACCAAAATTCGACCGCGAGTCTGGCGAAGGCAGATTATTGAAGAAATAGATTTTTTCTTTCCAAATTAAAAAAAAAAAAAAAATATTTTTTATACATCACAATAAGATCAGCAATAATATTTACAGAGCCACACAGATATATTCAAAAACATTAAAGCTAAAATTGGAAATTTCTGAATTGCATTTTTGTTTGTATTAAGAGTTTTAACGCTTTCCAACAATCTATAAAAGAGATTGTGACTTTAATTAGTCTGTCTCTCTGTCTGCCCATGCTTTAATTTCCTTTCATACTTTATAGTAGAACATCGTGAGATTAATTTGATATTCTTGTTCACTAAGGTATGTTCTCCAGTTGAAATAGTATAAATAGAGCAACTGGTTTGAGTAAAAAGATTTATAAAATATTTCCAATTCCAACGCATTACGTTCTATGAGAGGTATACTTTTAAAGTATAATTTTAATGCATTCATACTACAAACATTGTAACGAAATTTATACGTATTTTTAAGGTACACAACATTTTTCCCCCTGAAAAATAAGGTGTGTTTAGCACAAATGATTTGTTTGCAGGTCCCAAAAAAGTTGTTTTGTTTCATTATGAGATACAAGGGGAAATCGTACAATGCAATTTTCCAATGTAGTAAAGATTTTTCTTTTTTACTACAGCATACGGTACGCATCGAATGTTTAGTCGTATCACAGGACTACATAAGAGCAATCTTTTTACTTTCTCTTTAGAAATAAATGTATAAAAATGATTTTATACGACTCTTTACCGAATAACTAAAACAAAATATTCCTTGTAGACTTACTCTTTATAGATAAATTATTACACAGGCAATCACTACAAGAAGATTACAAAAAAGCAACATATTATATGGGTTTTTTTATGCGTAAAAGGAATTAAATTAATTTTGGTAAGATTTCATCGTTTCTAATTGAAAGGAAAATATTTAAAAGTGTCATCATAGAGATAAATACAGAGCAGTTTAAAAGATTCAACGGCTGTGTACAGTCTGAAAGTGTTACCAAGCTATGCGAACAGCACGTTCTTTCGTCCTTCTTTAGCGTATAAAGAACGCGCAGGTTACAAATATTGCGTTTTTTATACAACAGAATTAATTTTTTTGCCTGTGCAAATTTTACTTCAATTTTATTTCATGGGTAAATATGTGAAAAATAAATAAACAAATGATCGTGCAAAGTTTTTTTAATTTTGGTATCAACTGTATAATAATAATTCTAAATCTATTATAAAAATTTTAATTAATAACTTTTAAATTGAAATAATTTAAATTAAATGGTTGATTCTGTTACTTTGAATTATTTACCATAATTTTATATTATAAATATGTACCGATATTTATAATTCTGGGGCATGAATATTAGAATTAATTCTAATAGTAAATTTGTTATTAAAATGTAAATGGCGCTATAAAACAATAATTTAAACTTTTTCAAACTTCTAGTTTACTTGTTAGATCGAACATTTCAACAGATTTAAACTTTCCCAGGAATACGACAATCATTTTGTAAAAACCATGTGTAAATCGGTCCAGTAATTTTTGAGTCTATAAGTAAAACACGAACATTTCGTTGTATATAGATTAAAAAAATGAACTGATTTAGATATCGTACATGATTTACCATTATTTTATATTTACTATTATTAATTATGATTCCTTTTTCCTTAATTAAATATATGGTTAAAATGTCATTAGTTAATTCAAAAGATTATTGTTTTAATAAATAAAAAATATGAATGATTTTTATAAATACAGTGGGAAATTATTGAAGTACTACTTTATTAAAAATTGTTTGAAACATTTTTAAACTAATACTGCGTGATGGGGTGGGATTCATGCAGGTTCCTGCTTCCTGTAACCCCTGTTAATAATAATAATAATAATAATAAAATACGTTTATTAGTAATATATATATATATATATAGATAGATAGATAGATAGATAGATAGAGAGAGAGAGAGAGAGAGAGAGAGAGAGATTATATACATTAAAAGATTTTCTTTTTAAACTTAATCATATTCTAAAAGTAAATATAAGAATTCTTTAAGATAGCTTAGTATTCAGGTTCTAGAAAATTATAAAAGTTTTTTTATCTGATGACGAGGGATTGGGAGTTTTGTGATTAAGACCAATTTGACGGATCGAAGCTCCAAGACCTGAGTGGAATGCCTTCCGTGTAGATTTTACTTAAGCGTCTAGATTAATATTCACACATTTTAGGAGAAAATCACAGAAAACTAAATGCTATGCTGACGAGACTTACATATATCTATACTCGGGGAAAGCATAAGTTGACAGTGTGTGGAAGCCTGTAGAAAATGTACCTCCGCGAAAGAAAATAGTTCCTTACTATATTTAAGTGTAATAAACTTTTTACTCGATTCTTTTCATTCCGGTAAACTGAAAAATGATTGTTTATTTAAGCTAAACCTATTTATGTTAACACAAGGTATTTTTTATAATAGATAAGCATAAATTTTATGTGAATGTATTGTTTCGCGAAGAAAGACTGTTGGCGAAATATTGGCGGAAGAGGGAATACCGGAAGCAACCTTTTAACCCCTATTGTGAGTGCGAAGAAGTTTGCTGGGGCTAATAGATTACTTTATTTTCCGAACATTTGAAGATAATTAATGTACAGTCCGCTTCTTTAATTTCACAACTATCAAAAATAGAGAAAAAAATTTGACGGATTTAAACGTTTCGGAAATTTTTACACCAGATTCATACCAAACATGTCAATGAAATATTCAAACTTACAGGAATGAGGAAAAATATATTATATTTCGATAAATACGTTTTTTTTTTTTTGTTATTATTATTACAATGATAATATAATTTCAATTCGGCGCGTTTTTATATAAAATATTTTTATTCCCAATACCAACAACTAATCTGGTGTTTACATTAATTTATACTATGTATTATATACTAAAGGTTTTACTTTCTTTTTGTTTTTCCCTAACAAAACAATAAAAGAAAAACATAATTATCTTTAATAATAATATTAATAATATAAAAAGAATCAGACTTATGTATGTAAAATGTATGTATAAATCAGAGACAGATCAATTATTTAAAGCCGAAATTACATAATTAGCAAGCATTCCGTTGTAAAACAAATTTTATTTTAATGGATATTTACTTAAAGAAAATTAATTAGGAAATAAATACTGTTTCAGACTTTATAACAAATATATCGATACCTTGGAGGGAAATTACAAACTTTTAAACATATATAGAGCAATTATGTAGCGATTTATATATTGTAGTTTAAAATATTTACTTTTAAAGATATCATTAGAAAAAATGTTGATTAGAAAAAGCTTACATCGAATAGAATTATTACTTATAATTCTTTGGATTTAGTTGGTAAAATAATAATTTCTTCAAATGAATAAAAACTATATTATTTAACTACCATTATGTTTAAATTAAATTAAAAATAAATAAATAAATAAAGGCTGATAGTGGTCAAATGAATTGAAATCAAATTTAAATTCTGTCCTACACATAGTATAATTTTCTAAAAGAGGCCTATTTATTTATTGTGTATGAATGAGACTGTATTCCTGACACTGCCTGCTTTAATCAAGGTAGTCTACCGCAAAATTTAACGACACAATTATTTTTATTATTACTGGCTCTTTGAAAGAAATAGTTCTCTCGTCCTTATAAATCTATCTTTTAGAGATTTTATTTAGAGCCAAAAGCCTTCTATATTCATAAAAATGCCACGAAGTTCTTCCAAAAGCTACACAAAGTCAAAAACTTTTATTTTTAGATATCTAAATTAATTCCAAATGGCTACAAAATTGGTATTGATTCAGTTGCTAAGTTTTTCAGTATCAAGTATGGCGGAATTTTCACTCATTTGCTGCAATTGCTCAATAGTTTACTACAATAGCTATTTTTCGATTTAAATATACAGATATCCTTTAAAAAAAAAAAAAAAAAAAGAGGGGTCCTTAACTTTATTTATAAATTGCAGCCCTTTGAAACGGTAACTATATAATTTTCTGGAAATTTCTGTCGAACATTATCTCTCAATTTTACCTTTAATATTTTTTTAACTGTGCCAAAGGAAAAAAAAATCACAAAATAAAAAGATAAATCGTTTTTATTTAGTCTACGCTGTCTAAAAAAAAAAAATAGTTCTAAAAAAAAAAAAAAAATTGGGAACATTGTTTCTGAAAATTTTCAGATTGCTTTTAAATATAATATCACATTAATATCAAAGCTTTCTTATCCATTACATACATCAAAATAAACTGAAAAATGCGTAAAATGCCATGCTTTCATTCATATTCCAAAGAATCGAATAACGTAACATTTCCCTTTTTCTCATCTATAAAAATCTCATTCCAACCTCATAAAAATGCTAAGAAAATAGATGTTTCAACTCAGTTTTTTAAAAATAGCAATCGCAAAGGTATGTGTTTATCAGTATTAAATAAAGACATCAAGAAAAGTCATATTTATAAGTAAATTAAAATTCGTTTCCTTTTCACGTAAATTGTGAGTTTCTTAACTTTATTCATAAATGAATATAAAAATTCTCATATTCATATTTAGCTTAAAAAATCAGGGTACAGATAGAATGAATATACAAACAAATTGTAAACAGAAATTGTCTCTGCACATGAAAATTCACTATATTTATTTATTTTAAATTAATATTTTTTTAATTTTTAAATTTATCATAAAAGCAATAAACTATTTCCACTTTCTCATTTTTTTTACTACTTTTAAGATTTACTGATTAACCGGTAAATAATAATGCAAATTGAAAATCTATTACCTTTTGTTCATTCAGAACTTTTTGCTCATTTTCTCTTGAGAAAATACTGCCATTTATAAATCACAGTTTAAATCTTATGATAAAATAATTTTTCTGCCAAATATATTCGAAATATTTTTAAAAGTATATTTTTAAATTAAAAAAAAAAAAAAAAAAAAAAAAAAATTTCTTTTTTCGTTTTCAAAATATTTACCTATTAAACTTTTTTTTTTCTCTCTCTCAGGGTAAAATTTAGTATATTACTCAATTTGCAGTAATATGGATTCACAATAAATTGTAAGTAACCAATTTAGTGTAAATTCATCCAATTTAGTGTAAAGAAACTAAAAAATATACTCTGAAAAAATATTTTTACTTTAATCGAAAAAAAAAAAAAAAAAACTTTCTCAAATCATTGTTAAATAGCCCGATGTGGCAACCCAATTAACGCCAAGTGCGTAAAAAGGTCTCTGTAGCATATACAGTGCTGTCAAGTTTTGCTTACCAGCTTCGACAGCAGAAACTCTCCGAAATATGTATGTCTCTAATAAAAGGAAATTATGAATTTGTATTGTTTTAAAATCTTATATTTATACTTATGGATTTTTATATTGCTTACATTGGATAGGCTTGCATTGTATAAAATTTTAATATAGGATAATTACGAAATTGTAAATGAAATTTCATTTTACCTACTATTTATATTTATATACAAATTTCACAGATTAATTAGAGGAAAAACATTTTTATTTTCAATCTTCGACATTATGTATATTTGGAAGTCAAAAAGATACTTAAATAAAAAGTTTTTTTTTTTTTTTTTTTTTTTATCGTTATCCCCATTGTTTTTAGTGGCAAAACAAAAAAATAGTAAACAAAGTGAAGGAAAATTTAGATAAAAGTAAACTTTATAGCAGGAAAAAAAAAATGTCGCAGTAAAAAATGAAAACAATAATAGTTAACAAAATGTAAAATGCCGTTGTGGCGGAAGATTCTGTCCAAAAACTTTTTTTTCTACCATTAAAATCATTTATCAAACTGATATAGAATTTGCACAAACTCATGTTTGGTATTTTTTCTTCTGGAAGATGATAGAATTGATAAACTTTTTTTTTTTTTTTTTTTTTTTTTTCATTTATTCGTAATTTATTTTCAGTTTTTTTTTTTTTTTTTTTTTTTTTTTTTTTCATAATATAATGACTTTGAAAAAAATGTACTGTTATCTATTTAAACGGTTTTTTATTTTGTTATTTTTAGTAAATTAAGTTTTCCCTTGAACTCTAGACATTTTTTTTTAACAGTGTTAAACAGAGAAAAAAAAATTAATGACTTTTGCTTTGTCTAAAATTTTGCGATTATTAAAAATGGAAGAAATACATCGATATTTGTCTTTTCATCGGTTAATCTTTATAAACACTCATGCAAAATGAAAGACTAAAATTAACTGAGTGGTGCAGATATAAACTTTATTTTAAATGCTATTTCATTAACGATAACAAATGGTTCCATAGAACACTTTTAATTATCTGCCAAATGTGCAATCTATTTTGTACCTGGTACTTTATTTAATTAGTTAAAATTAAGTTATAAAATAATATAGATTATTCTTAAAATAATTGTCCATGATACTACATAAAGTTTGTTAAATAATTAAGTTTTTATCTTTTGTATGTTTTTTCTTTTTTCTTTTTAAGAAATATTTTAAATCTTTTCTGTTGAAAACATTAATCTGATTTCATTTTTTTTTTTTTTTTTTTAGTATTTCATTTTTAAAAATCTTTGATTACTTCCCAAGAACTTAAAAATAAATATTTCTTTTATTAAAGACGTTATTATTTTTAATTATTTCTTAATTGTCTTTGAAATTATTCTAAGAAATATAATTAACAAATCCTCTTTAAAATAACTCTTCATTAAACATAACTTCTCGGAAAATTCAACGGAACTTTTTTAAAACAGTGTGTTCTGAAAATTCAGATTTAATGTGATTAAAAAAAAATCTAAGAGCAAAATAAATTTAAAAAATCGCAACTTTTGAAAAATGTAATGTCTCATAATAATAATAATAATAATTAAACAAGACAATATTGACACAAAATAAATGGAAATGATAAGACATTTTAAGAATTTCGGTGGGTAGAAGAGGGGAGGGAAACCAGAATAATCAACAGATTTAAGAAAAAGGTGTTTTGATATCGAAAGAAAGAATAACGAGAGCGAAAAATCATAGGTTTTGCATAGATTATAAAGACTTTCCTATGGTATGTATTTGTAGCATAGTTCAACTTTCAATGTATTTTGCCCCAATGATGACACTTTAAAACGCATTTTTTTTTTTTTTTTTTTTTTTGCTTTCAATTAGTAAGAAAGAAGACTTACAAAAAAACTTTTATATTATTTCTCTATTAAAAATAAAAAGTCATACAGCAGATAGAAGAGGTTTTACGTAGTGCTTGCTTTTGTACTAAATCGTCTAAAAAAGGCAAGCCTAAAGAAATATATTTTGCTTTTTAATAATGCAGTAAAGAGTCTCACAAAAACATATTTATAAATATTATACTTTCTCTTACCCATATATATGGTAGAGAAAGTATTTTTTAGTGTCAAACTTTCGAAATCGAGATTTTGTTATATTCACACGTTCCGAGGTTACCTAAATCCGAAAACGGTTTGTCTGTGTGTGTTTATCTCTCTGTGCATGTGTGTCTGTTATCAGCATATCTCAAGAAACAATAGTATCAGAAATTCAAACTCGGTATTCTATATGTGTATCATATAGTGATGCTACACTAAACTTTTCGTAATATCAAGCAAATGGTTAGTGTACAGTAGGTAACAAAAGTATCCGAACACTAACAAAAATTCCTGTATAAAAAAAGTAGAGTTAATAGTGTTTTGTTCAATAAATCCTTGTCGAATCATTTTCTTAGACTGACTAAGAACTTGATTCGACAAGGATTTTTTTAACAAAACAGTATTAACTCTACTCTTTTTAAATAGGAATTTTTGCTAGTGTTCAGATACTTTTGTTACCGACTGTACAAGAACATCCAAGATAATTTAAATATATTACATCTTTGAGGGAAATTTCTAATATGTACAGTGTAGTATCTATAGGCTTCCCTGAACAAAAAGAAATGAATATAACTTTTATATGCGTAATAGCATGTTTTGTGTAGATTGTGGTACGAAAATCACTCACCTTTCGTTTACAAGGCTTCCCAAAGTATTTGGATATATTGGAGATGTACATGGAAATTGCTGCAACTGCATTTCATTTTGTGTTTAGTGTATATTATATAACCTCATTTAGGTGCACACTGTGATGTGAATACAGTTTATAGACAATATACAAGGCTAACAAAAATTAAGCTAAACGTTCTTTTCTATTGAATCTAATTGTTGGAAAAATTTTACTATATTTTACTATGTTGACAAACACTGTTCAGGTATGAAAATTAATTTTTAATATCCATGCATATTGTACATAAATTATTTTTTAAGTTCTATTTGCTACTTTGATTTTCGTATAATATCACGTTTTGAGGTTCTCTGAATCTGAAAGTCAATTTTTTAGCGGTCGATTAGTATGTATATCTTTTATGAACATAAATACAAATAACTGTGGGAATTTCAACTTTGGTATTTTGAAGTTAATATTTATAAGTATGAAAGAAAATCAATAACAGCCACTATAAAAAAAAAAAAAAAGTAAATGTAGGCGGTATAATTGAACAGGGTATTGAGGGAGGTGGTAGCCTCCCACATTCCCATACACGCAGAACTATATATGTCCAATAAAACTGTTCTTAAACCTATTTTAGATTATTTTAAAAGTAGATTGAACTTTATTATCTTGCCTTATTGGTCCTATGATTTAATCTTCAATCAATCTTTGTAATAATGAAATGCAGTGTGAGATAGTCTTGTAACTGGCACATCAGAGTATCTATTTTTATTTTTATTATTTTTTTTTTTTTAAGAGATAGCTTTTATATGGTACTTTATATTATCTAAGCTTTGCATACAAACAATTCATAACGCACTCAAATATTCCCATAATGCTGAAACTTTACACTGAAAATGTTCTTTTTATGTCTCATAACGAATCAAAACAATTTTTTGAGGCCCTGTAAAACAATTAATTACCTGAATTGCAGTTTCTTTTGCACTAAAAAGCGCTTTATGTACCTTCATAATATACCTGTATCTTCATTTCGTTATGTTATACGAAGTACGATGATTTTAAAATAGGCTTTAATGTTATACTTTTCATAAACTGTAGTGCATCGAAAATATTGCGAACGATTGAAGATAAACCAGTTCCACTACATATACCATTTTCGATAAAGAATATGTCATAGCGATTTTAAAAGACAAATTAATTTAGAGGCATTCTATGAATGTTAACCATACCTGTTCGCTTCTTAATGTTAGAAAGCGACGAACAGACGGGCAAAAAGACACACAGATCGACTACTAGAAGTTATAATCACTCTCTGTATAGCAACCAAGTATTAAATAATATTATAAGTATATTATTAGAGTTTCTTACAGAGGGAATTCTATTGATTTCATTAGCGTAAACAAATTGAATCGATATAACAATATTATTTTTAAAATTTGTACATTTACAATGAAACATATTACTTAGAATCCTAAGGTTAATTAGAATCATATACAAGTAATTAAAATTAAAAAATATATATATTATTAAACGGAGAAGAAAAATATACCGCCTTCATTTAGAACGAATAAGTTGTCATATTTTGATTCTCTAAACTAGAAATATATATATCGAAGTTATGTGTTGAGGTAAACAAATAACCTGGATAGACGAAATGATCGAAAATTTCTAGTCTACACTTTTCTAGATGGTAAAACAGTATTATGAATATCTGTGAAACTCGCTTGATATCATAGAATTGAATCACAAAACAAAATTATAAACACTAAAACTCACCTCTTGCGCTCACTTTTATTTTGAAATATTTTAAACAGAGGTTTATCTCAATAATATAGGAAAATACTCTAGAATTCTAATAGAGGTTTTTAAAATTCGCTAGCAAAGGGAACTAGAATTTAGAAGGATGACATGGAACTATTTTTATTAGAGCCATAATTTAGTTTTTAGATGTCAGTCACAGAAGTTTTTTTCAGTGTATAAAAATAAATAATGATGTAATTAAAAATTAATTTAATAATTAACCCGCTGAAAATAACATTCATTAGTCACGTTCATTTAAATAATGTCTTCTAACCTTATATTGTCTTAGCATTTATTTTTTTGTAAAGCTTATAAATGAAAAGTGATTAAAGAAGATAAAAAACTTTCTAGGTGTTACAAAGTTATAAATAGAAAATGTCAAAGATCTAAAAATTTGTTACGGATACATTTATTAAATCAGACAAAAATATACTTATTAATGATGTTTGCTTTTTATAGTATACACTTTGAACTCTTTTGCATGAAAACATTTGCTAACGCTGACAAAGTGCTTCCTTTATTCTGTGAAGCTATTCAACTGATATGATTAATTGTTAAGGATCACAAATAGTTTCTAATTTAACCCAACCAAGCAAAGGCATTATCTGATAGTGAGTAATGGACTATAGTAAATTGGAACTAGTGACCTAAATTATGAAATTAATTTACAAATTTCCTATTTTAAGTTGTCAGGAAACTTGGAATGTTAGAAATATCAGCAAAAAATGATTATAATTCTTTTTACAGTAATTTGAAAAATAACTACTTTTAAAATTTCTAATTTTTAACAGATATTGCGAAAGGTTTTATCTCTCTGTTACAGGTGTTAGATTTTTTTTTCTTAAAAAAAGTTGGAATTTCTTTTTTTTTTTTTTTTTTTTTTTTCGATATAAGTTTTGCGCGCAGGGTACATGCAAATGAGATATCACATGAAACTAAAAAAATTTTTTACATACAGGAAAATATCCCATAATTAACATGACAAAAAATAATTTTCTTGGAAAGCTTCATTCTTTTGATAAAAAATACTACAATTATTATTTTAAAATGTCACTATTTTTGGCCTAATTGTATTTATAGTTACAAAAATTTTAATCTTAAAAGATTAATTGATCGTTATTTCATATATCATTACGTCATTCAAAAGCTCTTAAATTTTTGTTAAATTCTGGCTAACCATCACCGAGATATTGCGTGCGCAAGCTTATATATCGGTAAAAAGTCGCTCTGACAATTAAAAGTAAAATAACATAAAAAATCTGGAGTGACTTCACTCGACTTTCCGAACATTAAGTAATGAATGGTTGTATAAATAAATCAAAGTAAGAGAAGTCATTCAATAAAAGTAATATTAATAATATTAATAGGGTATATGAATATTTTTGTTACATAGTATATTGTTTAAATTAACTCTATTGCCCTTCAAATAATTTGAGCCGATAGATCATAATGATAAAGAAATTGCCGTTGTGTCCCTGTAAAATTCTGTAAATGCGAGACTCACTAAAATCTATACAGTTCGTGCGATGGTGAACTATAACAGTTATAAACATTTTCAGCTCAATTGGATGAGACAATTAGACGCTTACCGCACTTTAACCCTTTCACTACCACTGGGACATATATGTCCCAAGGCGATTTTAACATATACTATGAGACTTTTTTCTGGAGGTTTTCTTTTCTTTTTTTTTTTTTTCTTTTAGACCTGCAACTACCTTGAATAGGGAGGTAGAACGGTTAGTTGAGGAAATATACCGTCTATTAAATGAAGCTGATTCAGATAATTTATTTAATACTTATTTTTTCACAGAAAAAATATTGGTAGTGAAAGGGTTAAATAATTTGAGCTCATAAGCCACAATGATAAAGAATTTTTCTTTGAGTCCATATAAAAATATTATAAGTGTGAAAGTGTGAATTCGTGTGAAAGTGATCTATAACATGTATGTAAATTTTCAGCTCAATCGGATATAGAGTTTGGATGCTATCGCACTTTAAGGAATTTGAGCCCATAAGCATAATGATAAAGAATTTTTCTTTGTGTTCCAGCAGAAAAAATTATCAGGTTCATCAAAATCTATACAGTTCTTGTGACGGTGACCTATAACATATGTATAAATTTTCAGCTTAATTGAATAAGGCGTTTAGACGCTATCGAACTTTAAAAAAATTGGGCCCATAGACCATAATGAAAAGAAATTTTCGTTCTGTGCCTGAAAAAATCGAAAAGTGTTATACTCACCGAAATTTATATACTTCGTGCAGCAGTGACCTAAAACATTTTCAGCTCAATCGGATGAGGCGTTTAGACGCTACCGCATTTTTAAATAAATTGAACCCATAAGCCCAAATGATAAAGAATTTTTATTTGTGTTCTTCTAAAAAAACTGTAAGCGCGAGATAGTTCAAAATTCATACAGTTAGTGTGATGGTAATTTACGTACATGTTTATTTATCCTAATTACTTAATCTATATTCATGTAAGTTTATATGCATGTATATAAATTTTTAGCTCAATCCGATATGGCGTTTAGACGCTCTCGCACTCCCAAGAATTTTAGGGCATAGGGCATAATAATAAAGAATTTTATTGTATCCCTGTACACGCTAGATTCACCAAAATTTATGCACTTCGCGCAAAAGTGACTGATAGCATGTGTATACATTTTCAAATCAATTGAATAAGGCATTTAGACGCTATCACAGTTCAAAAAATTTATGCCCTTATAAACCATTATGATAAAATATTTTTCTTTGTGTCCCTGTAAAAAACTAAAAACGATAAATCCAGCGAAATTTAAACAGTTCGTGCAATGGTGACTCATAACAAGTGTGTAAATTATCAGCTCAGTCGAATAAAGCATTTAGACGCTATCGTACTTTAAAGAATTAGGGCCCATAGACCATAAGGATAAAGAAATTTTCTTTGTGTCGCTGTAAAAAACTATAAGTGTTAGATTCACCAAAATTTATAGGGCCCGTTCTATGGTGACCTATAATATACGTATCAAATTTCAGCTCATTCGAACTAAGCGTTTAGACGTTACCATGTTCACTCACATACATACACACGTATATTATCGTAAAAATAGTAAATATGAATTCAAGGAACCTCATAACGTGCAAAAACATCAAAATCTCAAACTCAGATTTTTTAAATGATTATAATACACTCCTCACTATAGTGTCCAGACAGTAATAAGAAGTCATCATATAAAGTCCATTAATTCTTAGTCTGATTTAAATTAATAGTTTTATGCATAAATAAACTTCTTTATGTCCTTCTCGCATAAATAAAGAAAAATGTAAAAGCTTTTCTTAAATCAGAATTTTAGACAACTTGTCATTAAAAATAAAATTTTTTATTAATTAATTAATTTACTTTTTTACTATGAAAGATTTATTTTAACGGATTTATAACGAATGTCAAAATTTTTAAGCTAGAATTTTTAAATTATTTTTAATGTATCAGTATGTGTATGGATGACTTTTGTAAGGCTTGAAAAGATTCGTTTTTTTTTCTTTGGTTTTTTTTTTTTTCTGCAATTAAGGGTTAACTCTCTGCATATATTTTTACTTTCCGAACACTATAGTGAGCAAAGCAGTGTAATCATATCAAAAATCCGAGTTTGAGATTTTGATGTTACTACACGTTTTGAGGTGCCCTGAATTTATATTTACTGTTTTTAGGATGATGCATGCGTGTATGTATGTGAGTGAACACGATAACGCATAAACTCTTTGCGTGAAATTTGCGTGACTCAAATGAGCTGAAATTTGGTACATATGTTATAAGGCCCCATAGCACGAATCCTATTGATTGTGGTGAATCTAGCACTTACAGTATTTTCTTTACAGGGACAAAAAAAATTCTTTATCATTATGAGTGACACCGTCTTTACGCCTTATTTGTTTTAGATGAAAATTTATACACATGTTATGAATCACCATCACACAAACTGTATAAATTTTGTCAATCAAACCTTTATAGTTTTTCTTTTTTTTTTTTTTTTTTTCTTTTTTTTTACAAAGAATAATTTATTATGATTATGGTCTACATGGGCCAAAGTTTTTTAATCTGCAATAGCGTTTAAACACCTTATTCAGTTGAGCTGAAAATTTACATATATGCTATAGGTCACCATTGCACCAGGTGGACAAATTGTGGTAAATCTAAGATGTATAGTTTTTTTTTTACATTGACACAACGAAAAATTCTTTATCATTATGGCCTATGGGCAGAAATTATTTAAAGTGCGATTGCGTCTAAATGCCTTATCAGATTGAGCTGAAAATTTACATATGTGTTAAAGATCATCTTTGATCGAACCGTATAGCTCTTGGTGAATCTAGTACATACAGTTTTTTTACAGGGACACAACAAATAATTCTTTACCATTATAGTTTATGGCCTGAAATCATTAGCGACTTTATCCGATTAAGTTGAAAATTTATATACGTACTGTAGATCACTGCTGCATAAACCATAAAGATTCAGGTGAATCTGTCTTTTGTAGTTTTTTTACAGAAAAATTCTTTATTATTATGCCCTATGGGTTCAAATTATTTAAAGTGCGATTGCGCCTGTCGTAGTTGCACAAATCATATAGATTTTACTTAATCTTACACTTATAGGTTTCTTACAAAGATACAGAGAAAAATAATGTATCATTGTGACTATGGGCTCAAATTATTTAAAATGCGATAGCGTCTAAAAGTCTCATCCGATTGATCTGAAAATTTATATGCATGTTATAGGTTACCATCGCACTAACTTTTTAGATTTTGGTGAGTCTAGCACTTTCAGGTTTTTACAGAGACACGACAAAAATTTATCATTATGATTTATGGTTTCAAATTATTTGAAGGTCAATAGCGATAAATTTAACAAAATACCATATGAAGAAAAGTACTCATAAGCCCAATTGTAATTTTCTCTTTTGTTTATTTAACAATTTATCTTACTTTAATTTATTTATACAATCGTAATTGTTAATTACTTAATGTTCGGAAAGTTGAGTGGAGTCACTCCAGATTTTTTTTTTTTTTTTTTTTTTTTTTTTTTTAATAGCATTCCCTTTTAAAGCAGTATTGCTAATAAGTAATCAAAAAATATAATAATTAAAATATTATCCAGCTTAAGTTCAATATTATATGTCAAACACGTTTTCTTAGGTTGTTAAAAATAATCATTATGCATAGTAATCTATTTCAATTTTATTTACTTTATTCAGTAGTACCTTCCCAATATATATAGCCTTCACCTTATTTGCTAAATAAGTAATTTTGTTACAATTTTTATAATGTTTAACTATGTATCTAATCTTACCAGGCGGCTTTTTATTCATTCATCTGCAGTTCCGAAGAGCTTCATTTAATGTTATTATCGCATAATTTGAAATAATACGATCCTAACAGATATCCTAAATGATCCGACATCAGAGCGCGTTAGATAATTACCCATTATTTTCAAAGGCGTTTTAAATGATCACCATTTATTCAATCCACTTAGCTTTCTAACACTTTTAACTCGAATACTAGCCTGTCAGTTCTTGAATTACATTCCCTGCTCTGGTATCAGAACCATTTGATTAATGAGAGAAACTGCATTTCGATTTATTTTGACTTTAAAGGAGAGAAACTCAATTTGGATCTGCATAGGAAAGGATTTACGAACCTAAATGCAATTTATGTCTTGTCTGTTTTCGGAGACTAGTGGTAATATAAATAACTAGCTGGGAAAAAAAAAAAAAAGCTGAAAAAGTTTCAGAAAACCTTTGCATTTTAATAAAATTAAGTAATAAAAAAAATCCTTTTTTTTTTTTTTTTTTTGTCATTAAACAGACGTTATGTGGACTTCACAGTTTACAAATGAAAAATAAATTTTATATGCAAAAATGTAAGAGAAACCTTATTTTATATAAATACAGACCCACAAAAAAAAGAAAAAAAAAAAAAAAAAAAAAAAAAGAAAGAAAGAAAGAAAGAAAAAAATAGAAAAGAAAAATCTATCATTACTCAGCAGTAAACAATGAAAACATGCAAAATTAGCAGATGTCAATTATTATTTCTTATTAAGGAAAAAACTAAAATATAGCAAATTAAACGTTTTTTATTATGATTTTGTACAATATTACATTTTATTCAATATTGATTTTTCTGATATATATGCATAAATATATGTATGCAAGATTCGCCAAAATATCTCCCCCTCCCCTTCCATCTTGGAACATATCAAAATTTTCTATACTGTAAAAAAAAAAAAAAAGAACCTTGTTCGATTTTTTAAAAAATAAACTTAAGGAGCACCTAGGGGGATGGCTTTTTAATTTCAAATAAGAAAAAGTTTTTTTTTTTTTTTTTTCCTTGTAGTTTTTTAAAGATATTTATAATCAACCTTTTTTTTTTTTTTTTTTTTCGAAAATATTTTGTCTTGTGATGCTTCTTAAAATAATTGTAAATGATTAAAATATTTGTTGAAAAACCCATCCTTCCATAGACTTCGGAAACACCCATGCATTTCTGAAAACTATATAAACAACATTTTAATAACTTAGAAACCTTACTTCAAATTTTATACAGAAGCATTTCGGTCGCAACATCGGCCGTTTTCGATTCTTATGTCAGGGTGAAATGTGGTATATATATAATTGCTACGTCTATTATTCCGTTCTTTTAGTCGAGTAGGCAGCGCCATCTCTGTTCAGTGCTTTCATTGGGCTAGCGCAGCATTACATCTGAACTCATTAGCTAAAATCTCTAATGTTACACGACTTATTGCGTATGCATGTTTTTCAAATTTTGCTAGTTTTCCTTTACCTTTTTTTTTTTTTTTTACATTTTCGAAGTATATTTTTATATTTTGTTCTTTATTAATTTTTTTTAGGGGTGTGGTAGTTATAAATTTATGTCTGTCTCATGTTTTTTTTTTTTTTTTTTCCTGTTTTCAATTTTATTCTTAGTCATACTTATATAAGGTCATTGTGCATAAATGCGACGTGATTTTTGGTAAGTTTATCGCATTTAGGAAACTTATGACATTTTAGTAAACAAATAATTATGAAAAGAAAGAAAAAATGGTTGAATATTATACTCATAGTTCTAAACTAGTGTTTTGTGTAATTTTTTTTTCAAGAAATTAAAAAAATATCAGTAATTTATGAAAATATATACCAGCGTCGCATTTAGGAAATTTTTGTCGCACTTAAGGTACTATATCCTAAATGCGATGTTCAAACTCCCTAAATGCGATAATGCATTTAATGCATGGGAGTTACTTTAATGTTATTAACACTTTCTAAAGAAGGTTGAAAACTGTTATTAACACTTTCCAACAAGGTTGAAAAGTGTTTATGACTTCGGTTTGTCTTTCTGTCCGTCTGTCTGTCTGTCTGTCCGCGCTCTAACTCCCGTAGATATTTATGGAATTTCTTGAAACTGATATATATTATTCAAGATTACTATTGGACATTCCCTATTGAAAATGGAGTTCATACCTCTACTAGTTTGTGTACAGGGACACCCGAAAGTATTTCAAAGCATTGTGTTCTATGAGAGGTATTTCTACAAACCATATTTTCTTACCTTTACTGTAGACATATCTTAATGAAATTGAAATATGTTTTTAACGTTTACTATAGGATGTTTTCTGTATAAAATGGAGGAAATATCACCATCGGTTTATGTACAGGGACACTCAAAAGTATTCCAAAGCATTGCGTTCTATGAGAGATATTTCTATAAATCAAATTTTAATAACTTTAATTTCCACGAAGTTTTTGGAAATTTAACTATGGTATTTATATGCACAAAAGAATGCTTTGCACAGAATATAGCATGATTAGCATTAGATTTACAGGGTGGCACAAAAATATCCAGTTACATTAACAGCTATTAAAAAAATGGCTAGAATTGTACTTTCGTTTATGTTAAGCGTTTTTAACACAATCTAACATTTTTTAAGGGTGAATATGATACCTCTACTGGTTTGTGTACAGGGACACCCGAAAGTATTTCAAAGCATTGTGTTCTATGAGAGGTATTTCTATAAACCGTATTTTCATACCTTTACTGTAGACATATTTTAATGAAATTGAAATATGTTATTCAAGATCACTATCGGGCGTTCCCTATTGAAAATGGAGTTTATACCTCTACTGGTTTGTGCACAGGACACCCAAAAGCATTCGAAAGCATTGTGTTCTATGAGAGGTATTTCTATAAACCATATTTTATACCTTTACTGTAGACATATCTTAATGAAATTGAAATATGTTATTCAAATTCCCTATTGGATGTTTCCTGTATAAAATGGAGGAAATACCACCACCGATTTATATACAGGGACACTCAAAAGTATTCCAAAGCATTGCGTTCTATTAGAGATATTTCTATAAATCAAATTTTAATCACTTTACTTTCCACGAAGTTTTTGGAAATTTAAATATGGTATTTATATGCACAAAAGAATGCTTTGCACAGAATATAGCATGATTAGCATTAGATTTACAGGGTGGCACAAAAATATCCAGTTACATTAAGAGCTATTAAAAAAAATGGCTAGAATTGTACTTTCGTTTACGTTAAGCGTTTTTAACACATTCTAACATTTTTTAAGGGTGAATATGATTTCAGTTTTGTGTATCTGCCTGTCCGCCTGTTTGTCTGCGTGTCTGTCTGTCCGAGCTCTAAATCTCATAAATATTTATGGAATTTCTTCAAAGTGATATATGTTATTCAAGTTCACTATCGGATGTTCCCTACTTAAAATGGAGTTTATACCTATACTGGTTTGTGTACACGGACACCCGGAAGCATTTCAAAGCATTGTGTTCTATGAGAGGTATTTCTATTGGTTTTACTGTAGACATATCTCAATTAAATTGAAATATGTTATTCAAGTTCACTACTGGATGTTTCCTGTATAAAATGGCGGAAATACCACCACCGTTTTATGTACAGGGACAGTTAAAGGTATTCCAAAACATTGCGTTCTATGAGAGATATTTCTATAAATCAAATTTTAAAAACTTTACTTTCCACGAAGTTTTAGGAAATTGAAATATGTTATTTATATGCACAAAAAAATGCTTTGCACAGAATATAGCATGATTAGCATTAGATTTACAGGGTGGCACAAAAATATCCATTTATATTAAGAGCTACTGATAAAACAATTCTAGAATTGCACTTTCGTTTACATTAAGCGTTTTTAACACTTTCTAACATTTTTAAGTGTGACTATGATTTCAGTTTGTGTATCTGTCCATCTGTCTGTCCGTCTGTCTGTCCGCGCTCTAACTCCTGTAAATATTTATTGAATTTCTCGAAACTGATATATTTTATTGATGTTCACTATCGGATGTTCCATATTGAAAATGGAGTGAATATCTCTTCTGGTTTGTGTACAGGGACACCCAAAAGCATTCGAAAGCATTGTGTTTTATGAGTGTTATTTTAATAAACATTATCCCTATAGAATGTTCCCCATTCAAAACGACATTAATAGGTCCTGTACAACTAATTTGTTTACAGGGACAACAACAACAACAAAAAAATGCCAATGCATTACGGTTTAGGACAGAATTTTTTGAAAGTTAAGTCTTTCTACTGCAAAAATCATAAGAATATTGAAATGTATTGTTAATATTCTAAAATAATGTTTTGTATAGAATATGGTATGATTAACTTTGTGATTTAATGGGCTACACTAAAATATTCAGAGAGATCAAAAGCTGTAATTATAATTTAATGGCTGCATTTTATTTTGCGTTAAGCCTTTTTAACTCTTTCCAAAATGCCTAAGAGTAATTTTAAAATCAATTAGTCTATCTGTATATTTTTCAGTCCTTCTGTCTGTTGTGTGATAACGTTGTAAAGTTTGCGTTGACGCAAACTCCATCTTAACTTAATTAGATCACTAAATGGATAAGTAAGAGAACACAAGACTTGAATTAACAATAACTAAAGTTTATTTGAGCAGATTAATGGGGAGGGTGCCCTGGCAATTAAACTACCTCAGTCAGTGTATTACTCAATCAAAATATATATATCAACAATTAAATTAGATTATCTTAAATATCTCACCCCAGCAAGCAATTGAAGGTGTAGCGACGGTTGCACTCGTAACTCCATTGCTGCGACTTCACTTTTGATCAGAGGATTCCCTACAGATCGAAATTCACTTTCACGAGCGCTAGCAAATACTCGTACTAACACTCATCATGACTTATTCCTCACTCCTCTAAATTTCTACTACATAATATTCGCCAAAGTAAGACTTTCAACAATCCACTATAATACTCCAATATCCACACTATAATATGCTCCGACATCCACTATAATATCCTCCAACATCCACTATAATATCCTCCAACATCCACTCCCATCTACTAAAACCATGGCCATTTTATACTTCTTCCTACATCCTCCTCTCTCTTCATTTCAATCCGTCCTTTTATAATCACTTCTAATTTATCTAACATTCAAAATCTAAGTCTTTCATTGCAGCACCCTGCCGACACAAAGCTAACTCGACCTCAACTTTCGCCGAGTCACTGGCGACGAAGAGATATTAACCGTCCCCACTTTCTACTTTGCTGGATCCAGCTTAATTAAAACAACTGTGGTGACGTTCTGACGTCTCAACCTCACAACGTAGGCAAAGAATATTAAAAGTTATTCGATACAACAATTACGTACAGTTGGAAGGTGTTACTAACCAATGGGTACTGCATGATTTTTCTTTCTTGTTTAAGTCTTAACGTGTTTTCAATTTCTGTATCTATGTGCCCGAATCTCCATTTGTCTATCTGTCCGTGTACCGCACTTAGCGTCCGGAAAATTTACTGAATTTTTAAAAATATATATATGTTGTTCATATTCACTATTGAATGTTCCCAAATAAAAAGGGCATTAATAGGTACTTTACAACATGTTTATGTACAGGAATGCGCAAAAAATGCCAATGCGTTGCATTATAGGACATACATTTTTATAATTTACATTTAAAGAACTTTCATACTGTACTTTCAACTGTAAAATCATAAAGAAATTGGCATTTATTGTTAATTTGCTAAAATAATGTTTTGTATAAAATATGATTTTGTTAACCTTCAAATTTACAGGGCTACACTGAAATTTTCAGATAGATTAAGGACTGGAATTACAATCGAAGGGCGACGGTTTCTTTTGTGTTAAGCATTTTAACACTTTCAAACAGTGTTTAAGAATGATAAGGAATTCAATTAGTCTGTCTGTATGCCTTTCAGAACTACTGTTTGTTTGTTATGTGATAACGTAGGTACAGAACTTTCAAAGTTATAAGATACAACAATTACGTGCAGTTGGAAAGTGTTAATAATCATTGCGTAATGCATGATTTTTCGTTCTTTTTTTATAGTTTATAAAATACTTAATACCACATAACTATTTCAAGATAAAATGTTGTGTAACTCTATGTGCAACTCTGCCTCTAACAGTGTGTGTAACTCTTCCTTTTTATTAACAGTGTGTGGAACTTTGTGTGTAAATCTGCTGTTTGTTAACAGTGTGTAACTCTTCTTTTTTTTTAACAGTGTGTGTGTAATTCTGTGTGTATTGCTGAACATTTCTAACAGTGTACGTAACGCTATGTGAAACTGACACTGTGTGTGCAACCCTGTATGCAATTAACAGTGTGTGTGTAGCTCTTCTTTCTTAATAACAGTGTGTGTAACTCCATGTGTAATTTTGTTTTTTATTAACAGTTTTTTTTTAACATTGTGTGTGTAACACTGTGTGTATCGCTGATTTTTAGCAAACAACGTGTGTAATTTTACTTATGTGTAACTAACAGTGTGTGTAACCCTGTACGTAATTAAAAGTGTGTGTGCAACTCTGCCATCTTATTAACTCTGTGTGTGTAACTCTTTATTAACAGTGCCTTTTTATTAACAGTGCATGTAACTCTGTATATAATCCTGCCTTTTTATTAGCAGTGTGTGTAATTCAATGTTCAATTCTTTTTTTTTTTTTTTTTTTGAACAATGTGTGTAACTTTGCGTGTATCACTGATTTTTTGCTGTGTATAATTCCGCCTTTTTATTAACAGTGTGTGTAACTCCGTATGTAAATCTCTTTTTTTTTTTTTTTTTTTTTTTTTTTTGACAATGTGTGTAACGCTGTGTGTACCGCTAATTTTTTGCTATCAGTGTGTGTGTAACTCTGCATTTTTATTAACAGTTTGTGTGTAATTGTGTGTGTAACTCTGCATTTTTATTAACAGTTTGTGTGTAAATGTGTGTGTAACTTTGCCTTTTTATAACAGAGTGTGTAACACCGTGTTTAAATCTTCTTTTCTCAGTAGTGTATGTGTAACTCTGATTCCATGAATATTTACGGGAGATAGAGCACGGACAGACAGACAGACAAACCTAAATCATTAACACTTTTCAACTTTATTGGAAAGTATTAAAAACATTTAGAAAGTGATAAAAACTCTTATTGTAAACGAAAATGCAATTCAAGCAATTTTCCAACAATACCTCTTAATGTATCTGAATATTTTTGTGTGGCCTTGTAAATATAATGCTAATAATATTGTATTTTATGGAAGGCATTCTTTTGTGCATATGAATAATATATATATATATATATATATATATATATATTTACGACTTGTGCAAAGTAAAATCATTAAAATTTGGTGCTTAGAAATACCTTCCATAGAATGCAATGCTTTTAAATACTTTCGGATGTCCCTGTATACAAACCAGTGATGGTATTTACTTCAATTTACATGGGGAACATCCGGCAGTGGACTTAAATGATATATTTCAATTTCATTAAAATTGTTTAAAGTAAACGTATCAAAATACGGTTTATAGAAATATCTATCATGGAACACAGTGCTTTGGAAAATTTTGGGTGTCCCTGTAGACAAATCAGAAGAAGAATTCCCTCCGTTTTCAATAGGGAACATCCGATAGTGAACTTGAATACGATATATCAGCTTCAAGAAATTCCATGAAAATTTACAGGAGTTCGACTGCGGACAGACAGACAAACCGAAGTCATTGACACTTTTCAACCTTGCTGGAAAGTGTTAAAAAAAAAGAACGAAAAATCAATCAGTACGCACTCGTTATTAATATTCTCCAATTGTACGTGCTTGTTGTATCGTATAACTTTCAATATTCTTTGCCTGCATTATCAAACAAATTAGAGAAGCACAGAAAAATATACAGATTGACTAATTCAATTTAAAACCGCTCTCAGACATCGTTGAAGAACGTTAAAAAGGCTTAATGCAAAAGAAAATCCAGCCGCTAGATTATAATTGCTTCCCTTAATGTATTTGAATATTTTAGTGTAGTCCTGTAAATCTGAAGGTTGATCATATCATGTTCTATACAAAACATTATTTTAGAATATTAAAATACATTTCAATTTATTTATAATTTTTACAGTAGAAAGTTATTTAGATGTGATTTATAAAAATGTCTGTCCTAAAACGCAAAGCATTGGAAGTTCCCTGTACACAAACACGTTGTGTAGGACATATTAATGGCATTTTAAATAGGAAACATTCCATAGTAAACTTTAATAACATATATCAATTTTTCAAAATTCTGAAAATATTTAAGAACTCTCGGGACGAGAGCCAGATAGAAAGACAGACAATCGGACAGAAAGATAACCAAATTAAAATCATATTCGCGCTTAAAAATTGTTAGAAAGTGTTAAAAATGCTTATTGTAAAAGAAAATGCAATTACAGCAAATTTTTATTAATAGCTCATAATGTAACTTAATATTTTTATGTGGCCCTGTAAGATTAATACTAATCATACTGTATTTATAAAAAGCATTCCTTTTTGCATATGAATAACATATTTCAATTGCATTAAGATTTGTGCAAAGTAAAGTTATTAAAATTTGGTTTGCAGAAATACCTCTCATACAACGCAATACTTGCAAGTCTCCCTGTACACAAAACAGTGGTAATATTTTCTCCATTTCACATAGGAAACATCCGATAGCGAACTTGAATAACATATTTCAATTTCGTGAAGATTTGTGTAAAGTAACGGTATTAAAATATGGTTTATAGAAATGCCTCTCATAGAAAAAAAAATAGTTTGCAGTACTTTCCGATGCCCCTGTACACAAACCAGTAGAGGTATTCACTCCATTTTTAATAGGGGACATCCGATAGTGAACTTGAAAAACATATATTAGTTTCAAGATATTCCATAAATATTTACCGGAGTTAGAGCGCCGAAAGACAGACAGATGGGCAGACAAACAGATACACAAACTGAAATTATATTCACACTTAAAAATTGTTAGAAAATTTTAAAAACGCTTAATGTAAACGAAAGTGCAATTCCAGCAAACTTTTCTTAATAGCTCTTTATGTATCTGAATATTTTTTTGTTGCTCTGTAAAACTAATACTAAACATACTATATTCTATAGAAAGCAGTCTTTTGTGCATATGAATAACACATTTCAGTTTCATTAAGCTTTGTGGAAAGTAAAGTTATCAAAATTTGGTTTATAGAAATACTTCTCATATAACGCAATGCTTTGGTATGCTTTCAAGTGTCTCTGTGCCCAAACCAGTGGTGGTATTTACTCCATTTAATAAATAAAACATCCGATAGTGAACTTGAATGACATTTCTCAATTTCATTAAGGTTTGTGTACAGTAAAGGTATTAAAATATGGTTTGTAGAAATATCTCTTATAGAACACAATGCTTTGTAAAAGGTTTGGGTGCCTCTGTACACAAACCAGTAGAGATATTAACTCCTTTTTCAATAGGGAACATCCGATAGTGAACTTAAATAACATATATCAGTTTCAAGAAATTACATAAATATTTACTGGAGCTAGAGCGCGGACAGACGAACAGACAGATACATAATTGAAATTATATTCACACATGAAAATTGCTAGACAATGTTAAAAACGCTTAATGTAAACGAAATTGAAATTATAGCAAATTTTTATGAACAGCTCTTAATGTAACTGAATATTTTTGTGTGGCCCTGTAAATCTAATGCTAATCATGCTATATTCTATGCAAAGCATTCTTTTGTGCATATGAATAACATATTTCAATTTCATTAAACTTTGTGGAAAGTAAAGTTATTAAAATTTGGTTTATAGAAATACCTCTCATAGAACGCAATACTTTGGAGTACTTTCGAGTGTCCCTGTGTACAAACTAGTGGTGGTATTTATTCCATTTTATATATGAAACATCCGATAGTGAACTTGATTAACATGATTCAATTTCAGTAAGATTTGTATACAGTTAAGGTATTAAATATGGCTTACAGCAATACCTCTCATAGAACACAGTGCTTTGGAATACTTTCGGGTGTCCCTACAGGAGTTAGAGCGCGGACAGACAGACAGACAGACGGACAGAGGGACAGACAAGCCTAAGTCACTTTTAAACCTTGTTGGAAAGTGTTAAAAAGGAAAAAATGCTTAAACTTCCCTTAATATATCAACTGTAAATTTCGCCGCATTTAAGGGATAAAATTTGTCGCATTTAGGAAAATGGTGTAAACAGACCCTTAAATGCGATAAAAATTTTAAACCCCTCTTTTAAAAAAAATGTAGAATTTTTTTTAATTTTCTTCTGGTAGGTATAAAGGGTATTCAAGCACATGACGTAACAGTGGTTATTTGACCTTGAAAAATAAAAGGATAAAATTACAGTTACTATTTGAAAATTTTTCATCGCAATTAGGAAAAGACGTCGGAAAGCCATAATGGACAATGTTTACTGCAAAAGAAAATTCTACTAGAAAAAACCTTTAAAATTTAATGAAAAGTTTCGCGAACTGTTCTTGAAATGTGTATGTTCCATTATGATTTATAAGTTTGTGATTTAAGCATTTAGATTTTCAGTAGAAGAACTTTGTCGCATTTATGGGTTATCGCATTTAGGCACAATGACCTTAATGTCCAGCTGTACATTCTTCTGTTTAATATTTTATTTTATAAATGCTTGCAGTCATGAAGAGTTTTATGGGGTCTTTATCATCACGTATGCGCTAGAAAATATTTCTGTTAGGTTTATTGGGGATGTTTACATTTAACTTCGAAGCTTTATTTTAAAGTTTATTACATGCACATTTATTATATGAATTATTGTAGTATAATCTGCTTTCGATGACCTTCTGCTTTCAATATCGTTCAATTTTTTAATTCTATTTTTATTATTTAGCTAATTTTTATAAACTAGCAAATTTCGAAAACATAATATAAGCAATAAGTCGTGAAACAACGATAATTTTACAACAAGCGCAGCTGTAATAATGTGAAGCCCAATAAAAACATTTACCAGGATGGCACTACTTAATCGTCTCGAAAAAATAAGCAAGCGAAGAAACTGCCACCATCACACTTAACCATGACGCAAGCATCGAAGGCCGAAGACTGGGTCGAACAACTTCTGTGTAAATCTTTAAGTAAGATTTTTAATTTATTAAAATGTAATTAACGAAAGTTCTTTGTTTTATATATAATGTTAAAAAGATGCGTAATCAACTTGAGGAAGATTTCGTTTAGTATAAAAAAATGGGACTTGACTGCACATGGGAAACTTAGTAGGTCGCTTTTTACATTTCAAATGGGAGGGAATTTTTTGGTTGTAAAAAATGTCTTTAAGAATAAATACACATTAAAAATGTCTTACGATGCCTTTCAAAGAAATTTTGATTGGTTTAAGTTTTAAAATATAATTAAAATACAGTTCCTAAAATTTTACTCTCGATTTATTATATTGAAACCATTATCGTAACTAAGAAATTTTTCTTGAACGTTTTAATGCTAAAAATACGTCTAAACTTTATGTAAAAAAGTAATAGTTTATCATAGTAGCGAGAGTATGATAAAATGAGTGTAAATTTTTAGAAACACTGCCATGCCTTATTTAATGATTTAAAGTCTTCCTAAACGCTTCCTAACATCCCCCCTATATATATATATATATATATATATATTATATATATAAAGTTCCTTTCAAGTTCATTAACAAGATATTTTACAGTTTTCAGAAATCTCAAAATGGTCCCAAGACACAAAGAATTGGGTGGAGTTTTTCTCTGACTCTATATAAAGATAAGAGTTATAAGAATGGTTATATTATCTATCTATCAACTGATATATGCATTGCATGATTTATTCATATTGCTTTGTATTATGATGTATTTAAAATAATGATAATACTGATAAATAATGTCACCTTCTCTTACCCTCCCATTCATAATTTCAAAACTAATTCACCTTCTATGTCCAAGTCAGATCTCCCCATATCATTTTTTCTGAAACGTCAGTGAAAGCCTGCATGGGGAGAATCAAGAGGTTTTTGGGTTCTGTCTGTTTGTCTGTTTGTCTGTCTATTTGTTTCGCGATAACGGTCGCAAAAATCATAACAATTGATTCAAAATTTGGTAAATGTGTTCATGAGCTACACAAAATTCGCTGAATAGTTTTGGGTGTGTATACCATATGTAGTTCGTATACAGGCACACGCCAAGGTTTTTCTTATCATTACGGCCTATGGACAGAATTTGTATAACCGCAATAGCGCTTGCAAAAATACCCTGATTGTCTTGAAAATTGGTACACATATTTAGGCGCAATACATAAATAACTGTATAATTTTTTGGTTCTCTATTCTTTATGGTTCGAATACAGGGACCCACCATTTTTTTTTCCATTATGTCATATAGCGTGAATTTCGCTTAAACGCATTTTAACAGGGTTATACTGCATGGAACAAAATGAAATTAAGATACTTCACTGAGATGATTACAAACATGTTTTGTGTAGGAAAAAGAATGTATAGATTAAATAATTTATTTACAGGACCACACAAAAGAATGCCGGCGACATGAACCTCCAATGCTGTCAAGTTTGATTCAAATATTGAGTTAAAATTAGTTATATGGTTTTTATTAGTGTATATAATAACTCTGGTTCGTGTACTGAGACACACAAAAGAATTTTGTACCATTACGGTCTATAGATGGTATTTCTCATAAAGGCATTTTAAAATAGTTACACTCCATTGCACATAATGAGATAAACATATGTTATTCAAATGTTTAAAGTTTTGTATCGAAAACGGGAATTGATAATTAATTTACAAGACTCAACAAACTATTTTCAATATATTATATAATAATTTAGCATTAAATTTGATACAAGTAATAATGAGTTACTAGGAGTTAGTACAGGATTGGGAGTTAAAAGGGACTTTATATATACACATATATATAGAGATAGATATAGATATAGGCAGGCAGAAGCAACGGGAGGTTGAGTGGGGCGGCAGCCCCTCAGAAAAATATCTGGTTATGTAGCGAGTTAATCATTATAGATATAATCATTATAAATATATACATATATTTTAATAGCATGGCATAAAGATAAATTATTTGCAGAGTAATCAGTGATGCAATTGAATTTTAAGGCTCCTGATCTGCAGATCTACTAGTTTTTAACCAAACCTGATCCCCCTTAAAATTGATTTAACACACTTTTGCAGTTAAAAAAAAATCGAGATGTTTTCGGCATAAAGGGGGACATTTCATAGAAATATGTATTATACTACGACTGTAAGTTTTATTCGATTTTCCTGGCATTTAGTAGTTATTAGTTCAGAAAAAAATAAAATAAAAGTATTTCTCGTCATGTTCATATGTTATGTACAAAGGACCTCAAAATATCAGAATTCTTAGGTGCGTCCTTGTGAAAATATGATAAATTTTGATCACAAAATTTATAGTAATGACCATGCTCAAGGTCTACGTATCCACGGTCATGTTAAGTCCACGAACCTAAGTCAAAGAACTTTTTTGTGAAAACCCACACACTACACTTTACAATTCCCGATCAGCCGCCAGCGACGACACCGCAACATTAATTGGAGCTAAAAAAAAAAGATATGTGATTTGTTTTAATCTATCAAAGTATAGCGCAATGCCCACTTTAAAAAATTTATGAAACTTTCCTGTAAAATTTCGGTTTACCAGCAATGTTCCTTATATATTCGTAATGTTCCCTACAATGTCCCCTACGTATTCGTAAACATCATATATATCCTTAAAAATATTACTAAATTTCTGAAATTAGAAACGTCTCAAGGACAAAACCATTGTTGTTTTCAGTCACCTTATAAAAACCAGGAATGTATCTGATATATACGAATAAATTTACACCTTTTTTTAATAGAGTTACTCGTATATATTGTTCAGAGATTATACTGGTCTACTTGAAAATAGTTGAATTCCTTACTATTTGTTTAATGTAATTGATAGCAATGCCTTTTAAATTATGTTATATGTGTAGCATAAATGGAATTTTCTTTCCGCCGTGCGGTCTCAAGCATAGATTTTCTTTTTCTTTTTAGGAATACTGGAACACAATTGAAGTGTGAAAGTCTATGAAAAGTTTTCTATTAATTAATTTAAAAAAAAAAAAAGTGAATTGCCAAAATATCTAGGAATAGTTAATTTTAGAACAAGAAATATTTTTTTATGCTACAAACTGCTACGAGTAACATATATACTGTTGTTAGTAAAAGTAACAGTCAGAATCATTAATCATTCATCTTATAATAATTAAATAATTTCATGAAGTAAATTTAAACTTTCAGATTAACCAAAAATATAGTTTTAGCAAACTAACAGTGAAAATCGCATACAAAATCATTTATTCATTTTAATTTTAAAAATGAGGAAAAATGAGGAAACTTCATGATCGTTTCAAGGCTTTCACTGCATTTTAATAATACGAATGGATAACAAGAACAAATTTAACATTTTGTTCAATAAAGGAGACGAAGTATGCCATTAATAACAAATGTTTCCGTTGGATGTATTCGGGATAGGGGAAGTGAATAACTTATGACTAATTTAAATTTCAAAAGAGATAACTTTAAGTTACAGCATTTCGATTCCATTTGTTTTCGCATTAATAATTTTGGAACATTTTCTCTATAGTTTTCAAAATTTTATTTTTACTCCTATATTAATTTTTATTTTTCAAATATTTTTAAGAATTAAAAAAGATATGGAATAATAATAATAATAATAATTTATTGCAATCTATGCAGGCATTGTCGGGTTCCGGATAATTTTTTTTTTTTTTTAGTCATACTTTTGAAATATACTCTTTTTGTGGGGGAGGGGGGTGTAGAAAAAAAGAAAAGAAAATATGATTTTTGAGCCTATCACTCTTTTTAAACGTGTACAATTTCAGGTATTTAAATATCTCCTGTCATGAATAATTATTAGCCGCATTTTGTAAATTTATCACTTTGATATAAATCATATTCATTTACTTCATGACTGTAAACTGAAAAACATCACTGATCACTAAAAGTTAGCTTACTTTAATGCTAATATATATATATATATATATATATATGTGTGTGTGTGTGTGTGTGTGTGTGTGTGTGTGTGTGCGTATCTAAATATGGTCACTTCTTTACAATTTTATTTTATAACCGCTAAAATCTAGGAAATTCAGATCTAAGCATAACAGTCTTTAAGAAATATTAATAAAACCGTATTCGTGAAAAACGGAAAAATTCGTGAAAATTTACGAATTCCAATTTTCGAAGGATTTACACTTTTTGAGATGTCCTGAACATAATTTAAATATTTTTAGGAAATGACTGTGAGTGTGTATATCAAATATTTTGTGGACGCTGTATCTTATGAACCAATGAACAAAATTCAACCAAAGTTGTTATTTAGTTGGACTTTGAACTAAACGCATGCAGATTACCTTTCAGAATCAATCGCTCAACAGGTGGCTCTGTCATTCAGTTTTTTTTTCCTTTTTACTATGACAGTAGAGGACAAAATTTGGTATAAATGTACATAATGAGAAATATTTTTAACTTTTCGATGTGAAATTGAATATATATATATTATAGTAATAGTTAAACGAAATATATATATATATATATATATATGTGTAGAGCATCGCTTCGAAGCCGTAGGGGACGTACCCCCTAATGGTGAAACTTTACAATATGGGTGCCTGTAAAAAGAACTCATCATTATCTTTAAAGTGGATGGTTAAGCCATAGATCAGCGATAGTTTGAAACAAATTTATTGATTTATTTCATTTTTAATAATAATCACAATTAAAAAAAAAGAAATAGAAAACGATTTCCTTAGATATTTTATGTATAGTATACAAGTGATTTTCTTTCGATATTTAGTGTTTTACTTCTCTGAGATGAAAATCATCTGCATCCATCATGGAAAAAAAATGGTAAGTACTAATTTTAAAAAATGGTATGTACTGTGTGAATTTTTGAAGGAACACATAGAAGACAGTTTTCTGTGGGACAATACATACTAGAATTCTATATTCTGCATTTGTTATGTATAAGAGAAAATTCTTACAAAAAATAATGTTTCTATACCAAAGGGACACGGAAGGAGAAAAAAAAAATCAGATTCAAGGATTATGATGAAATTGACAATTTAAACATTAAAGTTTAAATAGAAAAAGCAATGACGGCTTTTCGATGGAGAATTTGCAAGTTATTGATTATTATTATTTATTTATTTATTTATTTATTTATTACGATTATTGATTTATTTTATTTTTCACATTGTTTTTTTAAATGTTACACAAATAACTATAGTGCTTAACACCGCACATAGTAAATAAAAATCTAAAAGAAAACATAAAATTACCAATGCAATAAATTTAAAATCAGAAGATAAATCTAGGCGTCTTGCATATTAACTTAAGAAACAAACTAGACAGAAAAAAATCATAATTTTGATTTTTGTTAATTGTTGATTTTTGTCTGTAAATATATAGCATTAAATTCCATGTTTTAAGTAATAGCACTATTGATTTGTGTTTTTAAAGAAAAAAAAAAGAAAGAAAGAAAGAAAGAAACATTACGTAATTACTCAACATGTAGACACACTAAATACACTTTCATTTCAATTAACATAATCCCCTATTATAATTTTTATTGTAATAGAATTCATAATTATTATATATTGTTATTATTATGATTTGTGAAATTTTTATTATTTTGTAAAAGAAGTGTACGCGTTATACAAACGCGTCAATATTTTTAATTACCTCATACACAAAAGCGTGTGAAAATTATTAGAATATTTGTGAGCTCTCTGTTCATTATTATTTTATTTATTTATTTATTTTTAAATAACGGAAGAAAAATAATTTCACTTGCAATTATAATTTATTTTTTTGATCTCAGGAAGAGTTTAAAGTATATTTTTAAACATTTTCACCAATATTTAACAGTGTTTATGACTTCAGTTATATTTTCTGTCTGTTTGCGTTTCCTTTCCATAAATAATTTTGGATATTCAGAATTTTTTTTCTTTTATTTACTGTTAAATGCATTTTTTTCCAGATTATAATATATAGCAACATTGGTTTAAAAATGAGAACTCACGAAATATTTCTGATACATTACAGTCAAAAAGATATATTTTTTTATAAACACAAATTAACATCTTTATACAGTGCTGAACATACGAAGTGAACCTATATTTTCCATGTGGATAAATGAATGTTTCTTAATTAAAGTGATGTGTTTAATATCAATATTTTATTTACAAAGCCGCTTAAAAATATCCAAAATCATTACAGGGACTTGCTGTAGATGGATTTTAATTTGTGTTATGTGTTTTCTGCACTCACGATTGATGTTTGAAAGTGGCTATATGACTTACTATTTATGACTTAACTGGATCATGTATTTTCAATGTGTTTTATGAAAGTCTAAAACATTTATGGAAATTAAAGCATGGACAGACAGTGAAACCGAACACACAAACTCCTTATGTTTTGTTCGAAAGGGAAATATTCTCAAGTCTAAAATATTGTCAATGAACGAAAGATAAAGGAACGTAACTATTGGAAATATTTGTCATAAAATATTGCAAGTAAAAAAAAAAACATAAATAAAAAAATATTCTAACAATTTCCTTTGTCTGTGTATTTTTTAAAAGTTTAACTAAGAATCTATAATGCTTTGATATATTTTGAAGTAAGATATGATTTTACAACAGTTTCTCCATAAAAATTGGAAAATAATGTAAATTGTATAAGGAATTAATATTTTGTTAGATTCATTCATTCAAACATCTTGTTATACAAATTAAATATAAACTAAAATAAATTAATAATTCTAAATTTAGTTAGTTTTTTTTAAATGTGAGAAAAAAATGTTACAAATATCACTATCAAGAACCAGTTGGACCAATAAATGTCTGGCACATAAAGCGGGGTGTTCAATTTTGCAGTAACATCGACTCTGAGAATTGTATGTAACATACATATATAAAGTTTAAAAAGAAATTTAATTTTAAAAATATGAAAATGTAAAAGGTATGGAAATAAATATCTCACCCAGAATAATTAGGAGGAGGATCGTTATACATATCTTGTTAATTTTACCAAAATCCATGTTAACTTTCCAGAGCCCTTGTAAGAAACATTAAAAGTAAATACAAGAAGAAGAAATTGTTAAAACTTTAACAATTTTTCAACAATATGATAAATTTATCTTTTTTAGGAAATACATATATTTCATTAACCGATTAACCTGGCGCTACGTAACAATCAGGTCGTAATGACTATTTTTAATAGCTATCATGACTTACTAGTGGTTATGAAGGACAATTACTTCTTATTGTAACACAGAACTCTATTTAAATTTTGTTTAATAACTCAAATTTGCCAAGGTTTTATTATTAATAATAAAAATAGTATTCATAGTAGACTTCTTACATTTTACCGTCTTATTCTCTGAAATATTATATACAAGCTTTTATTCGGTCTTAGCAATCAGATTCCTACTATCACTGTTATTCGCTTTACAAAAGAGAACCAAAATGGCGACATGAGGTTGTTCGAATTTCAGTGCTATAGTGTAGTTTATCGACAAGTTACGTCATTTTCAAAATACGTCCGGCTTCGAATATAGGCATCCGGAGGGAATTTAAAGCGATTTAGTTATTTATTTGACGCGAGCGTCCGAATTCACTTCGAACGGCCTGTCAAGAGTCTCGAATTACAGGCTCCCAGTTGAATGATGACCGCCTCATTCAACTGTCGGAGCAGAACGAGCGATTGATTAATGATAGATGGCGATTTTGATTAGAAACGAAGGAGGCTATGTGCCATTCGTATCAAATGAATAAGTCAAGTTTCGAAAATTTATGTAAGATATGGAGAATTCAGATTCTCTCAGATTCCATAAATAGGAGATGAGAAGAAAATATATAAAATTGTGAGCTATCACTGAAATTCCAAAAACTACAATGTAGAATGAAATTAGCATACTGAGAATTGACAAAGTACACCGAAATACATTTATATATACAGTTTTTTTATGGTTGAAAACCTCATTTTAAGGAGCGCCTTGAAAATAATTCCGTAGGTCCGATGAGAAGAAGGAAATTGTGGCGGTTACATATTTGGCATCTGTAATTCACATCAGATATTATCAACGGAAGAAAATAAGTTACGGAAATTCATGTAGTGTTTTATAGTTATTTAGGTCCAATTTATATATATATATATATATATTATGAAAACATATTTAAACAATGTTGTAAAATAATGTAAAATAGTTTCAAAGAAAACTAATAACCCATATTTTTTCTTCCTTAACACATAATAATGAAAAAAAAAGTAATAAATAAAAATTAAATTAAAGATTAACTGAATAAAATTGGGTATAATAGCAAGGCCAGCCACGACCATTGAGAGTTACACTGAAGAATAGTAACTTAAAAAATAGTCTTGTTGATGTTGTTCTCATATTATTTTCAAAATATACTTTATTTACTCCATATACTAATATACAGAACTGCCAAATTTTGTGATTTACTCCTTAGTACATTTAGCCACGCTTTCTTTTCGAATGAGAATTTTTGTAGAATATTTTTCTCGAATGTGTGACAATGATTAAATAAGAAGAAAATCATTCTTAACACTTTCGTGACCGCTGACGTAGATTCACGTCATTTGAAAATCTGTAACTTCACCAACAGGCTTTTCTTTTGCAATTTGTACGTTATTTCTTAAACATATACCCAATATACATATTTGTACGATCAATATACTATGGATACAAATTCTTTGATCAGAAAGAGTATAATCGTAAAGCATATCCATTTGTAATATAAAAGTGAATACAGTAGTGAATATTGTAATTTGGGAGAATAACGTCCACAGGCGAACCTTACTGTCAAAAAGACAAAAGCATTCGGTCACGAAAGTGTTAAAAATTACTTGTATGATAAAAAAGTGGGGTTAAGAATGCTCCGGAATAAATTATAATAATTAGCAACTCTGAAATATATATATATATACATGGTCTGTCCCAAAAGTAATGCGCCTCATTTTCTTCTGCCGCAACTATCTGTCGCACAGGGTTGCCGCTTGCACGGAAGGTTGGGTGGAGTCTTGGGAACACAGCGCCACCAGCGCCAGTCGGCTCTGAGCTCTTGCAGAGTGTCAGTGCCTGTTTCAGTGAACCCTTGCGTGAGTGCTCGGTCGAAATCAAGATGGAACAAACTCTCGAGCAGAATTGTTGCAGTGTTGTGAGGACGATCCGACTGTTTTGGACAATGTGCTAAGTGATGACGAATCTTTTACTTTCTTGTACGACCCAGAAACAAAATGACAGAGCGCAGAGGGGCATACGACGTCGTCACCACGCCCAAAAAAGGCAAGAATGAGCAAATCCCAGGGCAAAGCGATGCTCTTTTTTTTTTCTTTTTCTTTTTTTCGAATCCAAGGAAGTAGTTCATTTTGAATTTGTTTACCTGGCCAACCAGTCAACGCCAAATTTTACGTTGAAGTACTGAAAAGGCAAAGGATCAACCACGTCAGGCGCGAGATCAAGAATTCCTAGAAGCTGCAATATGACAATGGTCCCAGCGTCTCAGCGCTCCCCCAGCCGCCTTACAGTCCTGATTTGTCCCCGTCCGACTTCTCTTCATTCCCAAAGATTAAAAAAATCCTGAAAGGACAGAATTTGGGGACCCTGGAGAACATCAAGGTGGCTACGACGAGGTTACTAAAGGACATCTCTGTGATGGACAGCCAGGATGCATATAAAGCATGGAAATCGCGTCGGAACAAGTGTGTTGAAGCAGGAGAGATGTATTTCGAAGAATATTGAGTAAGTGTACGAATCAGTTCAATAAATTTCTTAAAATAAAAATGGGCGCATTACTTTTGGGACAGACCATGTATATATATATATATATATATAAATATATATATATATATATGCATACATACATATTTCTGTAATTACAAATTCGAGTTTTACAAGCTTTTTGAGTTATTTTATAACACCTTTTTACAATCTTACTGGTGTAAAAGATTGAAGAAAGTAACAAATCCATTTACACATACATGATAATAAAGCACATGGATCAAATTTTAAAGATGGAAACTACATCATAATATAATCCTAATCAGACAAAAATACTTCTGTATAGCTTTTATCTTTTACAAAAAAAAGTGCACAGAAAATTAAAGTATTTTTCTCGTTTTTCCAAAAATTCTGATTTTGGATTATTCAAACTATTGATTCAATTTTCGATAGCTTTTCATGTTTTGCGATGTTCGGAACATTATTTGGTCATTTTTAGTGAAAGGATGCCTGTTTTAGCATATGTTAAAAAGTTAGTTTAGACGCTGCATCTCACGAAACAAATAATAGAGCTTTACAAAACTTTGTAATTCAAAGTCTCTTAGCCTAAGTTAGCATTTTTTACATTTTGATGTGTATCGTCAAGTAAGTGCTGCTATAATTCTCAAAATACATTAATGGGAATGTTTTGTCTCAGCTTCTGCAATGTCAAGCGTATAAAACTTAATATTTGAAATGTCTGTTATAAAAAATTATACTATTCAGTTCGGATGTAAACTGCTGTTTGTAAAAAATGCAACACCACGAAGGAATGCGAATATCATAATGATATTTATTGGGATCATACATTATAGTAAGAAAAACAATTGATTAAAATTTCAGGAAATTTGGAGTTATATGTACTGAGAAAACAGTACATAAAGCAGCGACCTCTGTGAGAAATAACTCCACTTATCTGCCTAGGCATTGAATCAAACAGCGATTGGTTGACATGTACGGTAAAGCACTTCATGAAGTTTCAACACGATGCCATAATTCATCGATCGTAGTTACTGGTGAATGGAGGGAGGCCAGTCGCTTTTCCACGATTAAACAGTCATTTTCATTGGTGCAAGATCAGGGGAACGCACTGGCCAGAGCAACAGTCGAACATATCCTGCATCAAGGATGATCCGGATAATATTTACAACTTGCGGTCGTGCATTGTCCTGCTTAAGTGTTGCGTTTCGTAGGTCTTGAATTTAGGGCACAGCTAAGGGCCTTGACTCGTCAGAAATGTAATGGCTAGTATTCAGATTGGCGGGAATCAAAACAAGAGGTGATCGAGACGTATATCCAATGGTACCAAATACCATCACTCCAGGTGGTGGCCCAGTATGCAGCTACCAAAATTTCGATTAAAACTGCATCACTGATACGGGCGCCTTTAATGTGTGATTAATGACGAACCTGGACGCAGGAATGGCGTGAAGTCGCCTTTCAGACAAATCACAACCCTGTGTACAGCACCAAGATTGCCTTATCCGTATTTAACGGCATTGTCAATAATGCACAATGCCAGCTGCGATTTGACATCGTCTCACTGTCCACCACATGCAGTGATGGTATGGGGTCCCATTGGATACACGTCTCGATTACTTCTTGTTCGCATTCCCGGCACTCTGAAATGCGGTCTGAAATTTCTGGTGAGTTAACGCCCGCCGCACCTCCTCTCAATATTCAAGGCCTCCGCAGCGCCACATTTAAGCAGGATAATGCACGACACCAAGTTGTCAGTATAATCCGTACCTTCCTAAATACATAATGTGTTCAACCGTTGTTCTGGTCAGCGCATTCTCCTGATCTCGCACCATTGAAAATGACTGTTTAATCGTTGAAAACCGACTGGCCTCCCGTAACTCACCAGTAACTACGATCGATGAATTGTGGCATCGTGTTGAAGCTTCATGAAGTGCTTTACCCGTACATGTCATCCGATCGCTGTTTGATTCAATGCCTAGACAGATAAGTGCTGTTATTGCTCACAGAGGTCGTTGCTTTGTGTACTGTTTTCTCAGTACATGTTACTCCAAATTTTCTGAAATTTTAATCAATTGTTCTTCTTACTATAATGTATGTGCCCAATAAATATCATTATGATATTCTCATTCCTTCTTGGTGTTGCATTTTTTTACAAACAGCAGTGCATATAAGCAAGCAAGTAGCGCTAATAGCTGAAATTTTCTCCTATTAACTGAAAGACGATATCTCAGTTTCTATCGTGTATACATTGATAAAATTTAATATGGGAAATTACTATTGTGAAAACTATGCTAATTCAATCTAAGTAGACATTGGTCGACAAGTGGCGCTGCTACTCAAGAGTTTTTTATTTTATTTACTCCAAGTTTATACAGCATCTTATACTTATATAAGTGCACCAAACTTGATATGTGTGATGGTTTTTACGAAAAATTATGTTAGTGAAATTTGAGTACATATCAGCCAGTAGGTGGGGCTATTATACAGTCATGTTCAGAAAGTACGTTTTTTTTTTTTTTTTTTCTGGCCAAACGTACAACAGTATGGTGGTGTTTTGTGTTGACCGCAATATTCTAGTTATTCTCTTCTATTTATACAAGTGAAATACAAGAATCGTAAAAATTTTTGATTTGCGGTATATGATGTATTTACACTTTTAAAAATGCCCTCAACACAACTCGAATATTTTTAGCAAATGTCTGTCTGTGTATACGCCTGTGTTTCTGTATTACCAAAATTTTAAAGGCGACGTACCTCACGAATTGATGGACAGAATCTTCAAAACTTGATATTTAATCTTTTAACATTTATAATTAAAACGTCTACGTTCATCAGGGTAAATAATTTTAATAAATGTTTTGTACTATGTGAATTTATATAAGAAAATATAGACGAATGTATTTTGATGACATCATCGTACTAGTTTTATAAGTAAAATTATTAATCAGAGTTTAAAAAATACTTATTATGTTATTGAAACATCAAAAGAATAAATGAAACTAATTTAATTAAATTCTTTAAACTTTTTATAAACAGTAAAATTAAAGTCCGAAGAAAAACTTTTACACATAATAAGCCATTTTTACATCTATTTTATCATACAATGAGTTTTTTTTTTTTTTAATAAACGTAAGATAAATCGTTATTAGTTCTTCGAAAAACACATTCAACAAAATGAAGTAAGTAGAAAAATCTTATATTTTTATTTAAATTTACATTGAAGTTTTTATTTTTTTTTTCTTTCAAAATTATTATCCCTTAAATGGCTGATTATATTTTAAACCAATTAAAAAAAAAAATGTTTTGTTCTTACCTATTTTAAATAAATCACGGGAAAAATACTTTAAAAAATCGTACTTTATTTTAACTATGGTATACAGCTAAAGAGCAATTTGTTGTCAATCGGCAAAGAGGAGGAATTACATCTTTAATAATATTTTAAAAGACAAAATTTGGTATGTTACCGAAAGACAAAACACGGCATTTAAGGGTTAAACACAACTCACAAAACTAAATCTAACGTAAGGTTTTGGTCAAAATATCGTCCGTATTATTTATTCACTGGATTTTCTATGAGAATATTTTTGCAGCAAATTGAGAGACTATAACACGTTGAGAATCTATCAGAACAGTTAATATGGTTCACTGTTGTAGAGCCGAATGATTTGTATCATTAAATATAAATCATTACAAAATCTTTGTTACATATTACAAAATGTTTGTTCAATAAGAGTATTTATTTAAACTTTCATATTATTTATAATAAAAAGTGGACTGTAAATTTGCACCTAAAAAGTAAAACAAACTGCTCAAAACAATTAACGGATATCGTAAATCTTATATAGTTAACGGAAATATATATATATACGTATATTATGGTAATGGAATAAGAGTCACAAATGCAAATTTTTCTCATTTTCAAACTTCGGAGAGAGCAAACTTTGAGTTTGACGTCAAAAACGACTCTATAGCGGCAGCGAATGAAATTTGGCTTTCAACTTAATGAAGGACAAAGCAGAAAATAATGAACGACATTAACCCGTTAGCACCCAGTGTCCTCATTTGAGGACAGCTAATAAAATGGCACGTATATTTTTTGCGTTTTCTTGTAAAGATTCTGCTTTTTAGTGACAATTTATAGCGTCAATCTAAATGATCCTTGAAAGTTTTATGTGTCTACTATTAATTATTATTTCCTAATTTGAATAGTCATTTTATGATTTTTCATTCGTCGCGCATATATTTGCTTTTTGCGCAGGTATACTAACTAAAATCAAGTTGAATAATAATATATATTATTATACTTTACTTCCGAGATCTTTGTCAACTTATAATGGGAAAATAATCTGTTATCTCAAAGTTTTTCTATCTCGAAGTTTTCTCTCTAGAACCCTAAACTAAATAAATGAGGATTGGCTTTAAATTTAAAACTATCAGAAGAATTATTTAAGTTAATATATTTTACTGTCAGTTGCCTAATATCAATTTAGAAGTGAAATAATCAGCTAATAATATTTTGCAAAATTAATTCGGGTGTTAACGGGTTAACAAGGTCCATTATTTCAATGAGTTCAACGTTTCAACGAAGTCAAATCTGATTTAGAACCTTGGAGAGTGGTTGGTCGGTTAGAGGGAGGGTTATCACCAGCCGAAGTAGCAGAAACCACTGCAATATGAATAATGATTCCGAAATATGAATGCCCCTGTTCTGCAAAAATACCTTCGCTCAGCTACTGGCATCCCAGTTTCGACTCAAACTGTCCGAAACTAGCTTCACGCTGTAGATCTGTATTTTATACTCGCTGACCAATGGTACGTATTACATTAACAGCAAGGCATATCTGCGCCTACAGGGAGTGGGCAACAGATCATGTGAATTGGAGGAGAAATGAATGGCGAAATATTATTTTTCTCTGGGGAGAATTTCTCTTTCTATTCATCCTGATAATTCACGTATTTCCATATAGAAGTAACGTGGCACTAGAAAAATCCTAGATTCGTGCACGGAAGTGACAGATTTGGCCGTGGGGGATGATGATATATTCTGATATCTCTACTGATAGGCGCAGAGATCTCCGCAACATACGAAATGAAGCTCTGACTTGTGGCCGATAGGGATGAAAACGTCGAAACTATTGTTGCAGCGTAGAGTCAATTTTGGACAGTTTGAGTCAAAACTGTGATGCCAGTCAGCAAGTGAAAGTGTTGTTGAGGAAGAATGAAATTCATATTTCGGTACCTCCGATCAGTTAGCTTTAAATACCGATCTTAATTGAACGCTGTTACATATCCAGAACTTTATCTTGGTCTTTGTCCTGCATTTCTTGTCTTCAAAAACTGTTCCAGAACCTGAAAATCGCACTTTGTAAAACCCCGGTGGCTTTTGCTACTTCAGCTTGTGTTCGTCTCCCCTCTAACCGAGCAAAAACTCTCCAAGCTTCCGAATGAAAACTGACTTCGTTGAGTCATCGAACTCATCAAAATAATGCACTTACAGAATGTCATTCTTTTCTGTTTTACCTTTCATAGTAATATTTCTGCAAAAAAATTTCACTAATAGCGTTATTTTATATAAGACTTACAATACCCTTTAATTGTTTTGAAAAGTGCATCTTATTCGGAAATAATAGCTATCCGTAATCTCTGCTTATATTAAAACAAGATGTGTGTGTGTGTCTATGCGTCCGTCGCTTTGTATGCAAACGACTGATCGCAGAGCTACAGAAATTTGCATGGAGCTCTATATTAACCTCTCCTGATGCACCTCGAAGCCAGATTTCCTAAATTTTGATTTTATTTTTTTATTTTTTTATTAAAATTTATAAACTTTTGAAATGATCGTCTGTAGAAATTCAGAAGTTAAAAGGACTTTTTGTGTCCCATTATCTTATTTGTTTAGAGCATCAAGCTAAACACGATGGTCGTAGATTCGATCCTCCACGGATCATAGTGTTCCATTTTGCAGATAATTAATTTTAAAAAAAATATTCCAATTTATAACAGAAAATATTCCACCGTCTTCATAGTCTCCTAAGCCGCAAGGAGGGCGAGAAAGTGGTAAAAGCAAAGTTAAACTTAGAGGTGTGTCGATGGCTTTTTAGGTAAACGGCTGTTCATAGAGCTACAAAAAGGTGCATGTAGGTCCGTGTTGGCCTCTCCTGCACCTCGAAACCTGAGTTTCGAATTTTTCATTAGTTTATTTATTTATTTGTTTTTTAATTAATTATTATTGTTTTTTTTCAGTTGGAAATATTGTCTAGTGATGCCAACTTTTATCATAGTGTGAAAATGATAATCTGTCCGTAAAATGTAATTCTTAAATAAAAGCAACGCGACTTACCGTTGAATAAGTACCTAAATTGAAATGTCCAGTTAAGGCACAAATACAAACAATAGAGACCTGGAATAACGCAAACTGGAAAGATGTTGCGGAAGGCAGAGTAATCCCGAAGCAAGGTTTTAAGAAATTTCAGTGATATAATTTGTTGTTGTTAATTGTTTATAATTTTTATTTATAAAGTGATTTAAAATGTAATAGTACATTTTTTTTGTTTTTTTTTTAATTCCTATAAATATAGTAAGAAGCGAAGCAGACAAAGCCTGCTAGTATAATTTAAAATACCTGGATGACCGAGTTTCTTAAGGAATCATGCAATGGGTGATTTTCAGAGTTGTTTTTTTTTTTTTTTTTTTTAAGTCACTGTTATAGATAAATTGTTTACTGATTGGATTTTTAGCACTTTGTACTCGTATTTCTAAAATTGAACAACTTATATATGAAGAAAGGTAACAAATAACGCCGAAAATAAACTAACAAACATTTGCGTAAATAACTATTTTTATTAAAAATTCAAAATTCATTAAAAATTACTTATTTTTCAATAAGTAACATAGCTGTATTATTTATAATATACAATAAATATACATTATTATTATTATTATTGATTCATTTTCGAAGGCGATGGAATAAATTAACTTGTTACATTAAATAAAGATTGTACATTTTTATATACTTCCTGTGAAGAAAAAGGAATAAACTGAATGAATTCGTGTATTCAAATCTAAAATAATTTATATTCGCACTTAAGGGCCCTCTTCACTCAGCATTTCCTTTTCTAAAATCCAATGTTATCCTATGTAAAACTTTCTTTGCACTTAAAACAGTGACAAATTAATTGATTGAGATGCGGTTTTTTTTATTGGATTACTCTCATTTCGTAAACTGACGCAGCTTTTGTAGATTTTATGAAAAAATAACAGTTGTTTTTTAAGAAAGCTGTTTTATTGCAATATTTGGGTTGATGCATTAAATGGCTTATAAAAAACTCTTTAAATTTTTTAAAACAGAATTTAAAAAGCTGCGTCAATCTCAAAGAGTTTAATTCAATGCGGAAAAAAATTCTGTATTTTAATAAAATTTTAAATCAATTAAATTCGCAAAGAAAGTCCAAAAATTTTACAAATTTGTGCCGATTTTCCTCTTTGACACACCCTTTATCTGGCTACGCCTCTCGTTCGTGGTTTCGAAGAAAAGATGTTTACATTTCTGTGGTGAAGATACTGTCCGTTATCGTAAACCATGTCTACCTCTCGCGGAACGATCCTACTCGGAAAAGGGGTGATGCGTTGAATGAGATGGGCACTTAGCCAAATGCGCTTTTCGTTCTACACGTGTTCGTTTTCTTTTTATGAGTCTTAAATTTTAATTAACAATATTTTATTTAATGTAATTTATATGACAATATGCGCGAAAAATAAAAGGTGTAAAATAATCATGATAAAAAAATCTAATGATTTGATTTAAATACGATTTTCTGTAAATTTCTGTAAAATAGAGATCCAAAAATATGGTATTTTTATTTTAGCAGTATAATTTAAAAGAAAAAAATATATTACTTTTACTACAGGTAAAGTCTACTGTAAACGTTGTTCTTTTTCTCTTCTTTTATTAATGAATTATGTAAATTTTACCTAATTTAAGTCATTTTTAATTAATTTACTACTATAATCAGTGCATGAAACAAGTGTTCAGGTATGACAGATATAGTACGAATTTAGAGATCAAGTAAGCAAATAAAAATAATTTTAACTGAAAAAAAAAAAAAAAGAAGAAGAAGAAAGAAAACAGGCATTTACTTTTAAGTTTACGGATTTTATTTTGCATCGAAGAATAAAACTGATCTTCTACACTTATTTAAAAATTACAAGGGGGAAAAATCAGCATTTTGCCTTTATACGAATATAACGAAGAAGTATCGCCTCAAAATTCAATAATGTCCTGAAAAGAAAAAAAAAGAAAAAAGAAACCGCAACTTATCTCTCACTCGTAAAATGTAAACATTCTCTCATCTTCTACGCTTCTACCCTATTTTAACAAAATCAATGCAGACCTCACGCATGCGCATAGGTGAGCAGGGTCACAGCTAACGAAAACAAACAATACGTCTAGGCGTTGTGGTTTTTTATTCAGTTATTTATTTTTTTTTTAATATTATTATTATTATTATAGATTTCACCTGTATTACGGATGTGAGTAACATAACAATTTAGAAGACAATCGTTCAGAGACTTATTTATAGGACATATATGATCACATTTTATTTTAAATAGTTTTTCATTGCGCGTAATACTAATATTATATGAATACTTTGTACGTAAATCTGATATTTTACTGATAATGCCACGATTGACAATATACAAAAATTTTTTTTAACAAGTTATATAAAACTTTTTACTAAATTAAGCAGATTTTCAATAATAAATTTTATTTTAAAGTATATAATCTGGTGTGGCACCCACACGACTTTTTATTACCCTACATTTAAATTTTATAAAGAGAAATTCAGATTGAGGAATAAAATATCAATACTGTATAAAATTCTATAGTAAAAAGAATTTAAGCTAGCTTTACGAATAATTTAATTTGACAAATAATTTTCTGTGGGAAGGGCGGAGGGGAGTACCACCCTTCTCAACCCACATTTGAAACTAATATCTACATTTCTATAGAATTCACGACTAATATTAAATTTAAAATTATGTTCAACAATAACTTTCAATCACATTTATTGACAACTTTAATCCGTATCACTCGTTGAAACTTATCAATATTGATCAAACTGTTCAAGTATGAATTTCATATGAACTTTAAAATATAACGCTTGAGTTCCCTGCCGGTATTTAGTTTTTAAAGTTACACTGATAACAGACTCACAAAGAACAACTGTTAAAAACTTTGTTTAATTATTCACGGAATCTCAAAATACGTAGTTATTTAAAATAATCTGGTGTGTCACTCACACGACTTTCTCTTACCCTGAAATTTAATACTATAAATACAGGTTGCAGATTAATAGGTAAGATAACGAGTACTGTTATGTAAACCTATATGTTAAACAATTCATATTAAGCTTCTGAAGAGGTTTTATATGATAATTAGTTCTGTGTGAGAGGGGTGGTAGCCCCCCTCAACCCCCCGTTTCATTAATGCACCTACATTTATATAGAATTTTATTTGGTTATTAAAAAATAATTTATTAAAATTATTATTTAAAAAAATTGTCTTTTATGATAAGGCAGACGATTTCCATATTAGAGAAGTAGTATAACACCAAATATCCAAAAAAGTCCATTTTATTCTCAATAAAAAAAAAAAAAAAAAAAAAAAAAAAAAAGCTTTTTTTTTCGTTAAAAGTAAAAAAATCGATAACTTTGTTTTAAATTATCGCAGATCGATGGTTCAACCATTCGTTTTAAAGGTATTGGCGAGCTCTTTTGAAAGATACCCATCATGAAAATTTACTCCCCTCGAGGGGGGACTTCCCCCCCAGGGGGGAGGCGAGGCTCCTACATACACAATTTTTTTCCCCAGTTAACTGTCTCTATTACAAAATACATATATTTGTTTCATTTGGTTTAGTGCAGTCTATAGACGTTAAACTCTATTTTCCTGCAATTTCCCCCATAGACGTAATGTATTAGAATTATCTTGATTGTACCTGTACACGAACCATTTGCTTGATATTAACGAAAAGCTTAGTGTAGCATCCCTATATGATACACATTTAGAATACTAAGTTTGAACTTTCTGCCATAATTTGTTTTTGAGATATGCTGATGACAGACAGACACACAGACCATTTGCTAAAAACATGATTTTCGTATTCAGGGGACCTCAAAACGTGTAAATATAACAAAATCTCGCGTTCGAAAATTTGACCCAAAAACAATACTTTCTCTACCTTATGGGTAAGAGAAAGTAAAAAAAAAAAAAAACAAGACTTCAAATTAAACTAAATATTTTATTTACTCTTAGGTATGAAGAATTAATTTACATTCCTGAGCAAAATAAGTTGTATTAATATTGAAGTCTAGGAATTGAGTGAAACAAATATTTTTAAGGACATAAGCAAGTTGATTTTATAACTGAAGAAACTAAAACTAATTAAAGTTTGCAAGAAATGGGAGTCAAGTGTTTGTGAAATTATTTATAAACGACGAAATCACACTATTATTTTCAAAGATTTTGCGCTCTTATTTTCACGCCTAACATAAAAGCACAGCTGAAATTTTAAGTATGGTACCTGAACATGAACGCTGTTTCTATGCGTTCTTTTAGAATTACAGTAACTGGATATCAAGCTGTGTATCGATATTAATAAAATCAGACTTTTCTCTGCAAATTTATCAGGAAAAAAAAAAGCGATATCTTCACTTTCCACACACCATAAAATTCGAAAATTACTTCAGAAAATTTTGTCTGTGTGTGTGTCATCGTGTCTGTATGTCTGTAACGCTATTATTGTCCGGGTATCACGTGAGAATGGCTGGATGGAATTCAACGGCGCTTGGCAGAAATTTAGGTCTTTACGCAACTAAAATCTGCCAACTTTTTCGAAATTCCCTCCCCAGTTATCGCCGGGATGGGGAGAACAAAAGTTAAAAACATGTTTGTAAGCATAACACCGCTCCAAATTACTTCACTGTAAAGAAATTGAACATATAAAGAATAGACATGAGTATAAATAAAACGTTATCTGCAATTTAGAAATTTTCGATTATTAACCCTTTCAGCCGCAGTGTTCCCGCTGATGGAACACCTAATTTTAATTCTCAAGTGCAAAAACTCATCCCGTAAATTTTTTAGCAAAAATTTGCGTTTATAACATTTTAGAAAAGGCCCTTTTTTTTAACCTGAAAATTAAAAATTTCTTTTATTTAAATTTTGTTCGTAAATTCCGGTGGCGAGAAATTTCGCAATTTCCGAATTTTTTAAAGAACTCTACAAAAAAAAAAAATGGAACAAAGATGTTAAAAAAAGCTACGAGACTTCCTTAGAAAATTTCCAAAAACACATTTCTTTTTTCCTAATTTCCGATGTTTTTGTGAGGAGGGGGTTACGAAGGGTCAAAATCGAGGCAACCCTTTTAGCGCTAAATTTTTCTTGAGAAATCTATGGAAGCTGCGGTCACGAATTTCGGTGCTCGGATTATATGTATCTATCCGACACCTAAAGTAATGGGATTTATTGGAATAAATAAAACATTGCGATTTAGGAAATTTCAATTTTTAAGGGAAAGGAAGAGGGAAATCAACTTTTGGCGGAAAATTGTTCAAATTCCAGATTTTTAGTAAAATTTTAACAAAAATGGAAAAAAGATGTTGAAAACAGCCATGGGTCTTCTTTAAGACATTTTCAAAACACATTTTTTTTTTTTTTTTTTTTTTTTTTTTAAGTGGGGGGGGGGGGATAGGTATGTGTTACAAAGGGCAAATTCGAGTCACCACTTTTAGCGCTAAATTTGTCCTGCGAAATTTATGAGAGCTGTGGTCAGGGTCAGAAAGTTTGATGCTTGGATTGCTTATATATGTATCCGACCCCTAAAGTAACGGAATTTATCGAAATCTCCCCCCCCTTTCACCCTGGGGGGTAGGAAGCAAAAAAAAAGTTTGTAAGCATAACTCGGCCCCAAATTACTTCACGCTGAAGAAATTGCACATGAGGAAACAAGATTTGAGTATAAATAAAACATTATGTACGATTTTTTAATTCTTGACAGGAGGGAGGAAAGAAATCGTTTTTTGGGGGAAAATTTTAGAAATTCCGGATTTTTTAGTAGAGCTCTACTGAAATGGTACAAATGTATTGAAAAAAGCTATGTGTCTTATTTAGGATATTTCCAAAAACACATTTTCTTTCTTTGTGTGTGTATGAGTGTGTAAAATTTTCGATTTTTTTTTTGGGGGGGGGGGGGGAGGGGGGGGCTTTACGACGGAGCTTATTCGAGACCCTCCCTTTTAGCGCTAAATTTGTCTTGGGAAATCCACGGGATTAATGGTCGCTAAATTTGGCGCGTAAATTTTTTATATGTATCCGACACTTATTGTAACGGGATTTTACAAAATTCCTCCTTTTTTGCCCCCTTCTCCCCTCTCCGCTTCTTGCCCCTGCTAATAACTTTACACAATAGAAAATATCCCAATTCGACTTGCAGGCCTTTAAAACCTATTTGTACCAATTTTGAACGGCCTAACTGTACTTCTATTTGTTTTTGCTCCATAGCCCCCCCCCCTTGCTGCCCCACCTGGGTGCTGAATTTCTAAAATTCCAGAAATTGTTTTTTAGATAGTTGCATTAGCTATATTTTAGAGCAAAAATTTCACGCATATCTATTTTTTTTGTTTAAGATATATAGGATTATGCGAAATCACGTTTTACGCATGTGAAATCACGTTTTGCCCCCCCCCCTGCCCCCTTGGGGACCGAATTTGAAAAATTCCAGAAACCGATTTTTAGACATTTGTATTAGCTATATTTAAAAGCAAAAATTTTAGGGATATCTGTTTTTTTGCTTGAGATATGAAGGATTTTGTGAAATTACGTTTTGCCCCCTCCCCCCTCCCCCCATATCAGAAAAGTAGTATAACAGTAAATATCCAAAAAAAAAAAGTCTATTTTATTCTCAAAATATTAATAATAATAATAATAATAATAATAATAATAATTACGATTTTTTTTTCAAAGTTTTTTTTTATTAAAAGTAAAAAAAAAAAAAAAAAAAAAACTTTGTTTCACATTATCACAGATCTATAGTTCAACCATTCGTTTTAAAGGTATTGACGAGACCTTCCGAAAGATACCCATCTTGAAAATTTACTTCGCCCGGGGGAGGGCGACGCTCCCACAAGCACAATTTTTTCCCCCTAGTTAACAACTACTTTTATCAATAATTCATATTAGTTTTACAATCAAAAGTTAAAAATAACTCTCATTATGTACATTTATACGAAATTTTGTCCTATACTGCCATGTTAAAAATTTAGAAAAAATGCTATCACAGCACCACCTATTGGGCGATTGATCCCTAAATCTAATCAGCACCAGTTTATGTCAGGGTCCAACTAAATACCAAGTTTGGTTAAATTTCGTTCATTGGTTCGTGAGATACAGCCTCCAAAAATTCGTGACACACACACACACAGAGAGAGAGAGACAGACATTTTCTAAAAACTATCAAATCATGTTCAGCACATCCAAAAACGTGCAAATCCATCGAAAACCGGAGTTCGAAAATTTTCACGAATCCAATACTTTCTCTATATTACATATAGAAGAAAGTCCCCCCCCCCGGGAGTGATAAATTTTCAAGATGGGTATCTTTCGAAAGATCTTGTCAATACCTTTAAAACGAATGGTTGAATTGTAGATCTATGATAATTTAAAACAAAGTTATCGGTTTTTTTTTTGTTGTTGTTACTTTTAACGGAAAAAAAAAAAAAAAAAAAAAAAAAAAAAAAAAGAAAACTTTTGAAAAAAAAAAAAAAAAAAAAAATCGTAATTTTTTATTATTATTATTATTATTATTTTTTTTTTTTATTGAGAATAAATGGAACTACTTCTCTAATATGGAAATCGTCTGCATTATCATGGAAGAAAATTTTTTTTTATAATAATTTTAATAAATTATTTTTACTGAGGGAATTTGTATAGGAAAATATAGAAGAAAGTCATGTGGTGGCCACAACATACTAGTTTAGTTAAATTAATTATATTAGACTTCAAGTATAATGATAAAGTATATATATATATATATTTTAAATTTCACTGTTACGTAATTCGCTGGTATAACTAAAGAAAGCCTGAACCGGGCTGAAAATAGTATAAAGTACTTGGTCGGATCGAGCTACATATAAATAGATTAGAATAAATGAGGAAAGTTATTTGATGTCATGTGAAAATGGAAAAGAAAAAGAAAAGAAAAAAGGAAATACAAAAATAAAAAAAGAAAGAAAGAATCAAAACAAAACAAATCTCCGACGAAACCGCAATAAAGGACGTGGCTGATTTTTGATTTATTCTTCCAAAAAGTCAATGATTCGTCAGTGAATCTGTCAATCTTCTCCACCTCCTGTCAAAACCACGTGGGACACTTTTTATCTGCTTTCAGCCGGCATCGGAATTTTTTTCAAGTGAAGAGGGCCGTTAAGATGATAAGGGTTTACACAGTAGTCTGGATACATTTAAAAGCCTATAAAGAAGTCTAGACGCAGTATATAGAGTTTTCTGAGAAGTACGTTATAATAATTCTGTTATATATTAGGTAAACATTTATTTACACGTCACTACGTGAAAACATAATTTCTTCTTTTTTCATACCTATTGTGAGGACAGTGAAAAATTCGAATTTATAAAAATATGCCGTTAAAAATAATTTTCGTTATGAAGTCACCGATATAAGTGAAGACACACTTTCGAGGTTTTTGTCTAGAGGTTTTGCCGAATATTTAAAAAAATGTTTCATAAAATCTCTTAAATATTTATGGGTGAAAAAGACATGTTATGCCATATACATTCCAGTGAAATTTTTGTCCCGAAGGTTAAAAGTGTATCAGTTACAAATTAATCAAAAAATATAATCTTTAGGAACCATTCTAAAAATAATTCTTGAAATGAGTTGTAGCTATAATATATTATTATGAGCCTTCTTTTATTAATAGATACAAATTTACATGAGAATTGCACCATAACGAAGATATGAAGGATTCTTTAATAAAATCGACAATTTTTTTGCACTTTTTTTATAACATGCAGGGTTTTAATAAACAAAGTAATGTCACTTTTACAAAAATTGACATACTACATTAGGCGTAACATGAATATATGTAGTGAAACATGCTCTTTGTATTGTACCCCTAAAGTTTCAAGAGAATCCATGAAGTACTTCTATGGATATTCGTCAGAAACCTCTAGATCCAAAAGTACGCTTTCACTTAAGTCGGTGACTGTATTTGATGTTAGGCTTCTCCATCTTACTACCACTTAACTTTTGTTTCTATTCAAAATAGGATTATAAAATGTATTGCTTCATCTTGAGAAATCTGTGCATTGTATTTGGGTGTACGTTTTTTCCCGAAACTAAGTATTGTAGACGTAATATAAACATCCAAATCTTTCAAAATAACTAATTTGCACAATAAAAGAAAATGGCTTATATATATATGTATATAACATACCTGCACATATATTTCTCTAAAATATCACAGGTCAGATTGGGAAGTCTTCTTGGGCGTACCAGCGCATCTTAACCCACCCCTTGAAAACCATTTTATTAACTTAAAAGGAATATATCAGTTTTTTTTCCCCTACACACAGAATTTTTTAATATATATATATATATATATATATATATATATATATATATATTAAAATAAGTATAATAAACAATATTTAGTATGATTCAGTTTATTGTAATTGCAAACGATTAAATATATATAATATATTATTAAAAAAAAAAAAAAAACTAATTAGATAAACGCTCATTCGTAAGTTATAAAATATCATCATATGACTAGCAAATTTAATTACCTATTACTTTCCTACAAAATATATAATTTTCAGCGGAATTTAGAAATTTTTGGTCTGTGTATTCAAAATTCCTCTTTTAAGTTTCCAGCTTTTGTTAAATTCAATTGAAAATTAGAAACATTTAATTAAAATTCGCCATCTATGAAAAAAAGAAATAATTTTTTAACTATACCATATTATTTTTTATTATATTATGAAAATTATAAACATAGTACACTTTTATAAATTGCAATTAAACATTATTATTACAATTTGATTTCGTTATGTACAAGAAACTGAATGATGAGAAAGCATTAATTCTCATTTAAAGAAATTTTCATCTCTCCGCATAAATCTTAGAATGACAAAAATTAACGCATTTCATTTAAATTTTAAAAGACCTAAGCATCGCACAATTTAGCAAATTTTATCACCAGATTGAGAAAATATCTCTTAATCAATGAGTACCGATTTTTAAACAATTGAACAAAACTTTCTTGTTAAAATCGCGATTTTATATAAACTATATTTGATTGCTTGACTAAGTATGTAAGTATGAAAAGTACACTATAAAAAATATGTCCTATTTGCTGCCAGAAATTATCTGTAATTTGTTAAAATACGCGTAATTTATGGAAAAATTACGTTGTCTGGACATATTTTCTCAAATTACGGAGAATTACTGGCAGCAAATAGGACATATTTTTTGCAGTGTAATTGTATCCAATAAAATAAAAAGTCTCAACGAATGGATTAAAACATAGAAATCCAGACTGAGTTTAGAATGATTTTTTACCTCAAAAAATCTTTAACTTTTTAAAAATCATTAGAACCGTTTTCAAAAAACTCAATCTATATATACAAGATTAAATCGTTCAATAATAATTAAAATAAAACACTTATTTTTATTTAAAATTTAATTCATAAAAATTCTGCTATTTACCTGAAAAATTTATATTTTATAACTATAATTTACTTTATGGAATATAAACGTTTATATTACGAATTTTACTAGTTCATTTTGCGATTTTCGGTTGATTAATCGCTTATATAACAACTGAAAAACAGCCCGCACATGTTGATTCAGAACTCTGTTCAAAACCACTGTTCTAGATCACTGTCTGGAGACAGCGCTGCTCTAGATCGTCAAATCCTTTAGGAGCATACTTGATTAATCGGCGAGCCGCCACTGAATCATTTTGCATCTACTGACAGACGGAGAGAATGCAACAGCGCTGCCGGACATTTGCTTGACAAATTGACGCAATCCGCTCGAGGAAATAACAGTTTGTATTCGATTTATTAGAACGACCTATCGTCGATTTAATCATACATTCGACTAGAGTTAACGGATGGAGAAAGGATTGTTACGAATATTACATGTTGATTTTGATATTCCAGCCATCAAAATTCGACTCATAATGATTTTCGTTTTAAGGAAATTTTATTTCGTTTTTATTTACTTTAAAATAGCAAAAATCTATTTACAACTTTACATCTATATATATACAATTTTAAAACAGTAAAAACTATTTCAACGATTAAACTATGAAACCCTTATACATAAATCTAAAATTATTGAATGCTTTATTGATGAGAAAAAAAATATCAGGTGGAACTTAGATATTTTCTGTATGAATCCTACATCTGTGCAATTATTGTTTGTAATTATTTACGATTTGTATTTACATTCTAAATGTCCTAGAATGTTTCAGTTTACATAAATTCACATTTTATATTTATATATTTTCTTTTATTTTCTAACAAAATCACAATTTAATACAAAATTTTTATTTTTATTTATTTACTAGCTGTTACCCGTGACTTCGTTCACGTGGAAATTTTGATGTGTATGTTTGGTTTGATCATAATATGTAATGAAACCTTATCGATGTGGTGCTGTGCAAAACAGAGTCTGATAAAGTGTACTCAAAAAAGTCTGTAACTCATTGAAAGCCAAAATAAAATACCAAAATAAATAAATAAAAAGTTATCGCCAACATGGCGAAAAAAATTTTAAATTTGTTCATAGGGATCCTGTACTAGTATCCTGTTCATAGGGATCCTGTTCATAGGGATACAGTACTGCGTTGCGGAAGAATAAAAACTGGGTCGTCAATTATGAATTTTATTTCGAAACCTTTCTTTGTATATTTTTGTTCACTATTGCGCAATATTAATCTGGTTCTAATAATAATTTGGTGACTGGTGAATTAAAATTTTAATTATGTGGTGAAATTCATATAATATTTATGAGTTTCAAATTTTTAAGTTTTTTTTTTTTTTTTTTTTTTTTTTTTTTAAACAAAGAAATGATTGTTGTTTCATCTCCCGGCGAATTGTTGAATAATATTTTAGTTTTTAAAGAATTTTGGACGGCTTTGCCCGCTTTGCTGGCAAACTCTTTTCTATATAGCTTCATGAAAAAAAAAAAAAAAAAAACTCAAATCGGGCAACAGCTCGCTTTGGGTTCTGGCTGCCTTCAGCAGCGATTTGTTCCTCCTTGCAATCTCCGGTGCCTGTTCCTATTGCCTGCGACAATAGCTTACCCGTGGGCTTCCATTTGGGTGCTTACCATATACGACAGTTTCGATACGGACAGTATCGAAAAATTTAAAGTAGCACTTTTATATCTGAATCCCAGTTACATATGAACAACATTATACGTGATGTACATAATATTTGCCCTCAAGTTATTTCCTATATTTATTTGATTTAATCGATCAACCATAGAATGACAGCAATTTCAAGCCACATATATTACAATATTACAATATGCTACATACATTACAATATGCTATGTTCGGCTACTTCTATCGCATGAGACAATTATTATTATTATTATTATTATTATTATTATTATTATTATTACTATTTTGTGGTTACATATACTTCCTGCTAAGTTAATAGTAGTTGGTATATAGAAAAAAAAAAAATTAATTAATATGTAAACTTGATCATGGTACAGCCTTAATGTCCTTGGCGACTTTTGAATTTTTGTTGCCGTTTTAGACTAAAATATAATTTATGTGATTATTTTTTCCATACGCAAGCGAAGTGTGACGTCACTGACCGTCCGCGGATGCAAGAAAATGATTTCCTATGTTAATCGGATTTTTTGTAAAAAATTATTAAAAATCGAGGAAAATTGTTTCCCGATTTTAATCCCCATATTTGGGTATATATATATATATATATATGTATTAGTTATCATGTGCATGTGTTAGATTGAGTTATTTTGCTGTCAAATTGACAAAATTTTAATTTTAAATTTCAAAACTCTGTCGTTGTTGGCGCTTATTGTATTTGGTGATCATAAACATAATACGAAAATATACATGCCAGATGTATATTTTCGTAATATGCATTGTACGAAAGATTGTTTCATATTATTCATTACTCTCTTAATACAAGTTGTTAAAATATCCATGATTTTTGAAAGGAATTAAATTATGTTCGTCAAATAATTTGGCGATATTTTTTTTTTCTGCCAAGGATGACCGATATCAAATCTATTCCGCTGCAACATATTAGTATCTTATATCAGATACTTTATTTAGACATTTGAAAACAAATTTGACTTCAAATTATGATAGAATATTTATCATTTTCCTTTTAATTAGTATATTAGTTGGATATTTATTGTGTTAATACCATCCTTTGAAATGAAATGTTTGTGTTTTCAATCGAATATGGAAGTTTCCCTTTTTTTTCTAGAGTTTTGAAATTAAAAATTCAAATTTTGTCAATTTTACAACAAAAATAACTTAATCTAACGCATGGACATAATAACTAATACATATCTATACCTAATATGGGGATTAAAATCGGTAAATAATTTTCCTCGATTTTTAATAATTTTTTACAAAAAATCCAATGGGCAACATAGGAAATATTTTTTCTTGCATCCACGAACGGCCAGTGAGGTCATCATTTCCCTTGCGTATTTCTTTCTATCTTTTGCTTGGCGAAACATGTCCGATATACTTCAGCATCAAAATTTAAAAAAATTGTCCTGAATTATCAATAAGGAAATACGTTTAATATAATGCTGAATTAGCTTTTATGCCAAGCGTGTTTCATCCGCCGTACTAAAAAAAAACAAACTGAAGTTGAGGTATATAAAAAAATGCTATGAAGTAAAATTCAGAAGAAATATGTTACATTTGTAATATTACAATTTTATTTTATTTTAAAATTATAAAGTGTCATTTTCTCATTGACCAATTTAATATTTAGTAATTTTTTTAATTTTCGCGTGAAAGCATATTTCATTTTATGTTGAAAACAATAAATAAATAAATAAATAAAAATACCTCGTAAACTTTTTTTGACAACAATTAAAAAATTAAATGGCTTATATTAAGTCAATTACCAGTTTATTATTTTCATATTTTAATTAATTTTAAAAAATCTAATTAAATTCCCGGTATAAATAGTAGCCTATATTCTATTCCAGACTATTCTCTATCTCTGTACCAAATTTCATCCAGATCCGTTTAGCCGTTGTGGCGTGATTGAGTAACAAACATCCATCCATCCATCCATCCATCCAAACTTTCGCATTTATATATTAGTATAGATTTATTTATTTTTGTTAGGGGGCGGGGTATTAAACTGTTATCTTTTACGTGAGTTTTGTAATATTTTTTTTTAAATATTGGTTTTAATATTAAATATGATTACTAATGAAAAATATTTAAACATAAAAACTTCTTCACATACCATAAAATAAATGAAAGCACTACTAATAATAATAGCAGGAGACTTGGCGTTGGAATATTAAAACAGGAATAAACTACTACGTCAGAAACGCCAAAGAAAAAATATTGAGGTGCATACAGCTGTTTCGGTAGCCTAAAGCGTACCGTCTTCAGTGCAAAAAAAAAAAAAAAAAAAAGCACTGAAGACTTTTTCTTTGGCGTTTCTGACGTAGTAGTTTATTCCTCTTTTAAGAAAGCACTACTAGTTTCCAAAAGACATAACCTGTCTTCTTCAGGTGTAAAAAACACGAACTTTAGTGGCAAAAGCACGACAGTGAAAAATATTTATTTGAATTTTCGTGTATATAAACAGATGGTACTTCTATGCTGTATCATTCATGATGCTCCAAATAATATTAAAAGTCGTTAATTTAATATCAAAGGTCAAGTATAAATCACGGTTGTTATTCATATTAGCACGTTTTTTTAAAAATATGCTACTCAATTGCTTTCTAATCAAAATTTGAATTTCTTCTTTTTTTTTTTCTTTATGGGGGAAATGCGTAAATATGTTTGGGAAGAAAATCTAATGCTTCGAAATTTATCTCCAATTGTTATTTCTTGAAGACATTGTTCACGTAATGAATAATACGCTTTTGTAAAAGAATATTCTATGAATTAATAAATTTCTTTTCTCTCGTAGATCGTCTCCATTGTTCTCTAAAAACACTCTAGAAATTGCATGAACATTACATTTCCTTTCTCGCATCATTTATATAGTTATAGATAACGTATGGATTTTTTTTTTTTTTGCGAAGAATTGAGAATTTTTTATAAAAATAGTAAAAAGTGAAAGTATCGTACTTAGTATTATAGATATATATGAATCAGCAAATATTAGGAAATTTATAATATGATGAAAGCTGAATATTAATAAGGAAACTTTTTAATATTAAAAAAAAAATTCTTTTAATCATATTGCCTCATTAATATTAACTAAATAAAATAATGCTTTATACTAAAATTATAAACAAGTTAAAATATATATTTCAAAATTAACCAAATTTCCTCATCAGTATAAAAGTAACATTTTTCAAAACGTATGTATACACTCAAAGACAACAATTATCAAAATTACACAGAATATTCCAGTGTTATGAATCTTTTGATGAGCATAAACAGACTACAATCAAGGTCTGAGCAGTATATTTGTAAAGTGAGAAAATATATGCTCAGTATAATGATTACCACTTATTACTTCCACTTAGAATACTTAACACTACATTCTCAATATCTAATCAAAATTCTCACGATGGAATATAAGAATTTTGCGTGTTAGTCTATGTGGAGGATTTGAAAGATATCTTGTCCCATGTCATTAACAAGAAAATTTATTTATTAATCAATTACACACATATAAATTCAAATATACGTTTATTTATTTTTTTTTTTTTTCACAAACATTAATCTGTCACAATCGCAGTGTTATTAAGTCTAATTTGAGTCTAAAAGGTGGAAAATATTAAATATTAACTTAAAAAAGTCTACATTAAGTCATATTGTGATTATTGGTAAAAATCTTTACACTTATTTACAATCAAGATTATAATTGGATAGCACAGTTACAAATGTTAATTTTTGGAGCTGCATTTCTGATCCCACATACAATATGACCAGTCGAAGGTACACTACTTGTATTGGGTTCAAGGTACACCACTCTCTTACTAAAAACGAAATTACTAATCATGATGTTTAGGTTGGGCTTAACTTGATTACAAAGTATATGGGGTTATAGCTAGAAAGCTACTTTATGATGCATAACACACATTTCATAATATACAATGTATGTGTGAGTATAGAAATACATAAAAGTATCTGAGAAAAATTTACTTTTGCATGGTGATTTTTCTTTTTCAAGAATTCTTCAAAAAGTTGAGCTTCCATGCAAAAATAGATTACTTCACTAAGACTCCTAATAGTAAATATTTTAACTGCATGTGATTTTGTTTATATATCTAAATAAATAGAGCTAGAAATAGCATAGGTCCAAGGTACAAGATTGATAAGAACTGAGTCGAAAATTAAAATAAATCATATTAAAAAAGCAGCTTTCTCATTAATTTATATTATTTTACTTTCTCTTAACTATATATATGATAGAGAAAATATTGTATTTTATGTAAATTTTCAAGACTGAATTTTTGCTATAATTACTAGCTTTGAAGTTCACTGAATCCAAAAACCATGTTTATAGCGGTGGATCTGTGTGTGTATGCGTCTGTCTTTTTTTTTAAAGGAGAAACTCAAAAACCATTGTTAGCAAGAAGTATTAAATAACTATTCTAAATTTCAACCATAAGGACATATTATTTCAAGTTTTTATTGAGATCTGACAAATGGTTCATGTAATTACATATAAAAGTATACTAATATTTTACGTCTGTGTGAGAAATTTGTTTTATGTATATATTAACATTCTTACATTGAAACATGCATAATAAAATTAACATACAGTCGGCAGCAAAATTATTCAAGCGCAAGCAATAATTCCTGTGTAAAAAAAAGTATACTTAATGCAGCTTTGTTAAATAAATTCTTGTCGAATCATGTTCACAGACTGACTAAGAACATGATTCGACAAGGATTTATTTAACAAAATAGTATTAAGTGTACTGTTTTTTACATAGGAATTATTAGCGCTTGAATAATTTTGCTGCCGACTGTATGTTCATTTTATTACGCTTATAGAGATCTTTTCATGAAGTTTTCGAAATTTGATGTTCGCATCTGTTGAAAAATTATAACAGTAATAAAACAATTTTATCAGATCGAGGTTTATGCTCTAAAGGCATGGTGTTGGGGAAGTATGTTTTTACAATTAAATGTATATAGATTTTTTCTTTTAATATGATATTACGACATCGACAATTGTTTTGTTTAAAAAACTCCAAATTTGAATAATATCTTTTCCACACTGCATGAAAAGTGCCATCTATCGGTCGAAAACTGGAGTAATAAATTTTACAGTAGATATCTTTTCCCCATAGTCTATATAAATCATATACCGAGTTTCAATGAAATACCTCTGCTAGAACGAGACCGCTGCACAGTGGATCGAACAATGTTAAAATACGAACATAGGCCGAAAAATAAATCTCTAAATAACTGATATTTTGCAGTGAAATAATTTAAAAGAATGTCTAAAAAATACAAATATATGGTTTTTTCTTCAATTACACGAAGTGTTATTATATATAAATAAGTTCAAAACGAAAACTTTCAGAAATAAGATTTTTCGATGAATTTCAGTGACTTTATTTGAATAGCCATCAAGTGGCATTTAAGGTAACTATGAAAAAAATATGAAATAAAAATACCTTTAATAATGTTCTAATAAAAGTTAAAGGTACTTCTGCCAACATTTTGTTGGCTTTTTATGTTGTGATTCACGCATGAAATGTGAATATAAAATTAACAACAAAATTAAATTTATAAGTTGTGTAACTTTTTTTGTCCAAAATTGTCCAAAATTTCAAACACATTTTACTACTCACAAAAGTATGCATTTTAATCTGTGAAAAGGATTTTCGCCACAAATCGCCACTTTTGGAGAAAATTAAATATTTGTTCTGTTTACCGCCAAATTATCAATCGAGAAATTTATCTGAATAACTGTATTCATTAATGACAGAAAATATATTAAAATTTTTATAGTGAAAATATTATAGAAATTAGATGATTAAAATAGATTTACTAAATCAGAAATTACTTCTTATTTTTTTAAATATTTAATAAAATAATTAATTTTACTTTAAAGCTACTGAAAAGTACCGTTGGACCCAAAAAAGGGAGGAAATGTAAATGGTTGCTGTGATATGTCATAAAATGTTAAAATTAAATAAATATTTAGTGTTCGATTACTAAATGTTAAAATAAAATATTATAATCCCATATTACGATTTAAAGTAAAAGTTTCTGTGCAATAAAAATGAAGACAAATGTGAATTTTTCATTGAGTTTGTCAGTAAATGCTTGCATGAGTTTTCTATTGTAATACTACATAAAAAAAGAAAGAAAAAAGAAGCAGTAATGTGATGATATATTTAACATTGTGTGCTAAATTACTGTAATTTCTGGCAGATACCCCGTAGGTTATATAATCCATTTTTGCACCAGAAATTTCAATTGATAAATAAATTCATATTTGTACGAGCTCTTCCTTCGAAAAAGTGTAGATTTCTCTATTAAATAAAATTTCTGGTGGAAAAATGACACATCTTACCTGCGGCTTATCTACCAGAAAATACGGTAATTGTGTTATAAATGTAGATTTTCTTCGCGAAATTTTTATTTATTTCCTTTTATTCTCTTCGTTTTTGCAACATTTGTTTCTTTATCAGGTATGTTTCTAAATTCCTGTTTGCAGCAAAAAAATATGATACCGTTTATCCCCTTTATAATGCCAATTTTTCCTCAAATGGTACATTAAACTAATTTCACGAATAAAAATGGATGTAAAAAAAAAATCATTTAGCTTATTACAAGTAATTAATTTTAATTTTGACACATTATTCGCTTAGTTAATCGCAAACGTCTCATAATCCATTGTATTAGCATAAGCAGAATTCCCACAAATGACTATTTTTTTATTTTTTTTCGCACCAATATTATAAAAATAATATTTATACTGATATTTTTCTACAGAAAATACACACAGGAATCATTATTTTTAAAAAAAAAATGGTGCCAGTTGAATAAAATAATAACAAATTTGGTGTAGAAAATATCCCTGTGGCCTTATAAAGGGTTAAAAAAATCATAGAATCACTTTTAGTATCATACATATATACATATTTAAATCGAAATGTGACAAAAAACATCATACATAGATAATAATAATACCATAACCTTCCTATGTTCGCCACTGCCTATACTTCGATCCACTGTGCGACGGCGCACAGTGGATCGAAGTATAGGCAGTGGCGAACATAGGAAGGTTATGGTATTATTATTATCTATGTATGATGTTTTTTGTCACATTTCGATTTAAATATGCATATATGTATGTTACTAAAAGCAATTGTATGTTTTTTTAACCCTTTATAAGGCCACAGGAATATTTTCCCCATCAAAGTCGTTATCATTTTATTCAAGTGGCACCATTTTCTTTTTAAATAATGATTCCTGTGTATCATTTCGCTAGAAAAATATCAGTATAAATATTATTTTTATAATATTGGTGCCAAAAAAATATGAAAATAAAATAATCATTTCTGTCAATTCTGCTTATGCTAATACAATGGGTTGTGAGAAGTTTGCGATTAACTAAGAGAAGAATGTGTCAAAATTAAAATTAATTATTTCTAATAAGCTAAATGAATTTTTTTCTTTACATCAATTTTATTCGTGAAATTAGTTTTATGTGCCATTTGAGGAAAAATTGGCATTATAAAGGGTTTAAAGGGTATCATATTTTTCTGCTGCAAACAGGTGTTTAGGAACATACCTGGTAAAGAAGCAAATGTTGCAAAAAAGAAGAGAATAAAAGGAAATAAATAAAAATTTTGTGAAGAAAATCTATATTTATAACACAAATTATTTAGCACACAATGTTAAATATATCATCTCATTACTGCTTCTCTTTATTTTCTTTTTTTATGTAGTATTTCAATAGAAAACTCATGCAAGCATTTACTGACAAACTCTATGAAAAATTCACATTTGTCTTTATTTTTATTCCACAGAAACTTTTACTTTAAATCGTAATATGGGATTATAATATTTAATTTTAACATTTAGTAAGTTAACATTAAAAATTTATTTAATTTTAACATTTTATGACACATCACAGCAACCATTTGCATTTCCCCTCTTTTTGGGGTCCAACGGTACTTTTTAGTACCTTTAAAGTAAAATTAATTATTTTATTAAATATTTAAAAAAATAAGAAATAATTTCTGATTTATTAAATCTATTTTAATCATCTAATTTCTATAATCAGGGGTCTTTCCAGACTTTTCAGACAGGGTCCTATTTTTGTGAAAAATCTATTCATAATTTTGTGTGAAAATCAAACTCATTCGAGCTTTTTGGCTAGGGTCCTCTTTATGTGAAATTTTGAAAAATGTAATTTTATATATATATAAAAAAAAAAAAAAAAAAAAAAACTATAATTAAGATTTTATTTTAAAAATGACGGTTCACTTTTGTAAAGCTAAACTCGCACATATGCATTGAAAGCTGTTACAAATTAGAAACTGACTATCAGCTTTTCAGAGAAATACAGCAAAGTACATCATATTTTTCAGGCGGCCTATTCGTTCTATGGAAAATCAGTTTTCAAAATGAAGCAAATTTATCAAAAGGTCTGTTTGTAAGGAGAAAAATTTTGTGAAGGATCTCTTTTTAAGATAAACAATTTTGTGATGAGTCCTTTTTTAAGATAAAGAATTTTGTGAAGGGTCCTTTTTTAGGATAAAGAATTTTGTGAAGGGTCCTTTTTTTGAATAAAGAATTTTGTGAAGGGTCCTTTAACGGACCCAGATTTTCCTCTGGGCAGACCACTGATAATATTTTTACTACAAAAATTTTAATATATTTTCTGTCATTAATGAATTAATGAATTTTCTTCATTAATGAATACAGTTATTCAGATAAATTTCTTTATTGATAATTTGGGGGTAAACAGAATAAAAAATTATTTTTCTCTAAAAGTGGCGATTTGTGGCAAAAACCCTTTTCACAGATTAAAATGTATACTTTTGGGAGTAATAAAATGTGTTTGAAATTTTGGACAATTTTGGACAAAAAAATTTACACAACTTATAAATTTATTTCTGTTGTTAATTTTATATTCACATTTCATGCGTGAATCACAACATAAAAGACCCAACAAAATGTTGGCAGAAGTACCTTAAAATTTTATTAGGACATTATTAAAAGTATTTTTATTTCGTATGTTTTCATAGTTATCTTAAGTGCTACTTGATGGCTATTCAAATAAAGCCACTGAAATTCCTCGAAAAATCTTATTTCTGAAAGTTTTCGTTTTGAACTTATTTATATATAATAAAACTTCGTGTAATTGAAGAAATAACCCTATATTTGTATTTTTTACACACTCTTTTAAATTATTTCATTGCAAAATATCAGTTATTTAGAGATTGATTTTTGGGCCTATGTTCGTATTTTAACATTGTTCGATCCACACTGTTAAAAATTTCTGTAAATTTAATGTAAATATTTATCCAGAGTCTATGTAAATTTACAGTAATTCTTAGTTAAAAGCGAATAATCGAGATTCTCAATCTTTATTCTGTATTTGCACGTAATTTTATTATTTAATTAAAATTAAAAGTGACTGTTTCTACTTTAAAATAAGCATTCCAAGTCCGAAATATATTCTCAACAATAATTAATTAAATTAATATTGGTTATTAAAATGAATGTATAAAATAAGTTTTTTAACATCTCCGTTTATTTTTCTCTGTAATTTTACGTAAGACTTAAGATAATCGATTACACAGAGTTTTCTATTGAAATTTTTAACAGTGCACTGTGCGTCGGTCTAAACAGTTTAATTTTAATTATAACCAGCCGGCAGTATGAGTGCCACACTCAGTTATTTATACATTTATTTTATTTTATTTTATTTTTAAGTTGCATCTACATAAAGTACGGGTAATTTTATAGACTGTATTTAAATTTTATAGACTGTATGTTATATATAAAACTTTATAATGTAAAAATATTATTTAAGTTAAGATGAACAAATTACCTTTCAAAGAAATAAATCTCATACACTGCCTCACTATTAAAATTTTATTTTTTATTCTTTTATTAAAATTAATAGTCCATTCAAAATTTAAATTAGTACGTTATTTCCTCAAAATCTGTATAAATATTTTTTCGAACAATATATTGTAATGCTTGAGTTCCACTAGATTAAAATAAAATTGATCTTTTGCCATAGTAACCAATAAATTCACATTTTACATGTTTCCTATAGTAACGATAAAAATTAGAAGCTATTTTTGGATGCAAATATTATAGAATATATATTAAAGATAAAAGATAGATGCATATAAAAGACAGATGCATATAAAAAAGGAAAAAGGTGCATAAAATCTTTTTTTTTTTTTTTTTTTTTTTTTATTATTATTTGTTTATATGAAAAAGAATATCCGATTTGGATATGACTGTATGAGAAAATGGTTGTTTAAAAGCAAGAAATGTATTGTCATATTTATTAATAACACACAGGGTAGTAATGCATTTTGTATGAAGAAAACCTAAAAATGTTTTCCTTTATACTGCAGACATTTCAGACTTTCTATTATATTTTGCAGCTATTTTAAAAATTCATACAGGTATTTTGAAGAAACGTAAAAACAGAAGATTTCCTTCGGGATATATTCAGTTTTTTTTTTTTTTTTTGTTGTTGTTTTTTTTTTTTTTTTTTTTTTTTTTAAGTTTTATACAGGTTTATTTCAGAAGATCCGAAATGTCTGCAGGTCTCCTGCAATTTTCCTGAAGGTTATCTAAAGATTTTTTTACATGGGTGATGTTGGTGTTATGGGTTTATGTAAGTTATTGACACTAGGGACCTATGTATGTGTGGGATGTCCTATGTGGGGGATTTTCTAAGGGGTTCTCGTCCATATTTACGCTAGTTTTGGAGGAAAAACTTGAAAATATCTGAACGGTTAGATAGACGAGCATGATCTGTCATAGAATTCGGTACCTCTCGCCTACCAGCTTCAAGAGAAGAATCTCTCGGCCACTGCTCGGACCTTTACGGATAAAGAAAAACTGTCAATGGTATTAACATTGTATTAGTCATACGCTTAAAATTGATTACCGCCACTTTTGCTTTAGTGTGTAAAAATAATGTTGAAGTGCTGCTTAATGCTTGTATTAATGAACATCTGTGCTATTTATTTATTAACGACTTACATAATTTAACTACAGCAAATATTAGAATAAGTAAAAATAATTTAATGAATTGAAGCGTTAAGTTTATGTGATTAGATTTTACTTTTAGAGAAATTTATTTTTCTTGGCGTCACGTTTTTTTAAACCAAGATTGGATAAAAGCGCTACAAATGAGTTACAAACGTGAAAAATTGTAATCATCTAACACTAAATAATTTAAATACGTCACATACTTTCGATATTTTTGTTTTTTGTTTTTTTTCTTACGAAAGGACTCTTTACTTCAGACAGATAAAATATTTTACCACTTTACGGTGGACCAGCATCATAAAAATAATAAAACAAGCATGCCGAATTTAAATATATCACAAAAAAGAATAACAATAATAAAAAACTAAAAAATGTATATCGAATTTAAATACATCATGAAAGAAAAAACGCATTATTAAAAGAAATATGACTATTTTAAATATGTCTCGAGGGAAAATATTAATAAAATAAACGAGAACACGGATAATAACATTCTACTTCGTTATAATGTATTCATTGCGCACATTTTACTTGTAAAAATAACCTTTTCCTAAATTAAATTATGCTCTATTGTCCTAAATTAAGTTCTGCTTAGGACAGAAATAACGTATAAAATAATAATACTAAAAATTTGCAATGAATCAATAGCTTTTTTTTAATCTGATAAATTAAAGATACCATAAATCCACCATAAATAAACTCTTAAACATTTAGCTAGACACATTGTACATTATTCATAATCATACCGTCTACTGGTATAATTTTAAATTAGGACGCAAATTTCACATTTGACATGGAGCCAAATTTACAATTATCTCACCCTGTTCTTTATATTACAACACATCTTATTCTGTTTTGTTTTCCCTGTATCAATAACAAGGAGAAAATTTTGAATATTTTTCATTAACATCTTATTTAAAAACGTGTTCCAAATAATTTCTGTTATTATTTCAGTTTCACAAATTTACATTAACAATTAATTCCAACTTTTAAAAACCACTTACAACTAATTCTAACTTGTTTTTCGTTTAAAATTCACAAGTGAATAAATTAAGTAATAGAAGAAAATCACTCGTTATTAACATTTTTCACTGTATGTTGCAACATCAGTGCCTTCCCCCCATTTCATTTTCCCCAAGGTTCTTCTATCATAAGGTTGGGCCATTTGAATAGTAGCCAATCAGAAGCAAGCAGAAGTGAAACGTCACAAGGCGGAAGACAGAAACAAAGACAAACTACGATACAAGATATACAGCTGTTAGCCCAGAGCTAGCTATTACTTGCTAAAAAATAAAACCTATAATCTGATATAAATATTACCCAAAAACGAAAATCAAGAACGGTATTACATGAATAAAAGTAAATTCGTTAAAATATTTATTTTAAATACATATAAGTTCATAAAAAATTATAAAGCTTTCGCGTTTACGGCAACATTGCTATGCATTTGTTTACATTTATAATACTTCAATAAAACGATGAATTTCAATTATATTAAAATGAAATGAAATAAAAACGCAGTTATTTAATTGTTTTACTCAAAAGAAAGCACACATATTTTTTTTTTTAAAGAATGTAAAATATATACATTTTTCTGTACGATCGCGATATGTTTGTTTATATTTCAGTAAAATTATGAATTTTAATTTTATGAGTAAAAATGAAATATAAGCACATTTTTTGAAATATTTGTTCAAAATAAAACACTTATATTTTTCAATTTAAAAAGAAATACACAATATATGAAGTTATCTGTAATATTATGATATGTTTGTTTACGTTTTAAATACTTCAACATTGTCATGAATTACTTCAATAAGACGATGAATTTCAATTATATTAAAATGAAATGAAAGAAAAATGCAGTTATTTAAAAGTTTTGCTCAAAAGAAAGCGCACGTATTTATTTAAAAAAAATGATATTTATTGTTTAAGTATGTAATGTCAGAAATAGTTTCAAAACATTTTCCTCATGTTGGCTTGTTGGTATTTTTAAAACTATTTTCATTGGAAAACATGTACTACTACTGACACTTTTAACATGTTATTACAAAAGTTACATTGAAATGTGTTACTACATAAAAACAATTTCATAAAATTTTCAATTATCCAGATACTTTCTACAGGGGATTAAAGAAAGAAAAAAAAATTAAATTAAAAAAAGTACCTAAGATTTTTTTTTTTTTTTTTTTTTTTTTTTTTACACAAAAGTCTATTTTATTTTAATTGTATTAACTGCAAATTTAATTTTAAACTGCAGAAATATTTTTGTGTGTACTGTGTATTTATTTTTATCCACTACATAAATTAAACATTTTGTTTATTATGAGATACCACAATTTGTTTCATGTTTCATAAAGATAATAAATTTTAACAAAATCTTAATTATGTCCCTATTTGAATAATGATAAATAAAAAAAAAAAATCACTTTTGACAGCAGACAACAGGCATTGGCTACTGTCAGCTTTCAAAAGAGTATACTTAAAAATCGAAGGGAAGTAGCATAAACATTTAACAAACATACTTATTACATGATTATTGCTAATTTAATATCCCTTTGATTTATTACTTCTGATCTTGAAAATGTATGTTATAATATACACGATGATATATTACTTACATGATTTGATTTTATGAGCAATCTATCTATTGCTATTATACATCCCAGTTTTTCATTAATGTTCTATCACTTTCAACAATCTATTCTTTAAAAAAATTATGTGCTCTAATACTGAGCACGTCAAAGAAGCAACAAAAGACGTAGATTAAGATTATCACACGGTACATTAAAAAAAATTCGATTAAAAGAGAAGAAAAAAAATTAAATCATAAGAACGCAATTTAAACACACTTATTCCAAATGTAAACAAGATTTGATCCATTCGCATTATGACGTAGTGCGCGAGAAATCTCAAATAGCTAAAAATTCGCGCATCTATGAAATGGAACCCCCTGATTTTCCCTCTGTCCCTTCGCCACTTGTCGCGACAGTGGAAATGTTTTTTTTTTTTTTTTTTTTTTTCTTTTGGTTTCATTTAGAATAAGATGCACTTTCGAAAGTGCAGTGTTAAAAAAGAAGAAGGGCACTTTTACGGTGTCTTAAAATTTATTATTATGATTTAGTTAAGATAAAGAAAATGGAAAACAAAATATGAAGTATTGAGAGAATTACTAATATGTGAATAACAAACTAATCGAAATAATTTTGAAATTAATACTTTTTGTAAATATTTCTCAGCAGTGTAAATACGTCATCATCATTTAATTAAATATGTCAAAACCCAAAGTTCCAGAAATATTATTTTGTGTCATCGCTACTCAGTTATAACTATCTGCGTTTCAAGTCGGCCGTGAACAGAAGAAAGGGTGAGTACCTTTTCGATAATTAGTTGATGAATAATGATGAATGTGATTTCAATTGAAAGATATTTATCGCTAGTTATAATCTAATTTAAAAAGAACCCTAGAATACAAGATTATATTTAACTGTAAATCATTTGCAGCAAAATTTTTAATTATTGGAATTTTTCTTAATAACATTCAGATCATAAAAACCAATGGCGTGATAAATGTAGCCACATTTTTATGTTATATTACAAGAAAATGAAAGCTGTAAAAATGTAGAAAGCTTAATTGAGAAAAAAATCACCGATGTCATCCCTTATTTTTCATGCAATTTTATAAAAAGTTGAAATCGAAATAAAATATTGCATAATTTACATTCAATTAGAATGGGTTTAAATTAATTATTTAGATTTTTTTTCTATTAGTTATAAGAATCATACAAAAATAATCTGATGTGGTACTCAAGCTAACTTTCGCTTACACTGCATTTCAAAATACTATAAAGACATATTGTAGATAAAAGAAAAGATAACAAGCACTGTATATAAACCTATGTTATAAAGAATTTAAACTAGTGTTTAGGAACAGTTTATTTGACAAATAATTTTATGTGAAACAGATTACTGTACCAAGAATATTATTGATAAACTTAAAAGTTTATTTGATCTGTAATTATTTTTTTTTTAAGTTACGCTGATAACAGTCATACACGGAGATCAATCGTTAAAAAATTGACTTTAATATCCAGAGAACATCACAGCCCGCAATGAGAAATTTGCACACATGTGGGATTTGAACAAAATCCTATTTTTCTCGTAGTTTTAGGCCCATAGATTTCAAAAAGTTTATTAAAAATGCTAAAAAAATGTTCTCATTAATTTTAAAAATAACTTTAAAATTAACCAAAAATCACTTTACTTCAAAACTCTGTCTAACGTCACACTTTATGATGCTTCAAAGTTTACATTTTATTAGCCTAGTTAGCAAGCAGCAATTCATTTTAACTTTCGTAATTATCAATCTTTTATGTGATTTCTGAGCATTTCTTTTTCATCTTATAATCATTTGATATCATTATCACCATTTTCCATTATCATTATTTTCAATTGTTTTCTTTTAATGGTGGTTGGCCAATATTTTCGTTTAATAGGATCCGGTGGAACGCTAAAGAACAGCTTTTGAGGAGCATTATCCGTTGTATTTGTGCAGAGTGGTACAATAGAACATTTATACTACGGTTTTTTAATATCTGTCATTAATATAAAATACAAAACCTATTTCACTGATTCAGGAAGCAAAACAAAGCATGAAATAGAATCTAAGCAACGATTACTCCCGTTTGTTTTCATAAAGAGTGACGTCACGATATATTATGCTGCGTTTTCTCGATAGAATAAATAGTGCGATGTTAAAATTGTTATGTATCAGTAATTAGATTTCAAATAAAGAAATGTATATATGTATTTTCTTACCTTCTCATTTTCTGTTATATAAGAATAATATCAGAAAACGTGCAAATTCCTCATTGTGCAAAAAACAAGCTCTGAAAATTTAATTTAAAAAATAAATCATTTACAGCATGGTGCAATCACTTTCATTCCTAAGCAATTTTCCTGAGAAGGTAAAATGTAGTAAAGCACATATACCGATTACATTCAATTAATAAGAATATATTCGTTGTGTACTTAAATATAGTCTTATATTAATAATACAAAGCGCAGATTGTAATGCAAATAAAGCAATTTTCAAGCATAGTGTCACTGTACTCTAGTTCTTTTGAATAGCCCTGTAAATGAATGGTGAATGATTTTTATATCATATATTCTACACGAAACATAGTTTTATGTGTATAAAAGATATATGTTCATTTCATTTTATTTAGTTCAGCCTATAGATCTTAAATTTTACCTACCAAAATTATCGCCTATAGCCGTAATGTATTTAAATTAAGTTAGATGTCTCTGTAACGAAATTTTAGCGTGGAATCACTATATAATAAAGATATAGAATACCAAGTTTAGTTTCCTTCTGCTTTTTGTTTTTGAGATATGCTGATAACAGACACACACAAAGAAACGCACATGTCTTATTTTTTTTAGAATTGAAAACTGTGTGTATATGCTGTGGCTTCTACAAAATTTTCTTTTGTACTATTCTTATAATTTAATTGATCAGAAGACTACCCAAAACCAGAAAAAGGTTGCATAAATGCGACCTTATTCGCTAATCTTCACCTAAATTAAAAAAGGTAAGGTTTCAGTAAAAACTTAATAGTTATTAAATTTGCATCACTTATACGCAGCAGATGTTGCCATACGTCTTTTTTTTAAATGGAGAAAATTGCAACTTAGTACTGCTCAGTACAGTCCTTCTCATAATTATAAGGACACCTGTTTTTCTATATTAACTAAACACTGAACACTATTATTTAAACAAATATATTTTTAATTAATTTGAATTTCATTAATAGACTATATTTAAAACGTTTTATCGTTTTTCTATCTTAAAAAACTTTAACTATGGTAAAAAGATGATTTTTCAGGTGTTCACAATTATAAGGACAGCTCGAATTTTAGTAATTTTTTTCAGTTATTCTTTAAATTAATATTTTATGGGGTCTCTTTTTAGGGTTAAACAGTCAGACATTCTCTCTGGTATATATATATATATACATTTTTTTTAATATTCAATTTCAATACCATTTCGTATAGCATAATGATATTCTTGATACATTTAAACTATTTAAAATTGCTTTCCACTTGCATACACTTTTCTAATATCATAAGTTAAGTTTTTTTCAACTTTTAGGCCATGGGAAAGGCAATAATACAGAAGTTTCTTTCTTCAAACTATTTCCTATTGCTCTAAAAGTAGATCAGAAATGTAAGTCTTGTTGAAAAAAATATTATTACCCCCCCCCCCCCGCCCCCCCCCCAAATCTAACAAAAATCAGATAATTCCACGTTTAAAATTTGCGGATATTCTCTTGATGTTCATAATAATAGAAAACAATTACTAAATTTATTCTGCCTTCAGTAGAAGCAGCTCCCCAGAGCACCATAGATCCACCTTTAAAATGAACGATTCATATCTGCCTTTAAAAAATCTGCTCTGTCTTTCGCTATCTTCAGATCGTGCCAGTAACTGTTAAAACCATTTGGTTAATCAAGAATAAAATGTTTTTCATCCGAAAATGCAACATTTTACCATTTAATGTTGTCTTTATTCAACTTTAATACAGACGTTCTTTCCCCCATTAAATGCTGATTGATTATTACAGGTTTTTTATTCATTTTAACATATTATTAATTATTTTAAACATGCATAAATGTGGACCCTAACCTTTCGTTAAAAATTAACGAGCAAATTCAGCAGCAGTCATTATGAATGGAACAGTAAGAGGAATTATGAGTCTTCGATCTCTGTAAAACAACTCTGATTTTGCATCAGATCTCTCTCCTATCAAACCAGCAGTTCAACGTTTGATCACATTTCCTTCAGCAATTTTAGATCTTCGAATTTCATTAGAAATTCGGCGGATTGAAATTATCCTTCCACTTAAAAAACACATTTATCACACTTCGCTACTTGAACGTTCTTTTTTTCGAGGAATTATCAGTAATGTCCGTCCAAAAAAAACTGAAGGCTTATATATGAATTAATCTAGCCCAGTAGTTAACAAATTCGCATGTCAACTGTAATATATCCGCTAGTAAGTTAAATAAAACGAAAAAATCTGGATTGTCTCTATAATTATGAACATCTAAAAACGTGGAGAAAAACACATTTTGCATTATTTTTTATTAATTTTGTTTCATATTAAAAAAATTATAACAGTTTTGGCTTTTAGAATACTAGATATATTAAGTGCACTTAGTATAATCTTGTTCACAATTATTTTTACATTAATTATTTCAAAATATAAAGTGTCCTTATAAGTATGAGAAGGAGTGTATATATATATATATGACATTTTGGTAAAAACATGTTCAGAAAATCATTAAAAGTGTTAATCTGTCAAAAACTAGAAATTAAAATTTCCAAGATTTATATATTTTCTTCTTGTGTTCATAGAAGAAAGTAAAATTATTAAGCCTATGCTAATTAATATATTATTTGTAAATATTTGTCGAGAAATATTCTACTTTTCGGGAAACAGCACAACCATATATATCATCAAGTTCTATAATGAACAGCATTCTATTCAATGTTCTAAAATATGTAGTATAAAGGTAAAAATAAATCTATATAAATTCTAGACAAGAGGAATCTTACTAGATTATTCTTGCTAACATATCCAGAGAGAATATCAGTGCAGGAATTTATCGATTTTCATGTCAAACATATTGAATTGACATCTCTTGTAGCTTTCAAATGATTATGTTCTATGCATAACGCCTATTTCTCTACTAAGAAATATAGGCTATCACCTTACTGCAGAAAATGATTTTTCTTGAATCGGATAAACAGAAAACAAATTGTCATAGCAACAACGAATGACAAACGTCTTTATAACAGTGCAATTTTTCAGTCACTTTTTAAAATTGTATATATATATATATATATTGCGTCACTCATAGTAACATGATTAAATCGTTTAATAGGAACACTTAAAAAAAAAAAGAAAGAATCTGAATTCTTCAAAAGAGCTTGTTTTTCGTAATAAAAAAAATCTGATTTTAGTACATATTATCTTTAATATTTATATACTCTAAAAACTAAATATTTTTTATATTTACATTTTGATTGTTTCTATATTTATTTATATGTAAATTTTATATTGATATTTATGTAAGTATAATTTATCTTGTTCAGTAAAACAACAGATATAAAAAATCTTGGTCCGGTGGAGTTAATAGAATCTACACTACTGGCCATTAAAATTGCTACACCAAGAAGGAATAATAATAACGAAATGAAATTTGTTGGACACATACATTATAGTAGTAAGAACAATTGATTAAAATTTCAGGAAATTTGGAGTAATATGTACTGAGAAAACAGTACATAAAGCAGTGACCTCTGTGAGCAATAACAGCACTTATCTGCCTAGGCATAGAATCGAACAGCGATTGGATGACATGTATGGGTAGAGCACTTCATGAAGTGCTTCATCGATGAATTCTGGCATCGTGTTAAAACTTCATGAAGTGATCTACCCGTACATGTCATCAAATCGCTGTTCGATTCAATGCCTAGGCAGATATGTGCTGTTATTGCTCACAGAGCTCGCTGCTTTATGTACTGTTTTCTTAGTACATATTACTCCAAATTTTCTGAAATTTTAATCAATTGTTCTTCCTACTATAATGTATGTGTCCAAAAAATTTCATTCCGTTATTATTATTCCTTCTTGGTGTAGCAATTTTAATGGCCAGTAGTATATTATGTATATATATATATATATATGTATATATGCATATATAATAAATTGTATTAATTAAAATTTAATCTAAATTAATATATTATTTTTAATCTCATAAATATAAATTATGATTAAAACAACAAATATGCAACAAACTTTTTGTTTATGCAAGTGCTCAAATATTTATAAACATTCTTTAAACATACCTTTTAAGTTGTAAGTTGTAAAGAATGAATTAAAGGTCATTTGAAAAAAAAAAAATGCCTTCTTGTTCGTTCTTTTTATTTTATTCGAACAGACAACGTAACAATTACACTATGCAGCTACAAACCTAAAACTTTACCGAAACAAATTTATGTGTATCTGCCACATTTTATTTATATATATATAAAATCGTTTGGCCTAAGTGAGTGCGTGAGTATGATTCATCATCGTCCAGCCCAAACCCCTAGACATAGAAGTATTAAATTTTGTGACAATATTCCATTTATGATGCGGATATTCACTAAGAAGCGATTTTACAAAATTCGCCCCCCGAAGGGGGCTGAGTGGGCAAAACATGATTTCACAAAATCCTTCATATCTCAAACGAAAAAATAGATATCTTTAATTTTTTTTTTTTTTTTTTGCTTTAAAATATAGCTAACACAAATATCTAAAAACTGATTTCTGGAGTTTTAGAAAATCGTTACCCAAAGAGGGGAGGGGGGGGGGCTAAACGTGATTTGACATAATCCTTTATATCTCAAAAAAATATATATATATCTGAAATTTTGCTCTAAAATATAGCTAATGCAAATACCTAAAAACCAATTTCTGGAAATTCAGAAATTCATCCCCCAAGGGCGAGAGAGGGGGCAAAAGTGATTTCAAATAATCCATTATAACTCAAAAAATATATATGTGTGTGTGTGTGATTTTTGCTCTAAAATCTAGCTCATACAAATGCTTAAAAGCTAATTTCTAGAATTTTAGAAATTCGTCCCAGATGGGGCGGGAGGGGGAGGGCTATGGGGCAAAAAAAAAAAAAATGAAATACAGTTAGACCGTTCAAAATTGGTACAGATAGGTTTTAGAGGCCTGCAAGTCGAATGAGAATATTTTCGAAAGTGTAGAGTTATTAGGAGGGGCGGGAAGGGGGGCGGAGGCACAAGAAAATAAAAATAGAATTGGATCGTTTAAAATTGGTACACAGAGGTTTTTTGATACCTACAAATCGATTGCGAATATTTTCGAATTTGTAAAGTTATTAGGATTACTGGAGAAGGAGGGGCGGAGGGACAAAAAATAAAAATAGATCGTTCTGAATAGGTACATAAAGGTTTTTGATTCCTGCAAATCGATTGCGGATATTTTCAAATTTGTAAAATTATTAGGATAGACGGGAAGGGGGAGGGGCAAAGGGGCACAATATAGAAATAAAAGTTAGAGAGTTCAAAGGTTTTAAGGCCCAATAAATCGATTGCGGATATTTTCGAAATTATAGAATTATTACGAGGAGCGAGAAGGGGGTCGGGCTCAGGGACAAAAATAAATAAATTCAGATTGAACGTTGTAAATTGGTATTATTCGGTTTAAAAGACAGAGAAAAAGATTGTGGATATTTTTGAAAATGTAAAATAAACAGGAAGGGTGGGAATGGTGGACGAAGGACCAGGCGCACCGTGTGCACATGTATACGCTTCCGCAGTGAGTGGCGGAACAGACCTATCATTCCACCGATGAGAGAAGAATTTTTTTGTGTTTTACATTTATGTTTTTCCCTAATGATAATATAGTGATTCATTAAGGCTCTCTGTCAGTGAGCTTCAAGGTAATCCAAATCCCGTATTAATCTATTGTAAAATAATCCCCATTATTACTCATTACGTAATGCATATTTTCAAATTCTGTTTTCGCATTCTGAAAATTCATGGCCGTTAAGAGTTCCTCCATGTTTCAAAAATTGATTTTTTAAATTTTTTAAATTTGTTTTTAAGCTGTAAAAGTCGAAATTTTACTTGATCTCCTTTATCGCCCTCAAATAATTAACAAGTTGTTTTATCAATAATATAATTCATGCTAAACCTTTTTAAATAATGTAACTTATTATTATTAATTTTCATAATATTTAAATTTTAAAAACTTATTAATAATTTTGGGGAGAAATGCAATTTTTAGCTGCAAAAACTGGATTTTCCCCCTTCCCGTCCTGCTGTAATTTATCACTGGTGGGAGGTAGAAAGCGCATTAAGGATGACAGGTCATTAGTTGTTTTCATTCTTATAAGTTGAAAGTGTGAAAATGCCCTGAAGTGAATGAATGCTTACCCATGTCAGTAGAAAAGGGACAGAAGCAATAGGGAATAAGAACTATCAGTTTGTTTTTCTGAACATATACTATGCATATGTATTTATTAGATAATTTCTTTTTTCAATATCACAAATATACTACATTTTTTTTTTTTTTTTTAATTTTTAAATAGATTTTTAAAACAAATCTAAAGATCCCCTACTCCCCATTAATTAATAAATTTTTATCCTATATATATTTACCTAATCTTTATAAATTTAAATTCTTCTGGCGGAATTGAAGGGGAAATAATAATTTTATCTTCAGCATTCTTCTGCGCATTGTAACAAGTTTCAACTGTCCAGGACACAGTTTAAACTGATTATTAAAAAAATCCTTATTATGTTCTCAATATTTTTAAAGTGAGCTAATACTAAGTGCATAAAAATATTTAAAATATTGCTCATTAGGGAAATTCGACTGTATTTCTTCTTACTAAACAATTGCATGCGGACATTAAAAATTAATTAATTAATTAATTAATTAAAAAAAAAAGAAAAAGAACTTAGCTAAAGCATTTAAATTTGGTCGATGCAGAGATCTTTGTATAGAAACAACATAAAAATCCAAAGAACACAAAATATTGTTTCGGACTTATCTCTTTCACGCTACATTCGTGCCTACTTTTCCTTTTCTTTCTTTCCTTTTCTTTATTTAATTTTCTGATGATTTTAACACAAAATAATTATTCCATTCTTTTGATTTTTATGATATTTATATACAAAGTTCTTAATATCTGAAGTTCACCCCCCCCCCTTAAAAAAAAAAAAAAAAAAAAAAAAAGCTTTTTGCTGCAAATTCAGATTTGGCAATTTTTAAGGTCTCTTCTTTTCTTTTCTTTTTTTCTTTCTTTCTTTTTTTTAATAACGAAATTTTCAGTTGAAGATAACCGAAAATTTAAATTAAAAAAATCAATTTAATTAGCTAGGTATGTCATACTCTATGTCATACTCTTACCCATAAGGTAGAGAAAGAATTGTTTTTGGGTCAAATTTTCGAACGCGAGATTTTGTTAGATTTACACCTGAATACGAAAATCATGTTTTTAGCAAATGGTCTGTCTGTGTGTCTGTGTAGGTGTCTGTCTGTTATCAGCATATCTCAAGAACAAATAGTAGCAGACATTCCAAACATGGTATTCTAAATGTGTATCATATATAGATGCTACAGTAAGCTTTTCGTTAAGATCAAGCAAAGGGTTCGTGTACAGGGACAATCAAGAGAATTCTAATACATTACGTCTATGGGGGAAATTGCAGGTAAGTAGAGTTTAACGTCTATAGACTGCACTGAACCAAATGAAACGAATATATATTTTTTGTAATAGAGATAGTTAACTGGGATTTTTTTTTTTTTTTTTTTGTGTATGTAGGAGCCTCGCCTCCCCCCTGGGGGGGGGAGTCCCCCCTCGAGGGGAGTAAATTTTCATGATGGGTATCTTTCAAAAGAGCTCGCCAATACCTTTAAAACGAATGGCTGAACCATTGATCTGCGATAATTTAAAACAAAGTTATCGATTTTTTTTTTTTTTAGAATAAAATGGACTTTTTTTGGACATTTGGTGTTATACTACTTCTCTAATATGGAAATCGTCTGCATTATCATAAAAGATAAATTTTTTAAATAATAATTTTAATAAATTATTTTTTAAAAACAGAGCCTATCAATTTTCTTGAACTAACCAACTATATCATTGGAAAGGACGTCTAATAGAGTGTTTATACAGCAACTTTGAAGAGAATCGTTAGAGCCGTTTTTGACATACGGCTTACGGCTTCACTTCCGATTTCCGATGCCCCACTTCTGTTTTTCCATTTTTCACCAAAATTTGGAAAATTCGTTTGTACACCAGACCTATTTCAATTCTAAAGTTTTGTAGTTCTATCTTTATTAGTTTCCGAGATATAATAACCGGAAGATTACACACACGCATACACACTGACCAATTGCCAAAAACCACTCTTTTCGACCCATGAGACTTTCAAACACGTAAATCAGGTGAAATCTCGATATCTAAGTTTTGGACCGAATACAATACTTCCATTACCTATGGTAGTTGGGTAATAGAAGTAAAAGAGCTGCTGTAGGTCCTAGGCTTGAGGGAGAGTGCCATCCATTCGAGGGGGGGTCTTTCTAAGGGATTCTAGCCCGTATATATGCAAGTTTCGGAGGAAACTACGGAAAACTCCGAACGGCTAGGCCGACGAGCGCGACCTGGGTCAAATGAAGGGACAAATGAAGAGGAACCCTAACAACCGAAATGTATTGTAAAGTGCCTTTTTCACCGGTGCCCTTTCTTTCACGTATATCTGTTTTTTTTTTTTTTTTTTTTTTTTTTTTGTTGTTTGTTTCAGATATATAGGATTATGTGAAATCACGTTTAACGCATGCGAAATCACGTTTCGCCCCCCCCCCCTTGGGGACCGAATTTCAAAAATGTAATTTGAAAGTCATTCTTTATATTCATTATTTGATATTTAAAATTTTGCGATTTGAAAAAGTGCCTTTTTCTCCGGTGCCCTTTCTTTCGGATGCCCTTTTTACCGATGCCCTGGTTTTCGGGATCCCATTTAAAAGTTATACCCTCATAAATACATATATATATACCTAGTTATAATATTTAACCATTTTTTAAAAGTTATTTTTCATTCTGCTTCTTTACGCTTTATCTAATATATCTAGAATGACTCCATTGTCCATTTAACACTCCAAACATCAAGTAATTAATGGTTAAATAAATATAGTAAAAAAAATCGTTAAATAAACAAAAAGAAAATTATAAGTTTTTTTTAGTTTGTTTGTTTGTTCATATAGTATGTTGTTTTATTTTACGCTATAGCCCTTCAAATGATTATAGCCCATAGATCATAATAATAAAGAATATTTCGTTGTGTCCCTGTAAAAATATATAAGTATTAGATTCACCAAAATCAATACAGCTTCTGCGACAGTGTTTTTTAAAATGTATATAAATTTTCAGTGCAATCAGATAAAGCATTTAGATGCTAGCACATTTTAAATAATTTGAGCCCGTAAGCCGTTATAATAATTTTTTTTGTTCTGTTTCTGTAAAAAAATCTATAATATATTCCCCAAAATCTATACAGTTTCTGTGACGATTATTTGTACAGTGAAACCGGTCAAGTTGGACACCACTCTAAGTTGGACACTTTTTATCGGAACGGAATGTAGCCATAGGATTAACATTATGTCCTATGTCCAACCTCTATAAGTTGGACATCCCTCTAACTTGGAAGTTGGACATACAAATATTATCCTAAGTTGAACACTTTTACGCAATGAGACTGGAAAAAAATATATGAAACTTGCATTTTCTCGCCGTTTTTAGAAATTTTACTTATCCTTTGTAGAAATAACTGTAAATATCCAAAAAGCAATGTTTCTTGTCATGCTATATTCACCTATGTATATTCATCTTATAAAAAATATTTATTTTGTTCAACTGAAAAATTCACAAATTACTGAATTTTAGCGCTTAATGAAATAGTCTTTCTTTTTATTGATTTGCATGAATTGTTTTTGTTCTTTTCTCCAGGAAATATCCAGTAGAGAGCCTACAAGTATGTTTTAACTTAGACTGTTTTAAAATGAGCATTAGACAATACATTTCGGTAGTTAGAGATCCTCTACGTTTGTTCCTTTTATTTTTTCTACAAAGTTTTACTTGAGTGTATAATTGCACTAAACATAATATGTGAGAGATCTATCTATAGCGAAAAAAGATGCTGATTCAATTTGGGTGCATATCAATCGACAGGTGTCGCTGCTAGGCTGCAGTTTTCCCCTTTCACAGGAAAACTATATCACAGTTTCCAGAGCGAATAAATTCACCAAACTTCATAAGCTATTAATATTATTAAAATGAATGTTATCTTAATTTGGGTGTATATCAGTAGACAAAGTGGTACTACTTTTAATCACATTCTCCGATTTTCCATATGACTATCACAGCGTCTATTGAATAAAATTGCTGAAAAATTTTTATTGTGAGAAGTTATATTGATTAAATTTTCGTGCATATTAACTGGTGGATGGCGCTGTTATATAAAAAATTATAAAAGAAAGTGTTATTATGGCCACAATATACCAGTTTAAATTTAGATTAGAAATTAGCAAATTATTCATTTTTTCTATATAAGTTATGAGTACACTTAATTATGTTATATTTAGATGTGATTAAATGTTAAAAGGCATGCATAGATGCAGTTTAATTAAATCGAAAAATGCAAGCACCCCTATAGTTGGACACGTTTTCCTGGAACCGTAGGTGTCCAACTTAGAGAGGTTTTACTGTAATATGTATATAAATTTTCAGTTCATTCAGATAAGGCATTTACTCATTATATATATTTTTTTGTATTTTTATTTAAATAATTAATTTTGCTTTGCTTATTTAATTTTTACAAAGCATTTATAATATTGAAATAAACATTCTTTCTTTCTTTTTTTTCTTTTTTTTTTTTTTTAAATAAATGCTTTTTTCATAAATGCAATATCTGTCAAAAATTATGATATACTACCTATTAATTTGCTTTCTTATTCTAGAACGATTTTTAAATACTTTTTTATTGAATATTGTAATCAATTAATATATGTATTAGTGTTCGCTGTAAAAGTTTTAATATTGCGCCTGAAGTAATAAAGCAGAGGAGGGAGCCCTATAAATTTTCTCTCACACAGGCGTCCCCAGCTTACTTGTTACGGCACTAACTAACAATATATATTACGTATAATATATTTATCTTATTTAGTTTATTATAGAATAAAGAAAAAAATATCGAGGCATTCATTCAAAAGTTATACCTTTCTAAATATATATACACCTAAATATACTTTTAAACAACATATTCTTTTTTATTCCATTTTATTTCTCACAATTTATCTCAAAAATTGCTCAAGAATATTTATAATAAAACGTATTTATAAAGATACACAGAAGGTCAAATAAAGCAACGCTATACTGTAGACATATTTAAAGTGAATATAGGATTTAAATCTCTTCGAAAAAAGCTATTTATTATGAACATGTATTAATATAATGTAATTTCAGTTGTAGATAGATACATACATCTAAAATGTTAGTAATGATTAAAAAATATGAACAATAAACCTGGGAGGAAGGATAGATTACTCCGAGCAATAAACATAAAATAAGAAATTTCCTTATTCTACAGAAACTAACATATTTCAGTCCCTTATCCTCTAGCAGTAGAAGGGAGCCCCCCCCCCCCCTACCTTCTTGTCTTCCAGTAACGCCTACTCGACAATAAATTCCGAATGTTGACAGCTTTAACAAAGAATGAACTTTAACGGAAATTGGACTAATGACTTAAGTGAAGGGGGTGAAAATATAAAAGGTATCCCACAGAAGCGAAAGCTGAATCGTAGAACTTGAAAAAAAAATTGACTGACAAGTAGCCTTAAGAGTGTCTAACATAAATACGCGCGAGCAGCGCACTATGGCCTGCGCTGCCAACTGCAGTGGGTACCCGGTTCGACATTTTCCCGATCAGAATTTTATTTCTATTTTTTTCACATGATAAAAATTAATGCCATTTTGGGAATTCAATAATTTTAGTGATTCATTTAAAAAGAGTGACCAGCGATGTGGGCGTAGCTCGCCAGTTATTTATAAAATTGTCTTATCAGGGAGAGACTTTTCAGATACTCTGTATATTTAGTAGATTGTTGCGATTATTAATCACTGTTGGTATTTTTGCTAAATGAATAACATGAAAGTGTTAACACGTATTTGTAAATGTTTACAAATGAATATTTTCGCATGTTTTTATAGGTTATATACGTTTATAAATGTGTGTATTTATACCTTTTTCCAAACAATAAATATATGTTTCAAGTTTTTTTTTAATAAAGAAATTGTAAAAAAGATTTTATTTTTGCTTCAGTTTATTTAAATATGCTATTTAGAACATCTGATGTATATATACGTATATATATATATATATATATATTTAAGTTTCAAGCAAAAATAAACTCTTTCCTTAAAAAAGCATTAAAGATTTATATTGCATTACTTGCTTTAAAGGGAAAAGATGTTCCAGAATTGGGCATTTTATAAAAGTTTATAATCCGATTAGTACGTGTCTAAGTATTATTACTTCGTAACTCCTCTAGCATTGTTTATAAAGATCTTTCTAGTGAAGAGGAATAAAACATAAAAAGAAAAATATTTTACTATATTTTTTATCCGGTCGGTTTTACGCTTTCAAGTTTATCAAAAAGAGTTTCTGATAATAAGTATTGCTCATTTATTTATTTTTTTTCCCCACTAATATTTTAAATATTTTTTTTAACACCCTTCCATCAAAACAGCTTTTAATAAATAATAAAAAGGGTATATTTTCATTTTTTTTTTCTTTCTTTTCTTTTATTATATTATCGCAAATGTTTAAGTTCTTAGCATAACTATGGCAAATTAAGACAAATTTTAAAGTATTTTACCTTTTAGTTATCTACCGAAGATTGAAGTAGGAGAAAAACTACGATTATAATTTTCAACATAAAAGAGCTTACAAAACCCGTTTTGAAATTTCCGTATAAAAAGCTTTTTACTTTTATTATTATTATTATTATTTATTCATTTATATTTAATGTTTTTGATAATTTCTTCACGCATAAAAAACATAAATAAATGTTTACAGATCTAGTTAAAAAAGGTTTACATGTTTAAAGTTGCATCGACCTCTTAAAAATGGTATTTTATCATTTCCTTGTTGTTAAATTATTGATTAGAGTTTGCTTCTTGAAAAATAAACAAAAGCGTTGTGATAGTACTGAAATAAACTTTGATTTGTTATTGGATATCAAACGAAGAGTATTCATTATTATATTTTTTTTTTTTACACAAAATCTTTCACGTTAGATTATTTTCTAATTAAATACAATAAACCTTAGAAAAAGAATTCACACTATATTGTAGGTATAATCGCAGAAGAAAAAATGTCCTGCGTTAATTCTATGACAAATGAAGATATAAACCAAACGTAGTTCGATTTACACAAAAGTTTACTGCACAACGATATTAAACAATTAAACTTTTTATAGCCCATATTATTAGATTTTAAATACAATTTTAAATTTTCAGAGATAATTTCGATTTATAGAAAACATTTTTATTCTATATTAAAATGTATTCCATACACAAAATTTGAAATTACTTCGATCAAAAGTTTTGAAATTTTAATTTATCAAATGTCCGGCTTTCGTTTGTGTTATTTTCTTTTTATATGCATAAATTAGTTTTTGTACTATAATAATTTTACCATGCTGAAATTTTAAATGAATATACTACTCAAAAGTCTAAATATATAGCTAATTCCCATAACTTTAGGACATTAAATGTTGATTATAAAATTAGTATTTAAAAATGTTTAACTTGTAACTTACAAAAAAGTTTATTACGAGATGCCTTTTTATTAAGCTCATAGTATTTTACCTTTTACCTATCAGGAGAATTTAGTCATATTTAAAAGAAGTAAATTTATATGTAAATAAGAATGAGGGTACCTTATATAATTACCGGAATTTAATTTTTGCGGAATCTTTAAAAAATGGATTATGAATTATTTAATAAATCTTAATTTAAATGAAGAAATAACCTAAGCAATCTAAGTTAGTCTACTGAATATACATTTTTATGTGTGTGTGTGTGTGTTATAATGAAACATGCGGTTATTTATTTTTTAATAAAGAAAAATTTATGTTGTTTTATAGCTTGCTTAAATCTATGTGAAAAATTCTATAGTTTAGGTTTAAAACTTGTTCAAAGTACCACATTTGCAAGCTTTACTATTTATTATTATTATTATTATTATCATTATTATTATTATTATTATTATTATTATCATTATTATTATTATTATTATTAGAAAAATAGGAAAATATGTTGTTTTGATAATTTCTAAATTCCACGCATTTAATTAAAACAAATTTTTAAAACTGTGAAAAAGGTAGAATGTGTATTTTAAAAATGGACTAAAACTGTTGGCCTTATTCCGTTTTAGATGTCGCGATATCATAATAAATGCGCATTTAGTATTACTGCATTTAAAAGAAAAATGCTTTACTTGAATTTTTCATAATATAAGTTCGGGGTTAATTACATATATTTTATGAATAGATTTAAATTAATTCACATTATTCATTTACTGAATGGTAACTTGTGAGATATGGTACAAAAAGTCAAACATATCGACAACGAAATAAACATTTTTATCGTGAGATAATGTGATGAAATAAATAATCGTGAAATTATATCGATATTAAATTCTCGCAGTAATAATAATAATAATAATAATAATAATAATAATAATAATAATAACGGCAGTTTTCACAGCAGAATATGCTGACAAAATGGGTCCCAGAACATTCTGCTGTTAAAAAGAAATAACTTACAACAGTAACAGCTATAAAATAGTCTCTCTTTACAAGCGTTTCCGCTGTAAATTACCCTATTTAACAGCAGAACGTTCTTGCAAAAGTGGGTGCCGGCAAATTCTGCAGTAAAAACTACTATTATTTATTTACTTATTTATTTATTTACTTATATATATTTTTACAGTAGCTAGCATCTTACAAATAACCCCCCCCCCATTTTAATAATGAATAGTGAACCGATAACATGTTCCATATTTAAATACATATACATATATATTTATACAGAATATTTCTTCTTTGAAATTAAATAATTTTAAATATATGTAACTATTTGCTAAAACTATTTTTAAAAAAATCCATATTCTTTTAATCTATTTCCTTTTAAATAAGCATTCACATAAATATTTATCATATATTGTGCAAAAAATAAATTAAATTGAAAACGTTTGGAGATTAGTCAATAAAATGTATTTTTTCATATGTAATGTAATCCATTTTTTATTAATTAAAACCTGTCTCCTTTCTGGAATTTAAATTACTAAATAAAATTTTAATTCATTGGTTAATCATATGACATGCATAACAATTTGTATTAGTTTCCTTTTCTTGTATAGCATATTATATGTTTTTTTTTTTTTTTTTTTTTTTTTCAAAGTTAATTTAAATTTTTTAAATAAGTTGTTAAGTAGAATAATTTAAGATTTCCGGCATTAGTTAATTTCTTGATCTGTCAGTTAATATAAAGTTTTTACGATAATTTATTGAAATAGTAATTATTTTTAAAACATTGTATCACTAAGACTGTTATTATTGTGTCATGTATTTCAATTTAGTCTTTCATACATAAATGTGTTCGTTAAATTAATAGAAAATGAATTGACCAAAGCCTTTGTTACGATTCCAAATTTGAAATTACGTTACTCGCTTGTTATACACTATAACAAAAATAAGAAATTATTATATTTTTGGTTATGTTGTTTTTAAGAGCTGTCATTTTCTAAGTTGTTCCTTCCGCAATCTTTACATGGATTCATATTTATGTCATTTAGTATTTAAATGTGTCACTGCGCCATAAACTTTTGAGAAATCTTGTAATAAAAGTACCAAATATTTTTATATTTACTGATGCATAGAATTAAAATTAAATTATATATTTTAAAAATAAAGAATTTTAAAGTTATTCTTTATCCTGTCACAGTTACTACATAATATATGAAGATAAAAAAAATATATATACATATGAAATGGTAGTGATATTCAGAGTTTTTGCATGTATTAAATATGTCTATAATGATATGCAGATTTCCTCAATTGAGTAATAGGTGAATTGTGGATGTATGCTCTTTTATTACATGCTAAAAATAAAAGAAAAAGGAAAAATTACTTACTTTGAGGAATTTCTGGTTTATTTCTGTAAGGTCTATCTAAAAAAGAAGAAAACAGAAATTTAATTTCGGAAACTGTATGTTTCAAAAAAGAAAAGAAAAGAAAAAAATATATATATAAACATTTATAAATAAATAAATAGTTTATGTACTATTTTTATTAAGGAAACTAGTATGTTACGGACACCACAAAACTTTCTTCTATATTTTCCTTTGCAAATTCAGGCAGTACATATTATTTATTAAAATTAATATTTATCAGAATTATTTTTCATAATTAATACAAACGATTTTCACCACAGAGAAGTACAGCACTAAATGTCCAAGATATTACAAAAGATATCGTTAGAAAAACGAGTTACTTTTAGTCCAATTTTTCTTAAAAATAATAAAAGTCGATAACTCTGTTTAAAATTATCATCGATTAGGGGTTAAACCAATCATTTTGAAGATATTGACAAGCTCTTTTAAATGATACGCATATTGAAAATTCTGCCCATTCGATCGGGAACTTTCACCCCAGGGGGGAAGTGATACTCCTACACATACGATTTTTATTAGTTGACTATTATGTATATATATATATATTAATATCATGATAATTAGTTAAAATTAATTTTCATTCTACACATTTAAAAAAATGTCCTATACTGTCATGGTAAAAAATTAGAAAAAAAAATGGTATGATAGCGCCATCTGTTGAGCAATTGGTCCGTAAATATAATCAGTACCAGTTTAGATCAATTGCTAACTAAATACCAAATTTGGTTAAATTTCGTTTATTTATTCGTAAGATACAGTGTCCACAAACTTTTTTATACAAACACAATTTTATACAGACAGACGTTTTCTAAAATTAGTTAAATCGAGTTGAGGACGTATCAGAACGCGTTAATGCACTGAAAACCAGAGTTCAAAAATTTTCAAGGATCCGATACCTTCTCCTTATATGTATAGATGAAAACAAAAATAGTAAGAATTAAAAGTAGTGAGTCACATATACCAGGTGCGCTAAAAGTCTGTTACAATTTTTAAATTCATTAAAAAAGAAAAAAAAATCATGATAAAAATTGCGTTTTGCACGAATGGTACAGAAATAGCACGAAATGGAAGAGGAAAATAGAATTTTTTTAAGAGTAAAAAAAAAAAAAAAAAGCTATAGATATTGCTGACAGGCATAAATAAAGATTTTTTTCCCAAGTAAACAACTGATCCAAGTGATTTTTCTCGTCTTTTAAAGAAGTTTTTACAGTTGAAACTGTTTTGAAGTGATCTCAATAAATGACTATCAAAGGTCTCAAAATCTGCAGAGTATGGTGTATGAATGAAAACATTCCAGTTAACTTCTAAGAATTTCTGTTTAATGGCCAAAGGCACGTGTGAACAAGTTTAGACTTGATGGAACACAACTCCCTTAATATTGGTTTATGCTGTCTCTAATTCGTTAATCTCCATGACCCTTAGTTTCGAACAGCATTTCTCTAAAGTTCAAAGTAATGCTCTGATTTTCATGTATGAACACAATGTAAATGATTCACTTTTAGTTCTTTTAAATAACTTTATGAATAAACTGCCTTTTGCGTTGCATCTACATCATTAGACCATGATTTTATATGCATAAAAATGTTATATACAACCCATTCTTTATTATCTTTACCATTATTCGCTTTAAAAATTGGTTAATTTCACTACGTTTTAACAGAGAAATTGACTTATCAATCTTGATCAAACTTTTCTATTAACAAACGTATTATCTTAAAAATACAATATTTGGATCGCCTGAAATTATATGATTTTAATTTACTCTAAGAGACATAGACAAAGATCAAACGTTAAAAATGTGACTTCGGTATTCAGGAAGCCTCAAAACGTGTAAATATACAAAAAATAAAGCAATGAATATTTAGCTTTAAAAACTACATTACTAATCATATGTCCAACAGGAATTAATTTAAATTCCAGAACAGCTTTCCTGGACACGGTAAAACATTATAGTAAAGCTCTTCCAACAACAGTAAAAGAGAATATTATGGCTTAAATATTGGCAGCCTTGTATATCTTCTGAAGATTATGTACACATCACATGGTACGCATAAATATAAATTTATATTAATAACACACGGCACAACATGAAATACTCTTCCATTAATTTTCAAGTACTGTCACACTATAATCTAGTTCTTTTGTGTAGCCCTGTAGACGAACAATGAATGATTTGCGTACCATATTCTCCGTGAAACCTATTTTTACGTATATAAAAAATACATATTCGTTTCATTTGGTTAAGTGCAGTCTATAGATGTTAAACTCTACTTACCAGCAATTTCCCTCATAGACGTGATCTATTTGAATCCTCTTGGGTATCCCTGTACAAGAACCGTTTGCTTGATCTCAACGAAAAGTTTAGTGTAGCATCTCTATATAATATACATTTAGAATACCAAGTTTGGTCTTTCTGCTATTATTTGTTCTTAAGATATGCTGATAACAGAACACGCAGACGCAGACGCAGACACACAAACCAAACTAAAATTTGACCCAAAACAAATACTTTCTCTACCCTTTACATGGGTAAGAGAAAGTAAAAAAAAAAAATCATAATACTAAATAAATTTTCACAAGTATTCACAAAAATACCTTTAAAAAATACATAATCTAGTTAGACATTGGTATTTTCCAACCCTTTAAAAAAGATATTTACTTGACTGTACGTTTAAACATTGATCTCTTAAAAATTTCTAAATATTAGCTAAGTATTACTGACTTGATTAATATAATGTATTTCTCATTTAAACAACTCTCAAGACATTATTTCATTTAATGGAACGAAACCATCCTTGTTAATCAAATGATAAGAATTTTATGCAGCTTTGCACCTAAATATTTCTAGAAGTACGACAAACGTGACAAAATACGCCTCTTATAATTGGATTTACTTCCCAAATGTAAGAGAAAATGCTGGGTAGCAATTATAATGACTCCGTGTGTTCATCATAATTACATACGTGCAAACCGACTAATCAACATGCAATAACAATACAATCACAGATAATCACATTTCTCAATTTAAATTGGACGCTACTGTTGTTAAAATTTCATTATACTTGTCCAAAGAGAAATTTGACCAAGGCTAATGTGAAAAGATAACAAGGATTTCAAACAACGTTTGACAAATTATTATCTTTATTCAAAGCAGTTTTATGTATCCTTCGCTTGAAGAAAATTGAATTATAATTTTTATCTTTTCAAAATTTGCTTGTTGAAAGACAGCTTTTAATATCTAACACAATTAGGAAAATGGATACTTTGATCATAAAACTGAAAGGAAATTCGCTGTCTGATGCAGTTAAAATATACTTAAAACGAGACATGTATGTACCGATAATAAAGAATGTAAAAGAAAAGAAAACTTTGAATAAAATTATAACTTGAAAAGACAGTATATGAAATTTTAACTCCAATAAAATACAGGACAGCATTAAAACTGCCGTGATTAACTGAAATGCCTTCTAAAAATTATTTTAGTTATGCATTAATAGATTTTAATCGGTTGGTTAACCCACTGGTGTCTTAGAACAGGGTAAAAATATAATGTTGTTTTCACTCTATAACTTGTACAATGGACTAAAATAATGCTTATTTCAGCTTGGCATTAAAAATATAACTATACACATTAAGCTAAAACTTATGACTACTATTTAACTCCTACCAACTTCAAAAACAGTCTAAAAATCTACAATTATATAATTTTGAAGTATAAATCTGTACCCTGAACGTAAAGAACACCATGTCCATTCTGTGAAAAGATATAGCATTACGTTTTTGATGTGCATATTTTGTTTTATACAGAGTCATTAAAACTACATTGTTAAAAAAAAGAATTCTCTGTAATTAGAGAAAAATACGTTTTGTCAAGGTAATTTTTCCGTAATTTATAACATTTTTCTCGAATTACAGAGAATTTCTGCCAGCAAAGTTGCATTTTTTTATCAGTGTATGTCGAGTTTTTATGAAGGAGATAGCACAGCAGAAAATAAAACCATGTCCAGTTTCTTTTTTCATGGCAAATTTGTTTCATTACAACATCATTAACATCGTTCCTAAAAAGTTTCATTTATAAGACATGTCACTGTAAAAAATATGTCCTATTTGCTGCCAGAAATGCTCTGTAATTTGAAAATATACGTTCTGACAACGTAATTTTTTTCGTAAATTACGCGTATTTTCTCAAATTAGAGAGAATTTCTAGCAGCAAATAGGGCATAGTGTTTACAGAGTAGTGTGCTTTACCTCTGGGGTACAGAAATGTATTGCTGAAAAAACAACAGTTCTATAAAAACATATATCCGTCAGTGGCGTTTCGAATGCGTGTATAATAGTAATGTCAATATCCATACTCAAGATATTCGCTGTAAATGAAGCACATAAATTCGACACTGGCCCATTAAATTTAACATATATGTAACAACCTAACATATACGGGTTAAATCATCGTATAGAAGGAAAATCATCTTACTCGGATATTAGCTGATAGAATTTCAGTTTAATGTAAATTCGCTGACATTAGCCATTTCATAACTGTCAAACTCTTCATTTTCGCAAAATTTCTTTACGAATTATTAAAAATATCAAAATTAGAACTAAATATAAAATAACGTTGATTGTTTCAATAAATACTAAAACTTTAAGAGAAATACATATACAATTTTTTACCAAGAATTATTGGTAAAAGACCCTTTTTAATACGTGTTTTTATATTTTATCATACTTTAAAATTTAATTTATCTTTCGCATAAGAATGACATTTATTTCTTTTGTCGGAACTGGAATGGAAGCAATATTCGGATTTTTAATTTCACACTCTACATATTAATCAGATGGATATATTAAAAATATTTTGCATCCCAAAAAATCATTCATCCTTTTTTCGATAATGCCGCTGCCAATGCATTGTTGCCAAATTTTGCTACTTTTTTATTCAATAGTCACTAATAATTTTGAGAAGTGATATTTGATATACATAATAGACGATTAATATTCGAAGTGATTAGGCAATCGTTATAGTTACAGTCATTTGCAAAAGTTTAAGACCAGTTGCAGATTTTCAGTATTTTAACACATTGCATCATTTGCTCAGATTATTGCGTCATCTCATGTTCTGATCACATCAGACTCATTCGACTGCTACAAATAAAGATGCCCGGCACGTATCGCCAGTTGTTTATTGGATTTTGTCATTGACAGTGCTGTTGTGTAATTATTGCAATGGGTAAAAAAACCTTCACTTACAGTTACAAAAAAGGTCAGATATATTGACCTACATAAAATTGGTGTTTCTAAAGGTCAAATAAGTTCGAGGTTAATGTGAGCAAGACAGCTAGATATCAAGCTATTGATAAATTTAAAACTTCGGGAAAATTTGTGGACTTTAAGGGAAGCGTAGGCCTTAGAAAAACGAGTGTACGGGATGATCATGTGATAAGGATGGTCGCACAAGATCCAAGAACCTCCTGCAATACGATTAGACATTCTCTATCTGCAATAGGCACCAATGTCGACTTGAGTGCTATTTCAAGATGTTTGGCCGAATATTTTGGCTTATCATCCCATAAACCTGCAAGGAAACTCCGATTTACTCCAAGTTTGAAAAAGAAATTACTCTTAAGGTCCACAAATTTTTCCGAAATTTTAAATTTACTAAAAGCTTGATGCCTAGCTGTCTTGCTCACATTTACCCTCGAACTTATTTGATGTTCAGATAATCCAATTTTTTGCAGGGTCAATATCTGACCTTTTTGTAACCGTACGTGAAATATTTTTACCTGTCACAATAATTACACAACAGCACTGTCTACGACAAAATCCAATAAACAACTGGCGATGAACGTGCCGGGCACCTTTATTTATAGCAGTAGAATGCGTCTGATGCAATCAGCACATGATATGGCGCAATAATCTGCGCAAATGATGCAATGTGTTAAAATACTGAAAATCGGCTACTGGTCTTAAAATTTTGCAAATGATTGTAAATTTTTGCGGTGGATACTGAATAAAAAAAATTTCAAAATCTGGCAGCACTGTGCCAGTGTCTCAGTGTTTTTTTGTGTAATAAATTTCAATAAACTGTGTGTTTCATAAAATGCATTTCGCTAATAATCCTGAACACGTTATAATTCATAATAACAATTTTACCCTCATTTTTTTTTTCTTTTTAAAATAATCTGTATAACCCAAGACACATTGTACTTTAAGTATTTTCATATTACTTATAAGGGGTAGTTTTTTCTACATTCCTAAATTTGAGCATGTGAAAAACATACTTCAAATGAGAATTTCAATCGAAGTTTCAGTGAATTTTGCACATAGAGGGGGGGGGGGGGGCGTAGAAGAAGAAAAAAATAAAAGTAGAAGAAAAAAATATTATTAATAAATGAATATCTTATAAATAATGGAAATTTCTTTGTGAGCTTACAAAAATATTTATTTATGTATTTTCAGTGCTTGTATGCATTTTTCTAAAAGTAACACCAGTTTTCATGAAAGAAAATACATCCTTAAAAATTTTTTATTTCAATAGTGTTTTCTGGTTTATAATAATTAGTGTTCGTCATCAAATTTCGTAAAGCGTAAACAAATATTAACAATGTTCAAGTGAAAATCAATATTACGATACTTCAAATAAAAATATTAAATATTAAATAAGATATTAGCTTAAAATGTAATCACTTTTTTCACTGTGCATTCATATTTTTTTTCTTAATTCTATATTTAATAATATAAAATAACTCATCAAAATTGTCCATAAATTTTTCTCGATTAAAACGTACTAGTGATTGCTGAAGCTTACAATCAGTTATCGGCATCACTATTGATTAAACCAAATTTTTTAATACGTGTCATTTTTTTTTTTTTTTTACTGTGCATGCAAAAAATTTCTAATTTTTTTTTATTTTCTGTTATAGAATAACTGACTAAAAGTGCCCATAAATTATTTTTAAGTAAAAAATATTATGTGTATTGAAAAACGCAAATAATTTTCATTTTCGTTATTGACAAGTTTTTCTTAATTATTTAGACAGTTATAATAAATTCTTAGGATATTCAGAATCTCAATTTACTTGGCAATAGGATTTTTTTTTATTTTCTATATAACATATTTAATTTTGTAATAAGTATACATTTCTGAGTTCAAAGGATAAAAATGTGTTAAAATTTGAATCTAAATTTATTCAAACAAGCGTAGTTTTCTCAGCACTCCAAACATTTGAAATCACAACAATAATCTTTGGAAAACTTTTCCCCTTTTGTTTCAAATCTGACATTCACATACCACAAACTGAAATCAAATCTCCTAGAAAAGGAAAAAGTTTCAATTCAGCACTTTCTTTCTTCCCCCTGAATCTCGTAAACGAGATTTCAGTGGAGCGAAAACATGAGGCATGTCACGACAGCCTAATGGTTGTCAAATCTTCAATGAAGAGATTAAACCGACTGATGAGGACCTACTGACCAGAAGTAATGGGGTTCGGAAGAACAATTTATAAGTCAGACGCGAGAGAGAAAATAGTCTTTCTAATCTCGACAACAGATGGCTCCGAACAGAATGTTTCCTCTTGAACTTGACTGCGGTTTTCGTAAAAAGAACAGATTTAGAAAACTGATATTTCTTTTTGGATTTCTAAAGTACTATAGTAAACAAAATCTAATTCAAAAATTTCTACATTTTTTTCTTTTTTCTAAGACAGCTTTTCGTATTTTATAAATCTACTTTTTTTACAGCTGATATTATTAGTTTTGTCACTACATTAAATTATCGAATTCACTCTCAGTTCAGATTTGACATCACTTGAAATTTCAAAATAATCTTTTATTACCTTATACTTAATTATTTATTCTAGATCAATGGAAAATCCAATAAAGTACACTTCAAGTATCTTTTAGAGAGGAAAAATGATAGATATAGTAATAATTTTTAAAACATTCATAATCAACTTAGGAATACTAAATTTAATATTCAAAATATTTTTTAAAGGGACCAAAATATTACATATGCTTGTAAATGTCATGTTAATTTCTATTTTAAATAGTTAAATATTATTTATCTTGTTATTCCAGTTAAAAGAAAAAAATAGATGTATACGCTATATGGAAATGAAATAAGTGATATTACTTGTAACTAGCTTCAAGGAAGTAATGCTCAATTCAACTATTTTTTGTTTCTTTTTTTGTTCATGAATTTTGAAACACTGTACCTAAATAGATGCTCCAATTATAGAAAGAGGTTTTTTTTTTCCCCCACTAGAGAAGGCTTGTTTTCATAAAGAATCTTAAAAATTGTTTCGAAACAGAAATTTCATATCCAGTTGTATTCCTAGAGATGAACCATTGAGTATTGATAGGAAGTAGAGTATGGATTCCCCATACTAGCTGTGGAGGAAAATTCCGCGAACATCACTATGGTTTTTGGATGAATGGCGCCATCTTGTGGCGATAATTACTTTAATGGAAGCGGAATGTCGGTTTGGCGAATGAATTGGTGGATTGGTGGGGATTTGATGTTCGGGAACAAAAAAAAAAAAAAAAAAAAAAAAAAAGCTTACTAGTCCGGGGTCTTTTCTAACACGTAGTCAGTAAGGTGAGCCAAAACCATCGCTAATAGCTTACATGTTTCAGTGAGACGATAATGAGACTTTCGCAGAAGAGTTTTTCAAAGTGAAGTCATGCTCGGTTGTTTATCTCATTTTGAATGTTAATAGCATTCGTCACGATGTACAAAAAATTTAATACAGTGATGAAAAAAAAAAAAAAAATCTTCTTGCCATTTATTATTTCCGTGAAATAGTCTCCCTTAGGCTAAATCCCAGATCGTTGTGAATTGCCACTGCGTAGTTCTAGTGCGACATTAAACCTACTCAACATATAAAATAGTTAAATAATAAAAATATAAAGAAATAAAAACAGAAATTCGGACATGTTTTTAATTTAGATTAAAATATTTTCCCTTTAAAATGATAATTAGAACTTCATACTTATACGTCAAAAATTGAGTTAAGTTGATTAAGTTAACGTTTCAGTAGAGTTGTGTAATGGATAACTGTAGACCACAGATTACCTACCATACAGATAGGAGATTAAAGCTGAAACACGAACCAGAGTGATTGTAGCACCACTAGTGTCAACTGAGAGAAATTAAGAACTTTCACACGTGTTATGTTTACATGAATAGCATCTTTGATAAAAAGTTGTTTTTCTTCTCTTTCGCGAGTAATTAGTAAAGGTTAAAATATTATATACATATATATATATATATATATGTGTGTGTGTGTAAATTTTTTCTTTTTCTTCTCTTTATATTACTTTTCAATTCACAAAAGGATACTCTAAACATTCAGAACTATTCTTCTAAGAAATAAAATTAATTTTAATAATGTTTATAAAAATATTCTTTGCCAAACACATTCATATTCAAGTGCAAAAAAAGATTACAAACTGCAATTCTGAATCCGTTAGGAACAATATGAAATTGTTAAATATTTAACATTGATTGGTTTAAATAATACAAAATGCTTAAAAAGAAAAGAAAAAAAATTTGGTTCGTGTTTTTTTTTTTTTTCAGAATTTACTTGCTTAATATTTAGTACTTGCTTTTTACAATAAATTGCTTTTAACGATCAAGTTTGTAAACAATAAAAACGTTGCCACAAGAAACATAGATACAATAAAAATAAGACGAGCGAATGCGTAAACTGGAGAGCTCCAGAAACTTACAGCCGTTGTCTGTAAGGTCTTTGTAGTCATATTTTTGTTACTATTGAAATGTATGGTTGTGTATTATCTGTATAATAATCTGTGACTGGAAGCTGTCTGACAGTCAACCTTCCCTCCTTTGTCAAGAAAGACTTACAGACACGCCAACACAATTTTTATCTTGACGAAGAAGATATTGTCCTCCCTTTAGTAATTGGATAACTTGCGTATGAAGATGAGCAACCGACGGTGAAAAAGATATTAATTAGACTAGAAACCATAACCCCGATTTGTTTGCAAATTAGTCGAGAAATACGTAACCCATACTAAGGTTCAGGTTGAGTGGGTTTAACGTCGTACTAGAGCTACAATTTCGTAATTGGCGACGGCATGATTTTAAAAAGACATGCTACGACAATTTTAATCTTCGGCAAAGACATTGGCTCCCCTGCTTCGTTAATTTTTAGAAAAATTATTTTTTACGCAATATGTGGCACATTTCATCTACAAAGGATTCAACGTGCACCAGCTGCCCCATATCACATGTACAGAAATAAGTTAGTTTTCTTGATTTTTTGGTGTTTTATTAATAACAAAGTTTAATTAGAAGTCTAAGGCTGTTATTCACCAATAACTTCAACTCTCGGTTGAACATGAAAATTTGAAAAGCGTGTAAAGGCGGGGTTCAAATTTTCAGCAAACTTCGCCGTGTTGTTTCTGACATCTAGCGGTATAATTATTTTCAGATTTTTTTAGGTGAAAAAAACCAATCAAAGATTATATGAAATCCTCGACGCTAGATGGCAGAATCAGCATGCTAAATTTTGCTGGAAAGCTGTACCCTGTCTTTAGATGCTTTTCACGTTTTTCCATTGAATCGGGAGTTACAGTTAATGCTGAATACGGCCATTAGTAGGAAACATTTTTACTTTCTCTTACCCATAAGATCGAGAAAGTATTGTTTTTACTTTCTCTTACGCATAAGGTAGAGAAAGTATTGTTTTAACTTTCTCTTACCCATAAAATAGAGAAAGTATTGTTTTGGGTCAAATTTTCGAAAGTGAGTTTTTGTTATATTTACACGTTTTGAAGTCCCTTGACCCCGAAAATCATGTTTTAAGCGGTTGGTCTCTCTCTCTGTGCATGTGTGTGTGCGTGTGTGTGTGCGTGTGCGTGTGTGTGTGTATGTGTGTGTATGTTATCAGCATATCTCACAAACAAGTAGCAGAAGAAAGTCCAAACTTAGTATTCTAAATATGTATCATATAAGGATGCTATTCTAAGCTTTTCGTTGAGATGAAGCAAATGGTTCGTGTACAGGGACACTCAAGATTATTCAAATACATTACGTCTACGGGGGAAATTGGAGATAAGTATAGTTTAATATCTATAGACTGCACTAAACCAAATGAAATGAATATATATTTTTTATATGCGTAAAAACATGCCTCATGTAGAATATGGCTGGTAAATCATTCATTGCTCATTTACAGGGCTACACAGAGAACTAGAATATAGTGCGACAATAGGTGAAAATTGATGGAAGTGCATTTCAGGTTGTGCCGTATTTTATTACTATACGATTATATTTAGTTGCACTATGTGGTTTGTATATAATCTTCAAAAGATATACAGGACTGATAATATTAAAGCGATAACATTCTTTTTTGCTTTCTCTTTCTTACCCTTAAGGTCAAGAAAGTATTGTTTTAGAGTCAAATTTTCGAACGCGAGTTTTTATTATATTTACATGTTCTGAGTTCCCCTGAATACGAAAATCATGTTTTTAGCGAATGGTCTGCATGTCTGTCTGCGTGTCTTTAAAAGATAATTTGTCTAAATAATCATTTTAATAAATTATTTTTTAAAAACAGAATTATTTTTTAATAACTGAATAAATTCTATATAAATGTATGTGCATTAATGAAACGGGGGAGTGAGGGGGTGGTAGCCCCCCTCACACAGAACCATTTATCATATAACGGTAAGAGAAAGTCGTGTGAGTGACACCAGATTTTTATTTTTAGTAGAAGTGCTTTACTATAATATTTTACCATGTCCAGAAAAGCTGTTTAGGAATGGAAATGAATTCCACATATGCATATGATAAATAATGCATATTTTTAAGCTAAATATTCATCGCTTTTTTTTGTGTGTGTGTATGTGTGTGTATTTACATGTTTTAAGGCTTCCTGCTTACCAAAATCAAGTTTTTTAAAGTTTTATCTTTGTCTGTGTCTCTGAGAGTAACTTAAAAAAGAATAATTTCAGAAAATCCTAAAGTTGTAATTTCGAATTATTTATAAATTTGTTGCTGGAAAAGTTTGATCAAGACTGATAAGTTTCAAGGAATGTTGCGTGTGAAAGTTGTCTGAATAATTTTAAGTGAACTTTTAATTTTAATTACAGATTTAAATTCTATATAAATATAGGTACAGTAATGAAACGCCCCCCCCCCCTCATACAGAACTAATTATCATATAAAACTCTTCTGAAACCTAATTTGAATTGTTTTAACATAGGTTTACATAACAGTACTCGTTATGTTACCTCTTAATCTCCAACCTGTATTTATAGTATTAAATTTCAGGGTAAGAGAAACTCGTGTGAGTGACACACCAGATTATTTCTTTTTCTCTTACCCATAAGGTAGAGAAATACTGTTTTTGGGTCAAATTTTCGAAAACGACTTTTTGTTATATTTATACCCTTGAATCCGAAAATCATGTTTTTAACGGTTGGTCTGTGTGTCTGTCCATTAAACAAAATTGTATCCATAATAGTACATATTTAATGAGAAAATATAACATGTATCCTAAATTATGAAAAAGTAATCACATTTCAGTAGTTCATTTTATTGTAAAGATTAATTTAAATTTTTGAACACTTCAAATAATGATACCGAAATAATAATAATAATAACAATAATAATATAATTTTTTTTATCTATTTTTTCTACAAGACTAGTTCTACGATCAAATTTATAACAATAATTGTCACTGAGAATATAAAACATATTCTTTCAAATTCATTTGTTGCTGTTTTAAATTTAAAAAGTTATATTTGGATTTTCAGCCTCACACAGTTTTAAGCCATATATATATATATATATTGCTATTCCAATTTAACATCAAATTTTACTGCAAATCTTTCGTAAACTTAACTGAAAATGAGAATAGACTATTAAAGAAAATACACTTAAGAAATGAGGTAAATATAATAACAAGATTTAATTTTTTATCAAAAGAACTCAAGGACAAATTTAGCATTAAAAACATGTATTAAAATATAAAACTAGAAACGTCTTTTTCTTCGATGAATAAAAAATAGTAAATTTTATACATTTTAAATGTATTGAGAATAAAAAAACTCGTTCAATTAGAAGTCATGAAAGGGGGCAACTTCATCATATGCAAAATTTGCGTCTAAATAAAATTTTATTCATATGCAATAAATAAATAATAAATTCTATATTTTATAAAGTTTAAAAATAAAATGATCTATTTTATAACACTGTATCTCTGTTTTAAATAACTGATTACCCCGATAACCTTGCTATTTAAAATAATTACAAAACCTTAATATAATGTAAAGTGCAATTTGAATATAATAAAATTATAGTTTGATTTGGAGAGTCATTTACTGTCACTTTTTGCACATTAAGATTAGTGCCTATGGTCTGAAGCGGATTCCGGATTATTAAAAACATCCATGTCTCGATCGAGATTCGAACCTGGCAACAGAAAGCTTCGAAATTGTAACATTAGTTATTCTAAGTAATACGACAAAGTTATAAGGTGTCCTTCTAGAAACCATGTGAAATTTTGTAATCTCACTCTATAAGCTCATTAGTCAACAGTTTAAAATTTATTAAAACATAATTCAAATAAAATAACTTCCAACATTACTGCAAGATATATAACTTGCAGTATTATACTTCATGTATTATACTTCATAGATACATATTATATATATATTTCATACACACATATTATATATATATATTTATATATATATTTATATATGTATGCATATGTTATATAGCTTTCGTTTGATAAAGCATTACTTATTCCCAAAAACTTTTAACATTTTCCTCCTGAATTTTCTCAGAGCGCTTCAATAGTTTAGAAACTATTAAAATTTTGTTTAATTTTTTGGAATAAAGCTACTTTAATCTGTATAGTTAGAGGAACTTTAATTAGAATAATCCTAATCTTGTTAATATAACAATAACTTTTCATTTTCAGATTTAGATATATTATATTTATCGTATTCACCATTAATTCACATATTCAATCATTTCTTTATTTCAGAATCACCGAAGTCAAGAATAAACGATATGGATAATCTGCCACTGTAAGAAAAATAGAAGATTTATACGTTTGAAGAAGTTGCATACTCTGATAACTTCTCCATTTCATTTGTTCTGAAGAACGAGACAAATGGGAGTGTAATAAACCGGAATAAAAGGATTGAATGAATGCTCGAATGAAAAAAAGAAAATACGAAATGAAGGCAAAAGAAAAGCTTTGACGAAAAAGGAACAAGCATGAGAAAAATCTCTATTGTTCCACAAACATAGAGCTTAAGACATTAATTTAAAATTAAACGATTCAAAGACGCAAATTGATCAGACAGTTATTAAATTTAAATCTTCAACTATTAATTAGCTTTTCTGGTTTTCTTTCAATAATGCTTTGTTATTTGTTATTATTTAAAAAAAAATTCTTTTGTTAAAAGATCATATTTATTTATTTTGTTTTATGATTTGATACTATATAATAATTTTCGGCTTGAAATGTAAGAGTGAAATAGAATATACACACATGCACGTATACTTTTTTAATAGAATTTACAAACATATAAACTTTATAAAATCTTTCGAAATTGAACTAAATTTATTATTATAACTCAGTCATTTTCTATTAGGTGAACGTTAGTAGTGTAATTTTGACAGTTGAGCAACAGCTGCACCACTGCACGGGCGAGCCGTGCTGCTGTCGCACCGTTATCTTATCAACATTCGGTGACGCATGACCTTGTTAAAGATAAGGAGGGTTAGAATTAAGATCTTATCTTGAATGATAATGAATATTATTTACATTAATTAATCTTAATTATTGATTTTTCTCAAACTTATTTTTCTGTGGTGCTGACATCTATTGAGGAAGCATTGAACTCCTTTATTTTCAAAAATGATGCTTTGCCGTCACTTAGGATCGAACCTGCTATCTGCGGGTTGTGAGTCCGCCGCGCTATCCACTCGACCATCATGTGTTGATAGCGTAAATTTTAATTACTTAGTGTATCGTTTTGCGATGAAATTTATTTTAAATGTAAGTTATTTTCCAATTTAAGAAATGAATGTATTAATATTAGTGAGGATTTTTAGTGCATAATTAATATTTTAATTGTTTTCGTAGATTTTATGTGCATAATTATTATTTTAATGATAATTTGGGATAAAATATTAAGAAATTTTTTCTTGTGTTTGAGTGATTAAAAATTTTCGTTCAAGTGTGTTTGATCAGTGGAAATATATGATTTCTACTGTTATATGTTCAAACATTTTTTTTTTTTTTTTTTTTTTCTATGTGAACATATATTAAATTTCTTTTTTATTTAATCTTTAGAACTCTGCTAAAGAGTTACTTTTTTTTTTTTTTCTGTGAAATTCTCAAAAGAGAATTTCTTATATATGTTCAAACAGATTTTTTAATCTGTGTGAACATATTTAGACAGTATTTTTAATTATGTAAAATATATGATTCTTCGCGAATGGTTTTCACTAATATTTTTTAAGGAAAAATTGTGATATAATTTAAATGTGTACAAAATTTAATAAAATGATTGTAAATTAAGGAAATTTTCTCTCATGTAAAATATTAGCATATGTGCTGCCATCAAAATATTAGCATATGTGCTGCCATCTTGCGATTATTTATTGAAAGAGAAAAAAAATTAATATTATTGAAGTAGAGAGTTAGAAAAAATATATTCAGGCAGAAATAGAGGTATTTATTTCATTTAGTAATAAAGGATTAGAAAAATTAACTAAGATTTTGTATAATTTAGTGCTCATAGAGATATGAATTTACATTAATTATCAATTTTAAAATTAATTTTAAACTTAAAAAAAAAAAAATAAAAATAAAAAAATAATAATAATATTGAAGTACAGAGTTAGAAAAAATATATTCAGACAGAAATAGTGATAAAGGATTAGAAAAATTAACTAAGATTTTGTGCAACCAATAACATTTTACCACGCAACAGAGTTATAGTACATTTTATTTAACTTATCATAAGCTGAAATCAAACCATGTACTTATTAATCTTATATTCATCTATTTGCATATTTTGTATATTTATGCATCCTTAAGTATTTTAGTTATGTAATATTTTAAAATATTTTGCATTATAAATGTAATTTAAGTTTATGCACGCACACACATAGAAAAATTTAATTATTTATTTTTTAATCTTAATAGATTAAAACGGAAATAATTTTTTTTGAACTTTCATTTTATAATAAAATAGTTATATTTCAAATAAATAGAGATTCTTCTAAATGAGTTGTCTTAGAAATTTTGTGAAAGAAAATTGAAATAATGTGGTAAGTGCGTATTTTCGGATATATGTAGAAATAGTGATTATCTTTGCATTACAGGAAATGTTTAAACATGAGATCTTGATTATATACTTTTAAATAGATAATGAGTTGTATTAGAAATTGTGTAAGAAGATATTTTTATGTACTTAATTGTTAGATAAGTAGTTTTCGTTTAAAAATATGCACCTTAAAGTGAAAATACTATACTACAGAGTTACCATTTATTTAATTCATTAAAAAAAATGCTTCTTTTCTACACTTCCAAAGAAACAAATGAGTGATAAGCTTATTTCTTATCGACCATGTTGATACTACGTAATACTACGATAAACTCATTTTGTTTGATTATCTTATATAGTTCTACTAATCTAGTTAAAAAACTTTTTGAATTATTCACCTTAAAATGAAAATACTATACTACAGAGTTACCATTTATTTAATTCATTAAAAAATATGCTTCTTGAAAAATAATGACCTATCTAGAAGTATTTTTTCATTGATATATTTATTTAATAATATTGATTTAAGAACTTTATTTTATAAATTAACTTCTATCAACCAATAACATTTTACCACGCAACAGAGTTATAGTGGATTTTATTTAACTTATCATAAGCTAAAATAGAACCAGGCACTTCTTAATCTTATATTCATGTATTTGCATATTTTGTATATTTATGCATCCTTAAGTATTTTAGTTATGTAATATTTTAAAATGTGATTGAAAAAAAAAAAAAAAAATATTTCGCATTATAAATGTAATTTAAGTTTATGCACGCACGCACATAGAAAAATTTAATTATTTAATTTTTAATCTTAATAGATTAAAACGGAAATTTTAAAGTTAAGCATATGTACATTGCGAAATTCATTAAGATTTAATATTACAAACTTAATTATATTGAGTGAAATTAGGATGTAGCTTATTAGATGTCCAATAGTTATAAATGATGTAAAAATGATGAAATACATTAAGATTTCTTACTTACTTAGTTATATTTTATGTCCGTATTTAGTACTTTTGTGATGTAATGTAGCTTATTAGATGTCCAATAGTTATAAATGATGCAAAAATGTTGATGCACATTATGGTTTAATAGTTATAAATGTTGAAATACATTAAGATTTATTACTTACTTAGTTATATTTTATGTACATATATAGTACTTTTTGTGATGTAATGTAGCTTATTAGAGGAACAATAGTTATAAATGATGTAAAAATGTTGAAGTACATTAAGGTTTAATAGCTGCATAGTTATATTTTATGTGCATATATAGTACTTTTTGTGATGTAATATAGCTTATTAGATATCCAATAGTTATAAATGATGCAAAAATGTTGATGCACATTATGGTTTAATAGTTATATTTTATGATAAACAATACTTATAAATGATGCAAAAATGTCGAAGTACATTAAGGTTTAATAGTTGCATGTATAGTACTTTTGCGATGTTGTGTAGCTTATTAGAGGAACGATACTTATAAATGATGCAAAAATGTTGAAATACATTAAGGTTTAATAGTTATATTTTATGCGCGTATATAGCACTTTTTGTGATGCGAAACAAAATATTCTCAGGGGATAGTAGTTTTCAAAAAATTTAACCACAGGAATACACTCTATTTAAGATAGAAATAGGTGCACTAGTATTGAACATGGTGACTTTTTGGGGTCACGTGATTTTTTTCGTACAATCAGAAGCACGGAATTTTAATGAATAGTATTATAAAATTAAGTGTTTTTTATATACAGATATTTTTGAGGTTCCATGAACCAATCAAAACCAGGGATTTTTAATGAATAGTATTATAAAATTAAGCACTTTGTGGAATTAAGTGTTGATTGTGTACAAATAATTTTGGTGTTTTTTTCAACCACATGGATTTTTAATGATTATAAAATTAAGTGATTTGTGGAATTAAGTGTTGATCATATTCAAATAATTTAGGAGTACCATGAACCAACCAGAAGCATGGATTTTTAATAATTGTAAAATTAAGTGATTTAAGTATGCAAGTTTCGGAAAAAACCATGAAAAACTTCAAACGAATAGCCTACAAGCTTTAAAATCTGTGATGCACAAATTATTTGTTTTAACATGTTGATAAACTAGATTACATTAAAAAGTTTGGGTATTAAAATGATATATATTTGGTGTGATTAATATGGGTTCTAAAGAATTTGGCTGCTTTTCCTGGTGTATGAATTTAGCTTATATTTGGCGTGATTTCGCTAATAATTACAAATTTGGTGGTAAACCTGCAGTATAAATGCATTCGCAAAGAAAATTTTGTCAGTTGTTGCTGTATTTTTGAGGAGTGCGCACGTTTAATTTATCAACTTGTATTTTTTATAACACTTTACTTTTTAGTGAGAGAGATGGATTTATCTGCAAAAATGCCTATTTCAAATGAGATGTCATCAAGCTTGGATACTAAGAAAGTACCAAAAACTTTTAGCTGTGTTTCTTGCAGTGTGGTATTTAAACGAAAATGGGATTTGCTTCGTCACATGAAAATTCATCTCAACGAAAAATCTTTTATTTGCAATGTATGCCAGAAAGCATTTACCAGGTCAGATGAGTTAAAGAGACATTTAAAAATTCATGAAAAGACTTCTATTGAACATAGATGTGGGCAATGTGATGAATCCTTTAATCGCAAGTATCAGTTGCTGATGCATATTAGAAAAAATCATCGAAAATCTTTACCAGCGCATTCCTGTGATCAATGTGCAGAAACATTTAGACAGAAATATAAACTTTTAGAGCATGTTAGAGAAAATCATCCAAAACCCTTATCGCAAGCAACATTAAAGGGAATATCAAATTCTGACCGAGATTTTCTTAAGGAGAAAATTATGCATTTTAAAAGAAAAAATGCTCTTAATACATTTACAATAACCACATTTGATAATAAAAACAAAGATTTGGATTTAACGTCATTTTTTAATAATTTAAGAACTGACATTTTAAACGAATTAAACTTTCAATTAAATGATCAAGGATCATTGAAATGGTATATTAATGTAGAAGTTATTTTTAGTTGTATTTATGAAAATGGAGAGAAGGATTTTATTACACAAAATTTTAGGTCAAAAAGTATAACAACTCTTTTAATAAATGATTTGAATAATGATCTTGAAAACGCTTTTAACAAGATGAAAAAGTGTTTTGATGAATTTAGTGAACAAGGATCAGGTTGGACATTAACAGAAATTTTCAAATTAGAACTTTGTATGACTAAATATGGTTCTTTTCAAATGTAATATCTGATTTTACTATATATATATATATATATATATATATATATATATATATATATATTGAAAATTGTTAGTTGAATCTTATAAAATTATTGTAAACTTTATATAAAAATGATGCATGTAAAAATCTTATAATTTGAAAAATAAAAGTATGTGTACAAAAATTGTATTTTTAATTATTTATCTCATATAAAAATTTTATGTAAAAGTTTAAACTATTAATCGGATTTTTAAAATAAATGCACTTATGTAAACATGTTTAAATAGAAAGTTTTATATTTATTTTATCAAAGTAATTTTTTATTTATTTATTTATTTATTTATTTATTTATTTATTTATTTATTTTTTTAATATGATTTTAAAACTATATATTTTAATATGATTTTAAAACTACATATTTTTATAAAACGTTATTTCATAAATAAATTGATATTTTATAGTAAATATAATCTTACCAATTTTAGAGATTGTATCAAAAAATCATGAACTTTCCAATTTTAGCATTAACCATTTAACATATAGTCTAGGGAAATACTAACCTGCTTAAAAGTTAAACTTTTCTGCATGCTTGAAATTAGACATCAACAAATTATTTGTTTCGACATGTTGATAAACTAAAATATTTTACGAGATTTTTTAATGGGATTGGGGATATTTTTCAAGATTTGGCTATTAAAATAACATATCTGCTAAGATTTGGCGAGATTTTTTAATATATTTGGCAATAAATACTAATTTGGCATTAAACATAGAGTATAAATTCAGTCTCGTAGAAAATTTAATCAGTTGCTAACTTGTTTTCGTGGTTCATATACCATTTTTAAAGTTTTACTTTGATTATATTTATAATGGATCTATCTGAGGAAGTGCAAGTTTCTGTTCATCAACAAGCCACTTCATCATGTTTTGAAGATGAGACTTTTCACTTAGAGGATGCAAAACCCTATATTTGTAATGTGTGTAAGAAAGCATTTAGTAGATCGTACGGTTATAAAAGACACTTAAAAACTCATGAAAAACCTCGCATAGGATATGGGTGTGAATACTGCATGGAAAATTTTAGTCGTAAACGGGATTTTTTAAAGCATAATGCAAAAATTCATAAAAAGACTTTGCATAATCACTGTTGTGATGAATGTAGTGAAGTGTTTAGGACTAAACAAGATTTATTGAATCATAAAAAAATGCTACATCGAAAGGTTTTACCTGAATATCTATGTGTAGAATGCAACGAAAGTTTTCGATATAAGTATGAATTATTACAACATAACAGAAAAAATCATCGTAAAGATTCTTCTGCCTACGTATGTACAAAATGCAATGGACGAAATACTCTCAACTTAGACAGTGAAAATATGAACTTAACGAATTTTTTGAATAATTTAAATACTGCTTTTTTAACCAACACCTATTCTTTAGCCAAAAGCTTTCATGATGAAAATAACAATACCTATTTTTTAATATTTTTAAATAATGAAAATATGAATACCGAACGCATAACACAAAATATTGACTCACCAACCAACAACTTTGAGAGTGCAAATGTGAACTTAACGAATTTTTCAGATAATCAAAATATTGTTTTCGGTTCATCAACCAGTGAAAATGTGATCTTATCAAATGTTTTGGATAATAATGAAAATGCATACAACGTTTTACCCACTGCTAATGGAAATATGAATACTGAATGTTTGACACAAAGTAATATTTATGACTCACCAACGAACAGCTTTCAGAATAAAAATGTGGACTTTACGAATTTTAATGTAGAGTGTATGAGTAATCAAAATAATTTTTCACCGGTGAGTGTTGATAACGACTTGTTGACATTTTTGGATAATTTTAATGTGGAATGTATAACTCAATGTAACCTTAACGATTCAACAACAATTTAGATTTTTATGAATCTGTTTTTATATTGACAATAATAATGTAAAATAAATTATTTTAATCAAAAATTGTGTTTTTATTATGAAATTACTTTCTACACACCATTTTATATTACAATAGATACGTTAAGTCACGAAAAAAATCTAAACATGTATAAATATATTTTTGCTTTCTTATTAACTAAATCGTTTAATACATTTATATACAATAAGACTTGGTGATTTTAATTCGTTTTAAAGAAATTCTCTCCCAACAAATTGGAATGGGACGAAGTGACTTATAAAAACCGTAAAATTAAGAACTCTAATATTGCTGATTTATTAAATATTTTCTACGAATAAGAAAGTGCCTATCAATGCACAGGGCGAATTGTTGCAAGCTCTTAATGATATGCCTAAAACCTTTATTAAAAACAAATTTTTGTTATCTTCTGTACCCAAATGTAGCTCCACCTATTGGTTAAATTTTTTATATAAAACACTGGTCTCTTTATTTATCTTTAAATAAATGATATAAAAACTGGACTTACCTCAACACAGTTGTTAATTTGCGTCCTTCTCTTCTACTCGCACGGTGTGAAATGAGCGATAACGCTATTTCTTATCAAGATCACGTGGTAAGCTTTCTTATCTACTATGTCACGTGACATTGTCTAGTATGACATTGTCTACTATGACGTATCTAGCACGTATCTACTACGTCACATATACTACATTAGTGTAGGGTTTGTGTTTAGCTTACTACGTCATAGTAGACAATGTCATACTAGACAATGTCACGTGACATAGTAGATAAGAAAGCTTACCACGTGATCTTGATAAGAAATAGCGTTATCGCTCATTTCACACCGTGCGAGTAGAAGAGAAGGACGCAAATTAACAACTGTGTTGAGGTAAGTCCAGTTTTTATATCATTTATTTAAAGATAAATAAAGAGACCAGTGTTTTATATAAAAAATTTAACCAATAGGTGGAGCTACATTTGGGTACAGAAGATAACAAAAATTTGTTTTTAATAAAGGTTTTAGGCATATCATTAAGAGCTTGCAACAATTCGCCCTGTGCATTGATAGGCACTTTCTTATTCGTAGAAAATATTTAATAAATCAGCAATATTAGAGTTCTTAATTTTACGGTTTTTATAAGTCACTTCGTCCCATTCCAATTTGTTGGGAGAGAATTTCTTTAAAACGAATTAAAATCACCAAGTCTTATTGTATATAAATGTATTAAACGATTTAGTTAATAAGAAAGCAAAAATATATTTATACATGTTTAGATTTTTTTCGTGACTTAACGTATCTATTGTAATATAAAATGGTGTGTAGAAAGTAATTTCATAATAAAAACACAATTTTTGATTAAAATAATTTATTTTACATTATTATTGTCAATATAAAAACAGATTCATAAAAATCTAAATTGTCGTTGAATCGTTAAGGTTACATTGAGTTATACATTCCACATTAAAATTATCCAAAAATGTCAACAAGTCGTTATCAACACTCACCGGTGAAAAATTATTTTGATTACTCATACACTCTACATTAAAATTCGTAAAGTCCACATTTTTATTCTGAAAGCTGTTCGTTGGTGAGTCATAAATATTACTTTGTGTCAAACATTCAGTATTCATATTTCCATTAGCAGTGGGTAAAACGTTGTATGCATTTTCATTATTATCCAAAACATTTGATAAGATCACATTTTCACTGGTTGATGAACCGAAAACAATATTTTGATTATCTGAAAAATTCGTTAAGTTCACATTTGCACTCTCAAAGTTGTTGGTTGGTGAGTCAATATTTTGTGTTATGCGTTCGGTATTCATATTTTCATTATTTAAAAATATTAAAAAATAGGTATTGTTATTTTCATCATGAAAGCTTTTGGCTAAAGAATAGGTGTTGGTTAAAAAAGCAGTATTTAAATTATTCAAAAAATTCGTTAAGTTCATATTTTCACTGTCTAAGTTGAGAGTATTTCGTCCATTGCATTTTGTACATACGTAGGCAGAAGAATCTTTACGATGATTTTTTCTGTTATGTTGTAATAATTCATACTTATATCGAAAACTTTCGTTGCATTCTACACATAGATATTCAGGTAAAACCTTTCGATGTAGCATTTTTTTATGATTCAATAAATCTTGTTTAGTCCTAAACACTTCACTACATTCATCACAACAGTGATTATGCAAAGTCTTTTTATGAATTTTTGCATTATGCTTTAAAAAATCCCGTTTACGACTAAAATTTTCCATGCAGTATTCACACCCATATCCTATGCGAGGTTTTTCATGAGTTTTTAAGTGTCTTTTATAACCGTACGATCTACTAAATGCTTTCTTACACACATTACAAATATAGGGTTTTGCATCCTCTAAGTGAAAAGTCTCATCTTCAAAACATGATGAAGTGGCTTGTTGATGAACAGAAACTTGCACTTCCTCAGATAGATCCATTATAAATATAATCAAAGTAAAACTTTAAAAATGGTATATGAACCACGAAAACAAGTTAGCAACTGATTAAATTTTCTACGAGACTGAATTTATACTCTATGTTTAATGCCAAATTAGTATTTATTGCCAAATATATTAAAAAATCTCGCCAAATCTTAGCAGATATGTTATTTTAATAGCCAAATCTTGAAAAATATCCCCAATCCCATTAAAAAATCTCGTAAAATATTTTAGTTTATCAACATGTCGAAACAAATAATTTGTTGATGTCTAATTTCAAGCATGCAGAAAAGTTTAACTTTTAAGCAGGTTAGTATTTCCCTAGACTATATGTTAAATGGTTAATGCTAAAATTGGAAAGTTCATGATTTTTTGATACAATCTCTAAAATTGGTAAGATTATATTTACTATAAAATATCAATTTATTTATGAAATAACGTTTTATAAAAATATGTAGTTTTAAAATCATATTAAAATATATAGTTTTAAAATCATTAAAAAAAATAAATAAATAAATAAATAAATAAAAAATTACTTTGATAAAATAAATATAAAACTTTCTATTTAAACATGTTTACATAAGTGCATTTATTTTAAAAATCCGATTAATAGTTTAAACTTTTACATAAAATTTTTATATGAGATAAATAATTAAAAATACAATTTTTGTACACATACTTTTATTTTTCAAATTATAAGATTTTTACATGCATCATTTTTATATAAAGTTTACAATAATTTTATAAGATTCAACTAACAATTTTCAATATATATATATATATATATATATATATATATATATATATATATATAGTAAAATCAGATATTACATTTGAAAAGAACCATATTTAGTCATACAAAGTTCTAATTTGAAAATTTCTGTTAATGTCCAACCTGATCCTTGTACACTAAATTCATCAAAACACTTTTTCATCTTGTTAAAAGCGTTTTCAAGATCATTATTCAAATCATTTATTAAAAGAGTTGTTATACTTTTTGACCTAAAATTTTGTGTAATAAAATCCTTCTCTCCATTTTCATAAATACAACTAAAAATAACTTCTACATTAATATACCATTTCAATGATCCTTGATCATTTAATTGAAAGTTTAATTCGTTTAAAATGTCAGTTCTTAAATTATTAAAAAATGACGTTAAATCCAAATCTTTGTTTTTATTTTCAAATGTGGTTATTGTAAATGTATTAAGAGCATTTTTTCTTTTAAAATGCATAATTTTCTCCTTAAGAAAATCTCGGTCAGAATTTGATATTCCCTTTAATGTTGCTTGCGATAAGGGTTTTGGATGATTTTCTCTAACATGCTCTAAAAGTTTATATTTCTGTCTAAATGTTTCTGCACATTGATCACAGGAATGCGCTGGTAAAGATTTTCGATGATTTTTTCTAATATGCATCAGCAACTGATACTTGCGATTAAAGGATTCATCACATTGCCCACATCTATGTTCAATAGAAGTCTTTTCATGAATTTTTAAATGTCTCTTTAACTCATCTGACCTGGTAAATGCTTTCTGGCATACATTGCAAATAAAAGATTTTTCGTTGAGATGAATTTTCATGTGACGAAGCAAATCCCATTTTCGTTTAAATACCACACTGCAAGAAACACAGCTAAAAGTTTTTGGTACTTTCTTAGTATCCAAGCTTGATGACACCTCATTTGAAATAGGCATTTTTGCAGATAAATCCATCTCTCTCACTAAAAAGTAAAGTGTTATAAAAAATACAAGTTGATAAATTAAACGTGCGCACTCCTCAAAAATACAGCAACAACTGACAAAATTTTCTTTGCGAATGCATTTATACTGCAGGTTTACCACCAAATTTGTAATTATTAGCGAAATCACGCCAAATATAAGCTAAATTCATACACCAGGAAAAGCAGCCAAATTCTTTAGAACCCCTATTAATCACACCAAATATATATCATTTTAATACCCAAACTTTTTAATGTAATCTAGTTTATCAACATGTTAAAACAAATAATTTGTGCATCACAGATTTTAAAGCTTGTAGGCTATTCTTTTGAAGTTTTTCATGGTTTTTTCCGAAACTTGCATACTTAAATCACTTAATTTTACAATTATTAAAAATCCATGCTTCTGGTTGGTTCATGGTACTCCTAAATTATTTGAATATGATCAACACTTAATTCCACAAATCACTTAATTTTATAATCATTAAAAATCCATGTGGTTGAAAAAAACACCAAAATTATTTGTACACAATCAACACTTAATTCCACAAAGTGCTTAATTTTATAATACTATTCATTAAAAATCCCTGGTTTTGATTGGTTCATGGAACCTCAAAAATATCTGTATATAAAAAACACTTAATTTTATAATACTATTCATTAAAATTCCGTGCTTCTGATTGTACGAAAAAAATCACGTGACCCCAAAAAGTCACCATGTTCAATACTAGTGCACCTATTTCTATCTTAAATAGAGTGTATTCCTGTGGTTAAATTTTTTGAAAACTACTATCCCCTGAGAATATTTTGTTTCGCATCACAAAAAGTGCTATATACGCGCATAAAATATAACTATTAAACCTTAATGTATTTCAACATTTTTGCATCATTTATAAGTATCGTTCCTCTAATAAGCTACACAACATCGCAAAAGTACTATACATGCAACTATTAAACCTTAATGTACTTCGACATTTTTGCATCATTTATAAGTATTGTTTATCATAAAATATAACTATTAAACCATAATGTGCATCAACATTTTTGCATCATTTATAACTATTGGATATCTAATAAGCTATATTACATCACAAAAAGTACTATATATGCACATAAAATATAACTATGCAGCTATTAAACCTTAATGTACTTCAACATTTTTACATCATTTATAACTATTGTTCCTCTAATAAGCTACATTACATCACAAAAAGTACTATATATGTACATAAAATATAACTAAGTAAGTAATAAATCTTAATGTATTTCAACATTTATAACTATTAAACCATAATGTGCATCAACATTTTTGCATCATTTATAACTATTGGACATCTAATAAGCTACATTACATCACAAAAGTACTAAATACGGACATAAAATATAACTAAGTAAGTAAGAAATCTTAATGTATTTCATCATTTTTACATCATTTATAACTATTGGACATCTAATAAGCTACATCCTAATTTCACTCAATATAATTAAGTTTGTAATATTAAATCTTAATGAATTTCGCAATGTACATATGCTTAACTTTAAAATTTCCGTTTTAATCTATTAAGATTAAAAATTAAATAATTAAATTTTTCTATGTGCGTGCGTGCATAAACTTAAATTACATTTATAATGCGAAATATTTTTTTTTTTTTTTTTTTTTTTCAATCACATTTTAAAATATTACATAACTAAAATACTTAAGGATGCATAAATATACAAAATATGCAAATACATGAATATAAGATTAAGAAGTGCCTGGTTCTATTTTAGCTTATGATAAGTTAAATAAAATCCACTATAACTCTGTTGCGTGGTAAAATGTTATTGGTTGATAGAAGTTAATTTATAAAATAAAGTTCTTAAATCAATATTATTAAATAAATATATCAATGAAAAAATACTTCTAGATAGGTCATTATTTTTCAAGAAGCATATTTTTTAATGAATTAAATAAATGGTAACTCTGTAGTATAGTATTTTCATTTTAAGGTGAATAATTCAAAAAGTTTTTTAACTAGATTAGTAGAACTATATAAGATAATCAAACAAAATGAGTTTATCGTAGTATTACGTAGTATCAACATGGTCGATAAGAAATAAGCTTATCACTCATTTGTTTCTTTGGAAGTGTAGAAAAGAAGCATTTTTTTTAATGAATTAAATAAATGGTAACTCTGTAGTATAGTATTTTCACTTTAAGGTGCATATTTTTAAACGAAAACTACTTATCTAACAATTAAGTACATAAAAATATCTTCTTACACAATTTCTAATACAACTCATTATCTATTTAAAAGTATATAATCAAGATCTCATGTTTAAACATTTCCTGTAATGCAAAGATAATCACTATTTCTACAAGGCCCACCAGCGGCCGAGCGGTTCTGCGCTCAAAGCTGGTAGATGGGAGGTGCCGGGTTCGATCCCAGGTCGCGCTCATCGACCTAGCCGTTCGGAGTTTTCCATGGTTTCCTCCGAAACTCGCGTAAATACGGGCTAGGACCCCTTAGAAAGACCCCCATGGAGGGCATTCCCCCTATAGGCCTAGGACACGTACGGAGTCAATCGGCCTTAAACCCAACAACCAACCAACCACTATTTCTACATATATCCGAAAATACGCACTTACCACATTATTTCAATTTTCTTTCACAAAATTTCTAAGACAACTCATTTAGAAGAATCTCTATTTATTTGAAATATAACTATTTTATTATAAAATGAAAGTTCAAAAAAAATTATTTCCGTTTTAATCTATTAAGATTAAAAAATAAATAATTAAATTTTTCTATGTGTGTGCGTGCATAAACTTAAATTACATTTATAATGCAAAATATTTTAAAATATTACATAACTAAAATACTTAAGGATGCATAAATATACAAAATATGCAAATAGATGAATATAAGATTAATAAGTACATGGTTTGATTTCAGCTTATGATAAGTTAAATAAAATGTACTATAACTCTGTTGCGTGGTAAAATGTTATTGGTTGCACAAAATCTTAGTTAATTTTTCTAATCCTTTATCACTATTTCTGTCTGAATATATTTTTTCTAACTCTGTACTTCAATATTATTATTATTTTTTTTTTTTTTATTTTTTTTTTTTTAAGTTTAAAATTAATTTTAAAATTGATAATTAATGTAAATTCATATCTCTATGAGCACTAAATTATACAAAATCTTAGTTAATTTTTCTAATCCTTTATTACTAAATGAAATAAATACCTCTATTTCTGCCTGAATATATTTTTTCTAACTCTCTACTTCAATAATATTAATTTTTTTTCTCTGTTTCAATAAATAATCGCAAGATGGCAGCACATATGCTAATATTTTGATGGCAGCACATATGCTAATATTTTACATGAGAGAAAATTTCCTTAATTTACAATCATTTTATTAAATTTTGTACACATTTAAATTATATCACAATTTTTCCTTAAAAAATATTAGTGAAAACCATTCGCGAAGAATCATATATTTTACATAATTAAAAATACTGTCTAAATATGTTCACACAGATTAAAAAATCTGTTTGAACATATATAAGAAATTCTCTTTTGAGAATTTCACAGAAAAAAAAAAAAAAAAGTAACTCTTTAGCAGAGTTCTAAAGATTAAATAAAAAAGAAATTTAATATATGTTCACATAGAAAAAAAAAAAAAAAAAAAATGTTTGAACATATAACAGTAGAAATCATATATTTCCACTGATCAAACACACTTGAACGAAAATTTTTAATCACTCAAACACAAGAAAAAATTTCTTAATATTTTATCCCAAATTATCATTAAAATAATAATTATGCACATAAAATCTACGAAAACAATTAAAATATTAATTATGCACTAAAAATCCTCACTAATATTAATACATTCATTTCTTAAATTGGAAAATAACTTACATTTAAAATAAATTTCATCGCAAAACGATACACTAAGTAATTAAAATTTACGCTATCAACACATGATGGTCGAGTGGATAGCGCGGCGGACTCACAACCCGCAGATAGCAGGTTCGATCCTAAGTGACGGCAAAGCATCATTTTTGAAAATAAAGGAGTTCAATGCTTCCTCAATAGATGTCAGCACCACAGAAAAATAAGTTTGAGAAAAATCAATAATTAAGATTAATTAATGTAAATAATATTCATTATCATTCAAGATAAGATCTTAATTCTAACCCTCCTTATCTTTAACAAGGTCATGCGTCACCGAATGTTGATAAGATAACGGTGCGACAGCAGCACGGCTCGCCCGTGCAGTGGTGCAGCTGTTGCTCAACTGTCAAAATTACACTACTAACGTTAATTCAATAATTATAAAATGTCAACGCTTGACTGTCCTTGAATGTAACAAAATGTTTTTTATTCTATAAAATCTGTCACTTTTCACTCAAATTTGATGCTTTTCGGACTGTAAATTGATAATCACTATTTATGACCAATTTTTAATTTTTGTCAAGTTCTGGTTAAAAATTTGAATTACAGCTTTGTTATTCCTCAACTAAAAAACCACGCAATTTATCATTTAAAATCAAATAAGAAGTTAAAAAAATATATGAAATATCAACGCATGGCTTACCATAAATTTAATTAAATATTATAATATATTTTACGAAGAAATTTGTTGAGTGATGAAGAAATGTGAGATATTTTCCAATCATAACTTTACATGTTCTATATAGGAAAGAAAATTGTCTGGCTATAGTTCGCTTTCAAAAAATTTGTCTACACTGTTAAATATTTCAGTTCAAACTTGAACCGTTTTATGGAATAAAGTTATAAGCAATATCATAGTATGTTTCAACCCCACTTTTGAACTTTCTACTGCTTGCGATTGAACTTGAGTTGCACCAAAACTTGGAGAAGTGTTTCGACGTACATGCAGTTGTAAATTCCTTTTATTGAAGAGATGGCGCCACTAGCGCGCTGAAAACCACCGGCTGTAAGCCGGAGAGTGAAAATAGAATATGTGAAGTGAAAGCGCGTGTGATTATGTTATTCAAAACCGAAATTCATTTAAACGAAAAAAGAAATCTTTATTGAATTTATCACTAACCAGACGTTACTATAAGAAAGTTTAATAAACTATATTGTTTTAAAAAGAGAGAAAAATCTATTATATATACAGTCGAGGAATTATGAATCAGTAAAATTCTTTTTGAAACCAAGCCAAGCTTAAATTAAAAAGCGTGGTCGAAGACATATGGTAAAGCGCACATTTTGTGCAGCAACTCATACATGGGTCAAGATAAGGCAAGGTGCAAGAAAGCGTAGCACAGTGCCAGAGTGTTAGACTTGGGAACCGAAGGAGTTCAGTTCGATCCCTGCATCGGTCGAATGTTATTATTATTTTTTTTTTTTTTTGGTTTTTTAACATAATATTCCTTCAACATAAAATTACGAAATCATTGTAAAAGGTTAAACCATCTGGTGGTTGCTGTTACTTTAGTACCAAGTTTTGGTTCAAACTAACACTAAAATTTTAACAGTGTACTAACGTCGTTCAGCTAGGAAGCAAGTTATCCAGAATAAAAAGTAAACCATAACATGTTCACTAAAGCAAACGTTAATGTCAAGGATTTCGTCTCTGTATCTTACAGCAATAACTGAAACCTTGTTTAAAATACTTGACCATCCGTTATTATGCTTAACAATGATAGAACCTGATAGTAAGTGATGTCTTTCAATGAACTTTTTTAAATAGAAATTCGTTACATGTTCTTTTTAACCGACTTCAAAAAGGAGGAGATTCTCCATTCAAAATGCATGTTTTTTTTTGTTTTGTTTTTTTGTTCTTGTTGTTGTTGCTGTTTGTTTGGTTTCTTATAAACGGATGATCCGATTTTGATACTTTTGTTTTGTTGTAAAAGCCTTGGTCGGAAATAGGTCCCATTGTAATATGGTTACAATCAAAAGAAAATACAGGGGGCCCAAAAACGTCAGTCCCGACTTATTTAATTGCTGAACGGCTGCAGCTATAGTCATAAAGTGGTATGTAGGTATAGTAAAGTGGCCATACGCTACGTGATTCAACAGCCTACGGCGTAACCTTGTGGGAAATAGCGAAGATAGCGTTCCCATCTCGGAAACGAATTAAGATAGGGGAAAAAAGTGAATTATAAAATTGCAGAGCATCATCTAGTCAGTATGAAAAGACAGTTTGTAGACATTAATGCTAAAAATACAACGCTTAAAACGTGCATTTGTTTGTTCACATTTTTTTTTTTTTTGTGCACACTTGAACGACACTGCATACGTTGTAGCGTAGCGGGTAACATTTTATGCTATGTAAAATTCAAAGTATTATTATTATAAGCATAAGCGGTCACATCGATTAACGCATAGACTTTTAAACCGACTTCAAAGAGGAAGAGGCTATCAAGTACAAACCATGTTTCTTATTGTTGTTGTTGTTGAAATTTGTTAGCTTATAGCTTCGTAACAGTTGCTTTAATTTTAATATATGTATATTTTGTAAAGATCTTGGCCTAAAATAGTTTTCATTGTGTTTTCATTAAGAGATATAAACAAACTACAGGATACTCACAAAAGTCCGTTCTCACTCTAATTGCTGAACGTATGCAGCTACACTGGTAAAAGCAGTATGTAAGTATCGTAAATTGGCCATGCGCTACGAGATGCGACTGCTTACAGAGACGCATGGTGGGAATAGAGTGAAGTTAGCGTTTCTGTCTCGAAAACAGTACAAGGTACGAGAGAAAATTAAATTTCAAAGTTGTACAGCATCAATGATTTAGTACGAAAATGCACTTTGTAGACATAAATGTTAAAAACAGGATGTTTAGATGTGCTTCTGTTTGTTTGAAGTTTTCTATACTGTAAACAAATCAGAAAACCTTTATTTTGATGTTAGCACTTCTGTCCGTCAGCTGCAATGCATATTTTGCTCTTTGTTTGAACTTTGCGCTGCGCACTTTCCAGCGTAGCTGGTGACACATAGTCACTATAAAGTTCAATATCTGCGTTACGAATACAACATATCCGTTCTTTACATTTCTAAAGCCTTTTTAATTTAACGTGTGTTCATTCAAGAGATAGTTTTTTTCTCATATCCGATAAAGGCAAGAAAGGTGACACAACTTAAAAATGCAACATTTGAAAAAAAATCACCTTTACCCTATGAGGCGCAATGTAATTGGGATCATTTAAATTACACTTCCACCTAAATTCACGAACAAAATTAAAATAAAATAATTAAATTGACGACCTTTCCTGCTATGTTATAAAAGCAAAATTTTGTTAAAAATATTCCGGGATGAGTTTTTGTAATTGGAACTTCATAATTGCGTCCTCGTAGCCAGGACTGTGCGCCGTAAATGGTAAAAGATAACTTGACTAGAATAGAAACTGACACAACGAGTGGAACATTTTCTAGATGGAGATATGTGACATAAACCATTTTTTGAGTTATGTCACTTTTCTTGGGGGTTGTGATTTGTGAAACTTTCGTCGAACGGCTTCTGATGTTCTGCTATATGAATAAATGTTCACTGAAAAGAAAAAAATAAAATATTTTGTAAAAAAATAGAACCGACTCCAAAAAAGCAACTACTATTCAAACAACTCAAAGAAAAAAGAAAACATGGTATAAAATGAAACTGTAAATTGCTTCTAAAAGTATAAAAGAATTTCCTTCGCCAAATAACCTATGACACTACAATTAATCAAAACTTTTGACGTCGGCGCAAAATTAAATAAAAATTGATACCTTCATTCAATACAAAAAATCAAATTCTATTCCAAATACACATCTTGCATTGCCACCTGCAAAAAGCAGCTGAAAACTATTTCGATTCAATAAAACAAATAAGATTTCGTAAACTGCAAAAGTTCGCGGAGCTGCTGGTATCTGGCGTACTTGATGAAAGAAAAATCGCCATATTATCTGGCAAACATATTTAATTTCTTTGAGAAATCAGTTATTTTAATAAATTATATTAAGAGAGCAATCAAGAATATGAAACAATACTCAGTCCAATATATATTATGAAAATATATATCTTGCGTGTATATTTTTGTATGATGTTTTGATCGCCAAATCCAAAAGCATCCGTTACTAATTACCAATTGTATACAGTGATAAAATAATGAAGGAAACATGAAAATGGATCATTCGAGAAAACAGCATTTGTAGCTTCCGATCTAAAAACAAACCTTTAAAAACGAATTTAATTTTATTTAATTTTGCGCCGACTTCAAAAATCATGATTAATTGTTTGCGGAAGGAAATTCTTTTATACTTTTATGCGCAATTTACAATTTCATTTTAAACCTTTTTTTTTTTATCTTTCTTTCTTTCTCTTTTTTAGTTGTTTAAATAGTAGTTGATTTTTGGAGTCGTTTCTATTTTTTTACAAAAAAGGTTTTATTAAATCATGGATATGACGAAAAAAATTTTACAATATAAATTCGTTCTCATCGCTCAGCAAAAATTTGACACATAAAAGAATTCTGATATATCAGTAATAAGTTTGGAGTTCAGAACAGGACTACATAAAATTAGGTGAAAATTTTCTAAGGGTAATGTAGATGGCTTTTTTTTTTTTTTTTTTTTTTTTTATAATTTGAAAATAAGTTTTAAAATTTAATAACAGCCTTGAATGTCTTCTACATGTAGCATAAATATTAGAATTGCAGTTTGGGGGGGTGGGGGGTGGGGGGTGGGGGGGTGTTAGCTCCCTTTACACAGAAATGCATATGAGATAAAACAGTGTAAAAACCATTTGAAATATTTTTAAAGAGAATAGAATAAGTATAATTACAATAACTGATATCTTTCACTTTCACAGAGAAAACATTTTGTAACTGACATCTGGAATCTAATTTGTGACTCTAGGAAAAATAGTTTCATGTCATTCTTATAAATTCTAGTCTCCTTTGAAAGCGAGTTCTAGACACCTCTATTAAAATTCTAGAGCGTTTGCCTATATTCTCTAAGGCAAAGTTATTTAAAAATCTCTGCAAATAAATGCGAATACAAGAGGCGGGTTTTAGCCAGTGTTGTGCAAGTTCACGAAAAAAACGAACTAGCTCAAACTCAAGTTCATTGTGTAAAAAACGAGCTAGTTCGCGCTCAAACTCATGTCTCAAAGAAATGAAAGCGCTCAGTTCAAGTTCATTTTTGAAAACGAGCGAAACTCACTAAAAGTTCATTTTTACGTAATTTTTTTTTTTTTTTTTTTTTTTTTTCTAAATAGACCTTATCCTCTGTGAACACTTTCATAGGTAATTTCCCTTTTTCTAAAATAACCAATTACCATAAAAATTATTTTTAATTTTACGCTTAATTAAACTTATTAACTTATAACTCTTAATTATAACTTATTAATTTAATTGTAGAAAAAATTTATTTAGCAAACACTTCTGAATAGTGTACCCACTGATTTTGCATGTTTTTTTATTCTCAAATTTTCAATACGTTTCTTTATACGCATGAGAACCTATTACTAAGAGACAAATTCCATCATTTAGAGGTTCCGTCGTTTTAAATCAGTGTTGCGCAGGACCGCGTTCATGAGTTTAATTATTTTCAGTTTTGAGCTGAATTTCGCTGGTTTTAGTTCCCCATCATACTATAGGTATGGGGAACTTAGGTAATCGTGAAATTTTCGACCTCGGTTTTTTGACTTTTTTACACGTTTTTAGGTGTGAGGAATCCGAAAATGACAAAATTTGTATGGTGTCCGTCTGTAGGGTGTCTGTTAGTATGATAGTCCGTTAATTTGTTAGTCTGTTTACACGATATCTCACGAACAAATGATCGCAGAGAGGTCAGACCAGTTTTAAAATATCACTTTCGATACTGGTAAGAACCCTATTCATTTACAACATTCGAATTAAAAAACATCGTAAGTTATTAGAAATTTACTATTTTCTTAACATGGGAGAATAAGACAAAATTTTACTTAAACGTGCATTAAATGAAAACTTTTTACTGTAAAAATGTCAGACCAGTTTTAAAATATCAATTTTGATGCCGGAATGAACATCAGTAACTATAAATATGCAACTTTGAAAATTTCGCAAATTATTGGAAATTTACGAATTTCTTAACATGGCAGTAAGGGGCGAAATTTCACATAAACGTCAATTTTGAGAGATACTTTCATCGTAACGATGTCAGACTTCTTTTGAAATATTATTTAGGATAGTGGCATGAATATCACGGACTATGAATTTTCCAATATAAAAATTTCATAAGTTATTAGAAATTTAGGAATTTCTTAACATGGCAGAATAGGGCAAAATTTCACACAACTTCTCATTAAGATCTTTAAGAAAAGAAATGGAAATTTTTAAAGAAAAATTTTAAGCATTCTGCTCTTATGATTGAGACAGTATTCATGTTTAGCAGCATTGATATAGAAGCAACCATGTCCCCTCATGGCAAGTGGCAGTAATGTACATGTTTGTATATATATACACATTATAGTTATTTTTTTCTTCCTGCTAAATTTAATAGAAAAAAGTATCAGATTTGCAAAAAATCTTGACTTCCAGTTTTTGATTTATTTGCATGTTTTAAGAGCTCTAGAATATAATTCGAATATATATATTTTTTAATGTCTGTCTGTATGTGAAGTAGTTGCTCCTAGAAGTAAAGTAGTACCTGTCAGTTACTGAGTTATGTATTATAATTAAGGGAAAGCAATAATGGGAAAAGGACCCAAAATCCAGAAAATTCCGAAATCCGGAATTCTACTGGTCCCGTGGGTTCCGGATAATGGGTCCTATACTGTACTAGCTAAAAGGATGAGTTTTTATTTATTTATTTATTTATTTAAAACTGTTTTAAGCTTTTATTAAGATTTATTTTTAGTTCTGTAATATACATTTAATGAAGTTTAAGCTTTATAAATCAAAGATTGAATTTTATGATGTATATGTTGTTTACATAATTAAAGGCTGTAATTTTTTTTTTTTTTCTTAATTGATTAAATAAAAGATAAAATTTCTACATCCCTATATTTTAATACTTGTGTGGAAGAAAAAATAATTCTAAAATTAAATTTTTTTTTAAATTATTATTATTCAACATTAATAGTAAAATTGCTTTTAATTGAGGTTCAAGATATAACACTTTCAGATCATTATCAATTGATATTTCTTGAATATATATTCTAAAATTAAAAAGGGTTTGAACTAAGAAGTTTTGTTTATATAATTTTGGAACAAATTAAAATAATCATCTAAAATATTTTTCTTGCTATAGTAAAATTTTCGTGTACATGTTATTAACAACAGCAGAGATTAAATTCATGAGTGAGAAAATCATGCATTTGAAACTGTTAGATAGTCCTATAAACTCCTTTTAAATTGATTTCTTATAAATATGTTCAAATTTTGATACCTAGTAATTCCACAAAGATTTGAGAAGTTTACAAAAAGTACGCATTTTTTCTCGCTAATATTTCTGAAGAAATTGAATAAATCTTAAAAACTATTAAAAAAGTGAGAGTAGGAGACAGACTAATACTATTTTTAATATGTAGTATTTTGTAGATGAAACTTATACAAAAAGTTCACTCATTTTTTTAAAGAAGACTTTATTTCATGTTTATTGGTTATTCATATAAGGCGATTTGTTTGAATTTCTGGAAAATGCAGATAAAGGCAAACTCATCGTTTTTTGTGAATGCTTGGTAACGAGAGGTAAGAGGGAACCTTCCTCCCTCCCCCAAGTCCTACACACACAATGTTAAAACAAACTGGCACATTTGGTAAATTTCAAACTTAGTTGGCAAACTTCTTAAACACTTTTCAGTCAAAAACTATAATGCATTTACAGATTCTAATTTTGCATTTCTTTCCCCCTCCCCTTTTTTTACTTTATTCTATATTCAATAAAAGAAAGTATTGGATTCCTAAAAATTTTCGGCTTCCGGTTTTCGATGAATTTACACGTTTTTAACGGTCCAGAACACGACTGGGCGATTTTTAGAAAATATCTGTCTGTGTGTGTGCGTAAATTTTTGGGGACTGTATCCAGTGGCGTAGCGAGCATAACTAGCGCCCGGGGTACGATTCCTTTTCGGCGTCCCCCCCCCCTTATGATTATGATTTTTTATTTTTATTTTCTGAATTTTACTTTAAATTTTTGAGTAGTTCTTCGGTCAATATTTGTAAAAGAACGAAATATTTTTCGTTTTTACTTTTCCTTACCGAAATATAGTAGACAAGGGTATCGTTTTTAAATGGAATTTTGGAAATTGAGTTTTTGTGAAATTTGCACAACTTGAGGTCCCTCCAAATCCTAAAAACAGGTCTTATGCTGATGATCTGTATGTGTGTCTGGGATCAGCACATCTCAAGGACAAATAGTAGCAAGAAATCTACTGCAAAATAGTAGCAATCTGGCTATTAAAAATATGCTGTTCATTGGCCCTTTTACTGTTTTGGCTTTAAATAATCATTGTATATGCTCATAACTTTTACATTAAATGAAAATATATACTTAAGAACCTTTTGCTTTTTAATTTTTTCGTGTGCTTTTTTTTATTCTACGTCTCTAACTTGACCTTCAGTACACAAGTTCTAAAAAACTGATATTTAAAGAAAAATTATGTTTTAATTTCTAGTAAATAGTTCTAATAAAAATAAATAAATATTAAGTTTCCTAGACCACCGATGTTTCTTTCTCCTTTTGTAATAGGATACAATATATTTTTAATTTTTATTTAGAAACAACCGTCCATATTTATAAAATCCCAATAATTAAAAAAAAAAAAAAAAACTTTGATCATTTATAGAATAGATTTCTGATAATTTCAAACTGTCGTAGAAGCGTATTGTGCTGCTTAGATAACAAACAACATTAGCTTGCTGGTGTAATATTGGGACGTTATCACAATGGTCACAGGTTCGAATACTGGCATGATCCCTCTTCACTCTTGTAAATAATAATAATAATTTAGTCAGTCTTAAAAAGGTATATTTTATAAACATTTAATTTAATTATTTGACTGAAAAAGAAAAAAAAGTGTAATTAATTTGGTACAAAAAAAAAAAATAATAATAATAATAAATAAATAACCTTCTATTTGAATTACTCATCCAATAAAAAATTAATATCTAACATACTCTTCCTCCTCAGCTTCCAAAAGAAAATCTGTCAGTGTATGCGATTTCGACACACAAAGCTTAAAATATATAGAATTTTTTAAATGAATAAAATAAATAAAAAAACCAGAAAACCAAATGCAAGTTAGTTTTGTTGTTAAGCACCTAAATAAGACGTGCTACATTGTATAAAATTTAATTTTATTATGCTTAGTTTTAATAATAACAAAATAACTTTACTTTTTAGGTTCTTTGATTTTACTCATAAAAATAATAAAATAATCAATTTATACTAGCCAAAGAAAACTACATTTTAAAATAATAATATTTAATCTCTGTTATAGCCGCCATTTTATAAGCAGGTTAATTGAAGTTGCTTTAAATTTATTTTATATTTCTAACCTATTTGTACCAAAATGCATATTTATTAAATCTCTATTAATCAAAAATAAAATATGATTCTCCACTGTGAGACTATGAAATTCTTTATTAATAATTATGAAACATTTTAAATGTTCCTAAATTTTTAAGATTATATATATATATATATATATATATATATAAATTTATTTATTTATTAAAGCAAAATATATAAACATCTATATTCAAAGGCGTGCAGTCAACTCTTTATTTTAGATACTTATATAATTGTTTTAAATAACATACAGCTTTTAAGTAATGAAAAAACAGGTGCTATGTATTATTTGTATTAAGACTTCTTCGCATTTTTGTAGGGGAAGAAATAGCCTAAGTGGGTAATCAACTATAAGTTATAAATATATTATTTTTTATTATTATTATTTTTAAGTTTTTATACACTTAAAATGTTTTTATATTATTTACTGAAATTTCATTTACATAATTTTGATTCTCTGGAAGATCTGTTCAATAATATAACTGTATTTTGTGTAATAGTATATTTTAATCAGTTTCTTATACAATATAAATTAATAATATTATATTACACTCTCGAGTTGAGTTGTATGTAAATCAGAAGGTATGAATTCGGGGCGAGTTCCGAGTCTGAAAACGGTTTGTGGGCCAGATTGAGGCTGTAAGGGCATTTTGCGGGTCAAGTTTACGTGGCCCGCGCAGGACTAAGTTAGATAAATCTGTATTAAAGTTAAATAAAAGAATAATATATCAAGAAGTTAAAGTCATGCATCATGCATAGATAATGACTTTCCAACATTACACAATATAATTACGTGAATAAATAAGGGAATATTTGAATAAATTCTGTTTAAAAAAAATGAATATATATATATTTAACATGCGTCAATCATAAATTATAAACTTGTTTTCATATTTGTAGGGAAATTAGCCATTTGTTTAATATGCTATATATATATTGCGACGTACAGTGATCAGATATGAGGAACGAAAATTTTTATTTATCAAGGTATCAATGAAATACGGAAGTAAAAGAAAGCATTTTACAAAAAAGAAATACTGAAAATTTTAATAAATAAAGAAAAAATAACCTTGAAAATTTCCCCAAAAATGTTGTATCTTTATAAAGGGAAAATAAAAGAATTAAGGCAGGGTAAAGTATAGCAAGTTGTTAATATAAAATTACTGTCACTGCCCAACAACTCAAAAAATTTCAATAACGAATTAAAACAGTAGAATTAAAACGAATTAAGAAAAGTAGCAAAATTAAATAAATATGAAAATATGTACGCACAACAATTTTAATAATATTATATAGAATTTTTAATATTAGTTAATTATTACATTGCTGTTGCTTTATTTTACTTTTGTGAGATGAAACAATTGCAAGGTCTAATTTTCCCAATCTATTATTATTATTTTCCAGTCATACTATAGGTAAGGGGAACCTACGTAATCGTGAAGATTTTTGACATTGATTTTTTCACTTTTTTACACGTTTTGAGGTGTGAGGATTCCGAAAATAACAAACTTGATATAATGTCCGTCTGTAGAGTGTCTGTTAGTGTGTTAGTCTGTGTACACGATATATAAGGAACACTGAACGCAGAGAGATCGGACCAGTTTTAAAATATTACTTATGACACTGGTCGCAAGCCCCCTATAAATTTGCAACATTTTAATTTTAAAACTACGTAAGGTAATTGAAATTTACAGTTTTATTAAAGGGGAGAATACGACAAATTTTCGCTTAAACATGCATTAAAAGAAATATTTTTATTCTAAAGATGTCACACAAACTTTAAAATATGACTTTTGATGCTGGCATGAACATCCTTGACTGTGAATTTTCTATTTTAAAAATTTCATAAGTTATTAGAAAACTATGAATTACGTAACAGAACAGTAATTTAAAAAATTACTTTAATTAATTAATTAAAAAATAGTGTGAGTATTGCTTCACAACAATTTTTTTTTTTTTGCTAATACACATAAATTCGAAAATAATAATAACTGCATTTTCGCTGTATTTTATATAATATACATACAATATATTTATATATATATATATACTAGCAGACCCGGCCACGCGTTGCTGTGACTAAGTTATACGTTGAATTATACGGCTGTAAACTATTTAGTACAGTCAAATTATTATTTACGAACAAAGACGAAAACGTTGTAGCCGATGTAAAAACCTACAGGGTTGAGATTTGAAACTTAGGTCAAAATTTGGAAGCGATTGATAAAAATTTTCGTAGTGTTGATATTAAGCACAAATTAATTTTATTGTAGGGTCCTATAAATTTTAATGGAGAAGTGATATATATTATTTCTAATGCTACTTTGGATAAAATTGCTAAAATGACTAATATATAAATTAAATTCTATTAAAATTCTATTAAAATAAAAGTATAAAAGAAACAGACGATTTTAAAATCAATTTTTAAGGAGGAGTGAAATATAATATATGCTATAATGGATAATTTTACTATAAAATGACCTCATCATTTTAAATATTTTAAAGAGGGCAACAGCTGTAGTTATAAAAAGGAAAACAATAAGGCTAAACCAGAAAAATAAGTAAATTTGATAAATATTTCAAAACTTTAAAATTGGAAATCTTATGAAATATTGGACATTTAAAGTAAATACATGTATCATTTTAAATAGAAAAAGATTTTAGAAAAGTTTAGTGTATTTTAACGAAGTGATGAGAAGTTTTTGAGCATGTTAAAATTTTAATAGTAAATTCAAGTTAATAAAGATGGGAAACATTGAGGACTAAGATAAGAATAATTATAAGATTAAAAAAAAAAAAAAAAAAAAAAAAAAAAAAAACTTTTTATATACTATGCTTTTAAATTTTAATATACTAATAATATACTAATTAAAAGGAAAATGATAAATATTCTATCATAGTTTGAAGTCAAATTTGTTTTCAAATGTCTAAATAAAATATCTGATGTAAGATACTAATATTTTGCAGCGGAATAGATTTCATTTCTGTCATCTTTGGCGAAAAAAAAAAAATAATAATATCGCCAAATTATCTGGCGAAAATATTTAATTCCTTTCAAAAATCATGGTTATTTTAACAACTTATATTAAAAGAGTAATGAATAATATGAAACAATATTTCGTACAATACATATTACATGTCATACATACGTACAATGAATAATACATATTACATTTCGTACATGCATACATCTGGCATGTATATTTTCCTGTTACGCTTTTGATCGCCAAATAATAATAATAATAATAATAAAAGCCAAGGGCGACAGAGTTTTGAAATTTAAAATTAAAATTTTGTCAATTTGACAGCAAAATAATTCAATCTAACACCCGCGATAAATAATACATATCTATACCCAAATATAAGGATTAAAATCGGGAAATAAATTTCCTCGATTTTTAATAATTTCTTACAAAAAATCCAGTGGGCAATTAACATAGGAAATCTTTTTCTTGGCTGCACAGACGGTCAGTGAGTCACACTTCGCTTGCGTATAGAACTCATAGATATAGTATAGCATATATAGAATAGAGTGATCATTGGGGAGAAAAAAGTTATTCCTTTTCATTTGGGAAAAGACGACTTTTTTACCAAAATATGGCCGTCTTTCCCCGAGTGAATACACACGGGAATACATACTAATATTTTAGCAAATAAAATTTATGAATAATTTATTTGCTAAAGGGGAATGGAAGACTCCAGATACAGTTTCAAATTCATATTTCTTTCTTTCTTTTTTTTTTTTTTTTTTTTTTTTTTCAATACCACTTAATGGCTGTTTCCAAAGCTTTTATTATTTTTTTTTTTTTTCCGGCATCAAAAATCTTTGTACGATAACATGGGGATGAGAGATCTATATATATTACTATATCTATGATAGAACTACATTAGCAATTTAACAATGTGTATAAAATCTTTAAATTGATTATGACGTCAATTTTCGTGAGATGCATAATTTAACTTTTTATAATTTTTTAACGTTCACGTTTGATTAAATGTATCTATTTTTATGTCGGAAGAAAATGAACTCGTTTTTTTTTTTTTTTTTTTTTTTGGCAACAATTAAATTAATGGAACTCACAGATATTTTGGAGCAACTTTAATAAAGGTCTATAATTAACAAATAATTGCAATAAAACAATATTGTGACAATAAATTGAGATAAAAACTGTCCTATCTCTCAAGTTGGACCAAACTGCACACAGTGTGTAAAATTTCATTAAAATCGGTTCCTTAGTTTAGGAGTTTACCCCGGACAAACATCGTGACACGTAATTTATATATATATACAGATATTTGATTTATTACTATATATTATTTCTTGCCTTTAAGCTTACACACACGCATATATATATATATATATATATATATATATATATATATATATATATATATCAATATTTGCATATTCAATTTATGATTATATATAATATGATTCTTCTTTCGTAAATTTTAAATTCATTTAAATTTATTAAATTATAATTCATTAACGAAAGATAAATAGACTAAAAGTTATTAAACAGCCAATTTTTTTTATTTATAAAGACGACAGAACTATTTTTCCGGTGTTTTTTTTCGCTTACATCATAGACCATAATGCAATGGCAATCTTTTGTGAACCCCCGCACACAAATCAGTTGCAATATTTATACAATTTCCAGTAGACAGCATGTTAAACAAAGTACAAAATCACTATCAAACATTGGATAGGGTAATCGGAAAAAAAGTCCCCGGAAAAAAAGTCCCCGGAAAAAAAGTCCCCGGAAAAAAAGTCCCCCGGAAAAAAAGTCCCCGGAAAAAAAGTCCCCAGGAAAAAAAGTCCCCGGAAAAAAAGTCCCCAGGAAAAAAAGTCCCCGGAAAAAAAGTCCCCGGAAATTAATTTCGGTCGTCTTCATAAGTGAAATACAACTTTTTAATAACTTTTAGTGACATTATGTTTCTTTTATTTTTAAAACTGTTTTTTTTCCTTTTAATTAATTATTTTTCTATTTAATTATGTAATAACTGGACGTCCGAAATTCTTTTTTAATCAAAGTGATATATACATATCGAAAAAAAAGAGGGGGCACTTACGAATTACGAAACATGCATAAAAAGACAAAAACATTATATTACTGGCAGAAACCAAGCATTTCAGTTTCCTTTCACTCATCTGTCAAATGTGATAATTTTTTTTTTTTTTAATAAGAAGTGTGTGTGTGAAAGAGGGGGCTGTCAGAGGGGTATTCGCTATACAATATGATAAAACTTTAATTATTTTTCATTTTAGTCAGAAAGTTTTCTTCTTTTTTTTTTTTTTTTTTTTTTTAATCTTTTGTGACCAAATAAAAAAAGTAAGATATTTATATCCTTTCTAATGTCTTTTTTATTGTTAAAGATTTAACTGCATGATGGTTTTAACGAACTACCTACAATTATTTCTAGAGTAGAGTAGAACGTAGAGTTTGAAAATTAGACACAGCACAGAGTGGTCAAATTTTATTTAGAAGTAGCTGGAGATCAGGGAGGAAGATTATTATTACCCCCTCTCCCCCCCCCCCTTAAGAAAAAAAAAACAACTTTAAAACACATCCATCTTTAACGAATGTGTGTTTGTATGTAAATATCGGACTGAGTTATCAACAGTTTCTTAATGTTAAAAATTTAAAAAAGTATTTTAATTTACATATATCTCCTTATTAAACGCCCCACCAGCGGCCAAGTGATTCTGCGATTAAAATGTGATAGACGGAAAGTGCCGGGTTCGCTCGACGACCTAGCTGCTCGAAGGTCTCGGCGGTATTCTCCAAAACTCGCGTAAATACCAGCTATGACCGTAATAAAGACCAACATGGAGGGCACATCACCTCGTGCAGTCAATCGGCCTTAATCTTCACCCCAGCAGGACCACTATCTTATTAAACAGTGGCTGAAAGGTTTTGCATGCAAAACTGGTAGACGGGAAGTGCCGGACTAGATACCAGGTCGCGCTCGTCGATTTAATTGCTAGAATTTTTCCCTGGTTTTCGCTGAAACTCGCATAAACACGGGATAGGATCCCTCAGAAAGACCCTGCAGAGGTTACGCCTGTCGAAGTCATTCGTATTTTTTGTGTTTTTTCGCCGAAAATTCCGTAGATATGGGCTAGGAAACCCTTCGAAAAACCCTCACGATGTCCCAAGTGTAGCTATTTGGCTTTAAATCAAGCACCAACACTTTATTAAAAATTTATGTGTGATGTACGAATTAAGGCCGACTGTCTACACGATAAACCTGGGGAGGTCTTTCTAAAATGTCCTAGTATTCAAGCGATAAGCTCCGAATGGCTAAGCCGACGAGGACGACCTGGATTTTCATTTGGCACCTCCTGCCTCTCCTAAAACACGTAGAATAATATATATGTATATTTACATATTTTTTATTAAAAATATGTTAGTGAAAAAAAGATAATGTGTGTGATTGACCATAAATTAAAATAATAATAATGATAATCAGATAAATTTATACTTACTATTATTTTTTTAAGAATACCCACCCCCTTCCTTTTTTTTTTTTTTTTTTTTTTTTTTCGTTTTAAGATATTTGTAACATTAAGACATACATTATTATTTATTATTATTATTATTATTTTAAACCGTATCAATCCTTAATGAATTTCCATTTGCATGTCTAAATGATGAGTAAAATTTTTAATTCCATATGCGACTTCTAAAACTATAGAGATTTGTAAAGTACCATAAGCAGAAATACTTCAAAGAAATGGGCTCACCAGTGGCTGAGCGGTTCTGCGCTCAAAGGTGGTAGACGCGAGGTGCCGGGTTCTATCCCAGGTTGTGCTCGTCGGCCTAGTCGTTCGGAATTCTCCGAAACTTGCGAAATACGGGCTAGAATCCCTTAGAAAGACCCCCCCCCCCCACGGAGGGCACTCCACCTCAGGCCTAGGACCTACAGCAGTTAATCGGCCTTATTCCCAAAAATCCTTCAAAGAAATGTATGCAATATTTCTAAGAGGAATTTTAATTGTGGGATAGCATTTAGATAAATGTAGCTTCTTCTAATTTTATTTTTTGTTAATCGCGGCATGGTATACATTGCAAACAAGTAAATATATGGATTGTTGCTGTTGTTGTACCGAATAAGGCCGATTGACTGCACTAGGTTTCTAGGCCTGAGGAGGAGTTCTCAATGTGGGCTTTTTCTAAGGGGTCCTAGCTCATATTCACGCAAGTTTCGGAGAAAATCACGGAAAACTCCGAACGGTTAGGACAACAAGCGTGACTAGGATCGAACCCACACAATAAATGGATTGAACTCTTCTCATACTAAGCCAGGTCATGTCTGAAAACCGAAGGTGATCTGGATTCGCATTTGGCACCTTCCCCTTGTCCTAAAACATGCATATATATATACATACATATATATATATATATATATATATATTATACATATATATATATATATATATATATATATATATATATATATATATATATATATATATTATTGTAAATGTCAGTGGAAGGATCTTCAGGAAAAATTATCGTTCACTGGTAATTCGCAATAAATCTGGTAAGATTACGGCAGAAATTCGGTTTTCTTGAAAATCGCTGTAATGATTTATATACATGTATAAATATAGTGTTAGAGTTTTTTTTTTTAGATGAAAAAAAATCTGATTATTAGATAATAGATTTAAATATTAGCAGTCGCTGGTGTCCGGTGCTTTTCCTGGAACAAAACCTAGCAGAAACCCTGTTTTCTAGGAAATTGCTAGATTTAGGGATTAGAGATGATAATTCGTTTTGAATTTGTTTTAGCTCTAGGAAAATTGGATTTCACTGGTAGCCCGCACTCCACCCGAGACAAAAAAATAAATAAATAAATAAATCAAAATAAATATCACTAGGCCTTTATTATCACATTTTCGAAAACGAATCCCTATATTACGCTACGAATAATTTTTATAACGGAACTAAGTAAACAGTCAATCAGGGACTGAATATAAAAAGAGAAAAACCTGGTACAGGTTATTAAAATGCTGTACATTAAGGTTTAATTAAAACAGTGCTTTACGCTAAATATTTGGTTAGTTAATAAATAATAATAATAATATCAATAATAATAAAGCTGCTGATTTCACAAGTAATTGTCATTATATTATTCTAATAATTTACATCTTTTATCATAAGATTCCTATGGGAAAAAAAAATCGTCATCTAAAAGAGATAATTAAAGTAAAAAAAAAAAAAAAAAAGATTATTATGCGAAGTTCTGTTCAGCCGAGCAATGTTTAAACTGATTTTACAAATTATCACCATCACTTCTAGAACATTTTTCATTATTTATAACTATTACTTATTTTTCATGAAAATCGCAGTGAGCGGATTTCTTTTAAATTAAGTTTTAATTATTAAAATATAATGAGAAAAAGTTGTCTTTAATATTAGGGAATACCGTATTTCAAACGGAAAAACTAAAAGCAACAGTGCGTTTCAACTTTTTAGAAGGTAAATATGTATAATTTTTCATTTTTTATGACTATAACATTTAATCTCTTTTCAGTATATATAAAAAAAAATATTTATAATAATAAAGCATCAATTAACCTTTCATATATATTGTGAAAAAATAATTAGAAGCTTTGTGAGAGAAAATTAAATCAGTCCAATAGAAGAGGTATATCCTATATCAGTAAAAAATATTTCATTTTATTTTTGTCTTAATCTCTTAAATATTACCTTTTTATATGCATTTAAACATCTTTGATCGAGTTTTCATAGAATAAAAAGACACACTGTCTTTTTTACCACCTGCAGAAAACGCAAAAGCGCTTCCTATGTAATGTTCAGTATAAAATAAAATTCTTTTCAAAATACCGATCACGAAATTTAATGCATCAGAAATTTTTTTTGCAAGTCCCTCTACACACATTAGTTGCGAAAATTATACAATTTTCAACAGAAAATATTGATATGCCATAGAAAACTTCAATTAGGTATACCAGCTCCAAGCCCTTCAATAAATATTATCGGGGAAAAAAATCTCGATCACAGAGATTAACAGACAAACAGAAAGACAAAACGAAGCCAACTCATTATTAGATATTCTTGGATGCTTTAAAACGCATTTTTATTTATTTTTTTAATGGATTTTTTTCTGGGGACATTTTTTCCGGGGACTTTTTTTCCGGGGACTTTTTTTCCTGGGGACTTTTTTTCCGGGGACTTTTTTTCCGGGTGACTTTTTTTCCGGGGACTTTCTTTCCTGGGGACTTTTTTTCCGGGGACTTTTTTTCCGTGACTTTTCTTCCGGGGACTTTTTTTCCGGGGACTTTTTTTCCGCCATTCATTGGATAGTCTTAAAATGCTAAGACAAATGAAAATGCAATTGTACTGATTTTTAATTATAGCCTTATTGAATTTAAATATTTTTTGTGGCTTTGTAAACCTGTGTGGAAAAAACATGAAAATGTCATATTTTTTACATCCCTGAAGTTTCAGGGTAATTCGTCAGGTATTTATTCTAGATATTTAACAAAACATCTAAATTCGAAAGTATCCGGTGATTCAGTCATGCCATTTATAGCAAGATAATAATGTATTATCTAATTAATTTTCAATACTTACTCTTATTGGGGATGAACAGGATGACTGTTGTTTATCTTCATGGGTATTCGGTGAATTTGAAGAACTCGTAATGATGAAATTTGGCATTTTGGGAATTATTTTTCGTACAAGATCATTTCTTTTTGCTAATTCAAGTGCTCTTTTCTTACGATTTTCAGCACCACTAACTTTTTTTTTTTTTCTTTAAAGAAATCATGATTATTTTACATGAAATATTAAAATTATAACTAAAAAATACTTCGAAAATTTAATGTTCGGTTTTTAAACACAAAATATATTTGATAGAATTTTGCTAATGGTAAAGGCTTATCTAAACCACCCAAAAGGGCATATTGCTGCGAGAGCATGCTAATAAAACTATCTTATATAAATCTCCATTCTCCAGTAGTTTTTTTTTTTTTTTTTTTTTTTTTTTTTTTTTGGCCAAAAGGTTGTAAATCGGACAGTTGTCATTGATCTCTATGCCATTAGTAGCTACCCCCCGCAACGTGTTTTTGATATTTGGCTTTCTTCGACGAAAGATCTTATCAGTCCTGATGGTATGGGTCATCCTGTCTTTTCTTGTTAAAGTTTCGGCAAACACTTTCTTTTTCTCTTTTCAAAAATAATGGGTGGTCGGTATTCCTATAAATGCAAGAAGAGAAAATTGTACGATTGCTGTTATAAATCTAGGCGACATGAGATTGGGTGCGGAGGAAGGAGAAAGCGACAGCTGTCCTGAAAGGCATGTTTTTTCTTCAATTACGTTTTTATCCTGAATGTAGAATAACAGATTTGCAAGGGAATTTGTACCCGTTATCGTTTATCTTTCATAAAATATTCTCTGATTCAAGAAAAATAAAATATAATGGAAAAGTGAATTTGGAATATGAACTTTTTTCGGTTGTTTTAAAGATGAAAAAAAAAAAAAAAAAAAAAAAAAAAAAAAAAAAAAAAAGCATGGGGGTAGAAGTGTAAAGTATGGAAATGGTTTAAAATAGTGTTACTTACTCTTTTAATTTCTTTGAGAAAATTCGAAAAAAGTAATTCTGGCTACACATAAAAATTATTAAAACATACACCCTGAATACAATCATTATTATTATTATTTATTTTTAAATAGTCTTTTTAATCGAACAATGACAATAATAAACAATATTAATAAATAATTCTTGTGGGAAAGAAAGTGAGAAATATAGATAGATTTTATAATAAGAATAAAAAACAGTCTAGGATATTTGTACTCCATCTCTTTCTCTCTCAATTCCCACCCCCTCCTCGCCCGTGGATTACTTTTGAGCTATACACTGATTCTTAAAGAACAACTGTCGCTATGTACCATTTATTACGAAAAAAGAAAAAGAAAGAAAGAAGAAGAAGAAAATAAAGAATGTTTTTGGTTAAAAACATAACTATAATTTTGAATATGAATAAATAAATAATCATAACCTAGATATTGTATACAATTTAAGAATAATTCTCAGGTTCAGGAACCTGTAGTTATTTGAATTTCATCCTGATGCCGAATATTATAAATTGCTTTCGGTTAATAAGAATTTTTTAACTTTAGAATATCTTTCACATAAATTAAAATTCAGTTCTTAAATATATGTATATATATATATATATATATTATTGACTTGTGGTTCATTCACGCCCCCCCCCCCTTAAAAACAACAACAAGAACAACAACCTTTAAACATTTTCATATTGCCAAACTTTTAGTGGAAAACATGGGAAATATCTTTTAAACTTCATAAATTTTTGTTGCAATTTTAGTGCACTTTATAAATACTGCTTTTTGTTCTGTAAACTTAAAAAAAAAAAAAAAAAAAAAAAAAAAAAAAAAAAATAGAGGGAGAGATTGACAGTGTATAGAAAGGGGAATGTGATAAATTCTGTTACATAAGTTAATGTGTAATTATGACATGGGTAAAATAAAAAGAAGGCAGTCGTATGCATTCTTAAAGTGAGTGTGTGGTATGGTGCTGACAACCTATTCTACGGATACTGGCTTGGCACTGGGATTTCCTCCTCCTGGATGGAGGCGGTCTTTCTGAAGTATCCTAGCACGTATTCTGGTGAGTTTCAGAGAAATCCGCGGAAAGCTTCGAACGGCTAGAGCGACGAGCCCGAACTGGATTCGAACCCGGTACTCCCGGTCTATCAAATTCGAAATAAAATCTCTAAAACACTGGTGGGGTTTTTCAGCTGCAGAAAAAAAATTATGCTAGAAAAGGAATTTTTGACAGACTTGAGGGTGAATTCGGCTGACAAGATATTGGCACCTGTCAACTCATTTGCATTGTATTGAGAAATACATTGTCTCAGTTCAGCCGCTCCATCACCGTGGGAAATTGACAGCATGCTTCTTTCACCCGAATTATGAAATTTGATCTAAACTACTTTTATCTTTCACAGTTTTCACAAAAATACAAAAATATAATTAATTAAATATTATGATAGATAATGTTTGTTTCATGAATGTATTAAAGTATGAACTTCAATTTCTTTATTCACCAAAATAATATTGTTTAGATACCAGCATAGGAATAGCTTGCGCTCCCCCTTTCCCCTACACGTCTTATTTTATTCTGATGGTACCTATGTGTAGTAACACGTTACATACGGTCAGGGTATAATCCGTATAAAGAATGCGTTACGGAACTATTGTATGTCCATTTGTTTCAAACCAATAAGGGACGGTAAATAACATGTCAAAGGGGGCCTAGAAAGCATTCTTTATAAACAATGAAAAAATATATATATATATCGACCTGCATACAACTTTTATTTTAGTCACCATCTTTTTTTTTTTTTTTTTTTTTTTAATGTCATTTTAAAATTTTTGGCGCTCTCAAAACCGCGGCGCCCTTAGGCCCGTGCCTCACGGGCATGAGCCTAAATCCGGCACTGGGTAAAATCTAAGAAATATGTATCGTCTTTATTTCTATTCAGTTTAACAATATCCGGTCAGTAATAGCTCTTGTGGGTACTCATTTGTAATCTCCCAATTAGAGGAATCTCAGAATGTACATGTTTAGCCTAAACAAGTGTTGTCTGAAACTTTCCAGGGAAGTCGACCCTCAGTCGGAAGGTTTGTCTTCCCATACATCTTCCTTAATTGATTGGCGAGTTTTACTAGCAGTAATTTCTCCCAACAATTTAGATTATTTTTCTTAAAAAAAATAAATCCTTTTATAAAAACATATCTTTCTGAAACTACTTTTTTTTCTTTTCGTGCTTCATTTTAATGATTCAAGCTGTGTGCAAACATTACTTATAACACATTTTATCGGACAAAACAAGAAAGAAAATATTTAATTATATTACATATTAATTTAAAGTATACTTCCCAGAAATCGATCAAATCAAAAATGAAATTTTCCGGGAAAACTTGTTTGTCTTGCAGGTCATTTGGCGCCCCTCTGAGAGAGGCGCCCGGGGCATGATAACCCCCCTTGCCCCCCCCCCCCTCACTATGCCACTGACTGTATCTCAGGAATTACTGCCCAGAATTACATGTAAATTTATATACAGATGTACCTTGACTAAAATTAGCGCCTACGAAATCTTGGTATCAATTTCTTATCAGGTGGCGCTGCTAGGCCGCGATTTTCACAGTTTCATGGAAGGCTATATCTCAGGAAATGCTGCACGAAATTGCATATAAATTTATATGCGGACGCGCTTTGATCCAGATTAGTGCCTATCAACTTATGGTGATCATTACTCAACATGTGGCGCTGCTATACCGCGATTTCTACAATTTCAGGGAAGGCTATATCTCAGGAACTACTGCACGAATTTGCTTATAAATTTATATGCACATGCACTTTTTCATTAAAATCACTAAGAAGGTAATATAAAGAAAATTATTATCTTTCAATCTGCTCCTGGACTCCCCCTTCCTCCAGGTATATACTAAGTGAAAATGGTAACAATTTAATTGATTGAAATTTCTAAAAATGTATTATGAAATAATTCTTTAAATTTATTGTTTAATGTTTATTATTTTTGCGATTTGCAAATTGCAAAAATGCCCTTTTTTCCTGTGGCCTTTTTTCCGGGTGCCCTTTCTATGAGTGCCTTTTTTTTTTCCACGCGCCCTTTTTTTCGGGATCCATTTTACACAATTATTCTCTTTTCTGTCCATTTCTTCTTTTACTTTCCTTTTTATATTTCAGACAGAAATATTTCATATGAGTTTGAGCTTGAATTGCTTTTTCACGCTCAAGTTCGTGAAAAAAACGAGTTTCGCTCAACTCAAGTTCATAATTGAAAAAACGAGCGAAGTTCAACTCAAAACTCAAAATTTTTGAGCTACGCTCATGAACGCGTTCAAATGAACGCGTTCGTGCACAACACTGGTTTTAGCAACTATAATCTTGGTTTATTACCCAATTCTAGAAAATCAACCTAGAATTTCTTGCAATACGAAAGATTCAGAATATTGTTTCACCATCTAGAATTGAGTAGGCTAGAAATTCTCGATCATATCGTCTCTTCAGTTTATTGGCGTACCTTATGCGCATAGTTCCGAAATCTATATTTCTAGTTAAGGGATTTCGAAAATGACCACTTATTCATTCTAGATGAAGGCGGTATATTTTTTCTCAATGTTATACCGAAATATGCCTATAATAACCAAGATAGAAGGCGATAAAATAGTGTGAGTTTCACACCAAATGTTTTCTTGCAAATCCATTCTTCATTCATAGAAAATTTATTTTAATGTTACACATTCAAAATGAAATAAATGCGCTTCAATTATACCCAAATGCTTCAAAAAGATTTACAGCATAATTTTTTTCTTCTAGAAACTTGTGTACTGAAAATTAATTTAATTTTCAATTAGTAAATTTTATTTTTCTTAATAAATCAATATACAGAGTAAAATCTAAACATTAGAAATCTGCATTTAAGATTTCAAATCATATTAAAAATAATAAATTTTTCTTTCATATTCCAAAGCTAATCTTGTTATGAATTTCATTACCGAATTCCATGTTTATTAACATTAATCCTATTTTGATAACAAACTTAAATCCTTTAATGCACATCATAAAATGAAATCATAAATTAATAATCAATGTATGTAAATCTTTAATAATAACGTCAAAAAAAATTGCAATTTCTATCAATGGAATTATATAAGCGACAAAGGAATTATTTATACATTTATAAACCCTACTTTGTTCAAGGTTTTCAAATAATTACAAAATATTTATTAAATTTTCATGAAATAATTTTTAATATTTTTTAAAAAGGTGACATTTCTTTAAATTTATATTTCGGTTGAATAGAAATAACGCCTAGCATTATTATTTGAAGCAACACAAGGAAATCATTGAATGCCAGACGTAACATTTACATAAAATAAATGTTGAATAGAATAATTTAGTACCATAAGAATTTCTTCTCTATTTGAAGAATAAAATTTGGAATAAGGATATGCTTTAACAGTATTTTCAATTCTTTATTATTTATTTTTAATTCGAAAAAGGGATTCGGCTGCTCGCATTTTCTCTAGTATATTCGTAATATTTTCAGCTAAGAAGGAATTAAACACATTTTTATTTGCTTGGATTTCGTATATTTTGACATTTATTTCTTTTCTTTTTCTTTATTGTTAATTGTTTTTCAATACTCTTATCGTAGTATTTAGTTGATTGCTGTTTGATAAACATATTGATTAACAATATATTTTTATGCCAATTTGTCTTGAATTTTCGCATGCTTTTATTTAACTAATAAATATTATACAGCATTTAAACACTTCCAAAAAAATATTTAAAAAAATATTAGAAAATTATTTTTAAAAAATGTAGGAAAATTATTATTAACCTGTGTGTAATGAAAATTATTAACTAAATTAAAACGACATTTCAAATTAAACTTCAGCTTATTATATCACATCTGTTAATTAGAGGTTTAAAAATATCGCAATTCTGATATTTGGTTGATAATACTGCTCTGCAAAAAAAAAAAAAAAAAAAAAAAAAAAAAAATCAAGCATCCTGTTGATTCGCATGCAAAATGACCACGTGAAGATAAATATGACCCCTATTTTGCTCAATGACCCACTGTTTTCTCGGGACGCCACGCCCTGACTCAATTTTCAACTTTGTTAGGAAATTTCATGGCATGGAATTTGATCTGGAGAACGGAAAAGAATTATATTAACACTTAAAAACAGAGAAAATATAAATAGAATAATAATAATTGATTAATAAAGTATAATAAATGTAATTTATAATTTCAGTTGCAAATACTCCCCTAAATTTTCTCCTTGCTTCAAATGTTCATGTTTTAGTATTTTTTAATTCTGTAGCCCTTCAGAAGATATTTAACAGTTAAAATAATTCTTTCCTCTCCTACAAATAAAATTTATAGCCATAAAATTACAGAAAAGAGGTAAAAATAAGGGGACGTCTCTGATAAACTGTGGATGATAGGTCAAAATGGGAGTCATATTCGGATTCAGGAGGTCATTTTACATAAGAATTTGCAAAAATAGTGTTGGGGCCTATTTTCATGCAGAGCAGTGTAATTATATTTGGAAAACACTAGAAAGATAGAAAAAGGGTATATGAAATGTCGATATATTCTTTGTATTCGTAAATAAGCGTGAAAGAGATGACGGTTAGATTGGTACTAAAAGCATACATCTTTAAATAAATAATAGAAATAATCGTATATCTGGCTGCCTTTAGAAACATGAAAGGGAAAAACTACACTACATTGTATACATAACGTCTCAAATTTAAACAGAAATGTGTCTAAAACAATAATTCAGACACAAAAATGTGCGCGCAAGTATGTGAAATTTACGACATCACGCGCGTCTGAATTAAAAGACACATAAATATCTTTTTTTTTTTTTTTTTTTTTTTTTTTTTTTTGGGGGGGGGGGGACTGAGATAAGGGTCTGAATAGGATTGAGATGTTTGAAGTAAAGATGTATTAGAATTTTTTTCTTAGAAATTGTGACGCTTAGAAATTCAGACATTTTACATCTCAACACATAGAAATTGAGATACTTGTGTTTCTTAGAAAAATTTCACATGGAATCCACTTTAAGGAACATGTGCATACCGTTCACACATTCAATAAATATAATATTATTTTTTCACATTCAATAAATATAATATTTTATACAATAAGTATTTATCCCATTTTTCGCTGGTGTTGCGTTCACGCAACACCAGATGTAATTGAGTTAAACAGTTAACAAAAAAAGGTATTTTATATTAAATATTGTTTTTAAGTAAGGAGATGATAGGTGTTTATTTTATTACAAAAAAAATTTGATCTGAAAAATAATTTTATATTTAAAAATAAATTTCAAACTTGATGCACTAATCAATCCAAAACTTTTGAAAATCTTCGTATTTGAATAAGTTTACATAACTTCTAAAAAAGTGCTTCATAATAAAATAATTACTTTTGAAGTCATCTGTCGTTTTTGCCTTTTTATGTTTCCTCGAGGAAATTTTCGTAAACATTTATTTGTGTTCATTCTATACTCTTATTCCACTGAAGTTGTGCAAGTACAACACCCTGTATTTAGTAAGATAAGACTAAATTTAATTATTTTATTTTAAATTATTGTTATATATGATCAAAATAATGAGTATTACTGTTTGTATTTAGAAATAAATCATTTTTTCTAGTTTTGGCGGTTAATGGGTTAAGCTATTTAAACTATGTTAGTTTTATGAAATTAAACTTTCAAATAATTATATTCTAGACATGTGCATTTTATTTAAACGGAATTATGTTTCAAAAGTTAGATAAAGCAACTTATGTAGACACGAAACTTATTTGGTTTAATATATATATATATATATATATATATATATATATAATTATTATTATTATTATTATTATTATTAAAACTATCTCACATAATAACGCAAAATATATTAAGTCAAACAATTGTTTGACTTAATATATTTTGGCTTAATATATTTTGACTTAATATACTTGTTTTAAAACAAGTACCTTGTAGCCACAATAACTCAGGCTATTGTAGCTTGTTTAAACAGCAAATTTTCTGGTGTTTATGCATAGTCATTAAAATTAAAAGAAAAAGAAAATAAAATCACCCAACTTATTTCATGCAGCTATTGCCGATTTATTCCTAAAAACGGCTAGTTTATGACGGTATAGTTAGGTCTTTACTTGGGGTCGGCTACATATCAAAACTGGCATCTTTTTTTTTTTTTTTTTTTTTTTTTTTGTAATGACAACTCTTATATTTTATTTTTATTTATTTATTTATTTATTTATTTTTTGGATTAAATCATCCCGGAAAATGATGTTGTTTATATATTTCTCTTAATTTTTCATAGACTTAAAAACCTGTCAAAATCCGAGGATGCTAATGCTACATGTATATGACAAACTTTAATTCACATCTTCCTAAAAACTCATTAAATTCAGTTTTTTTTTTTTTTTTTTTTTTTTCTTAAGCTTTAGAAGGAAATGACCCAAACAAATTCCATGTCTATTTTTGAATAAAAAACATATTTTTAATTATGAAAATTATTAATAAATTCGTATTTCAAAAAAAAATATGTGTTATGACCTATATTAATTTTTGCACGAATAAAATGAGCATGATCAGAAACATGGGTTTCCTAGTTTGCAGCTCATCTTTCTCATTAATTTTAGAGTTACAGTGATATTTATTTTTGTATTGACTTAAGGGACCATCACATGCTATCATTTCTGTTAGGTATAAAAAAATATCTGTATATAATCTGACGGAAAAGTTCTTCGGTGTACTTTTATTTGATTCTTATTTTTTCTAATCAACGGTTCGATGCGTGTTATACAGATTAGCTTATTTTTGTAAAATTAATTCAGGCGAGAGATTGTAAAATAATTCCAAGAGAAAAGAACTGGGGGATCACATTCTCTGCCTCCCTTTTTTAGAACGCTTTTAGGGATGAGAAATTTCCATCTTTATTGGTACCATTATTTTCTTGCAGAAATTTCGATGGTATATTCATAATAAAATGCCCAAATTAATCAAGATAAAGTTTTCGATATAAAATAGTGTTAATAAAAATATCGGAAATTTCTTATCCTTAAAAATGCGCCTAAAAAAGGGCGGAGAGTGCGACCAATTAAAAACAATAAAAAAAAAAAAATGAATTTTCGTGTTTGACTGTATATGTGATGCTGGTGTAGATAAAAGCCAATGGAATTTACTGCATCGATTGCTTAAGACAATTATAAGGCTCTCGCCTGTAACTCTATTTGTACTCGGTTCAATTCCACTCTCAGAAAATGGACATATTCCGTGAAAAACTTATTAGTATTTCATGTAGAAGATTCTAAAATATATTTTAAACATAAAAACTGAATTAATTTGTATTTATTTATTTACTGAATTTATGAAAAATATTCACTGTGGTCATCAGTAAAACTAAACGTTCAAAGTTGACAGAATTTCAAACACTTATACGTGTAACGATCTACTTTATAAGATACTTTAAGTATATAAAACAGATAAAGCAGTTTTATGCGTCTTAAACCATTTAAGACAGATTTGTGTCTGAATTTCAGACACTTGCATTTACAATGTGAAGGCCCCTCTATCTTTATATAGTCCATAGTCTCCATTATCATTATTTCAAGCGTAATTTCAGAAAATAACTTTTACTTAAATAAATATATTACCATAATTTCTTCTTTAAAAAACAATACAGTTAAATACTCTTTTTATTTACTTATTCAGTTCTTTTATACAAATATTATACATGTTTAAATAAAATTGTTTTATTTTTGTTACTTTTAGATTTCTTTATATTTTTCATGCAAAATATCTGTTAAATTACTTTTATCTATCTAAAACTTTATCTAACTGTACATCTACTAAATACATTTATTTGACATTAGAATTTATAAATTTTATTTAAAATATTTCATCCTCTTAATGATGGCCTGTAATAATCAACTTTATGAATTAACTCAGAATTAATTTCTTTATAAAATACTTGAATATACATAAAAAAAGAAGAAATGACACATAAAAACTTTATGCAGAAGAAAAAGTCTATTTGCTTTACGACCGTCCCTCGGAAAGATTTATGGCCCATTCTAAAATAATAATGCATACGGGAAAAGTAGGACACCTTTAGAAGATAAAATCATTTTCCTTAAGGAAAAAAAAAAAGAAAAAGAAAAGAAAAGAAAAGAGAGAAAAGTGTGTTCAAAATTATGAAAGAAAAAAAAACAAAAAAAAAACGAGTTTTCTGAGTTTAAAATGGATTTCTTTTTCTTTTCTTTTTTTTTCAGAACAAAATTTGTAAAACTATAAAAATAAATAAATAAATAAATGAATAAAGTTTCGTAAGTTATAAACTTGTATGGCCATTAATATATATCAGTGTGGGGCATAATTGATTAAAAAGTAATTGAATTACGATTAAATTACAATTATAATTATTTTACTGTCAATAAATTAACAAATTATTCATTACAAATAAATTGAATTACTTATTCTATTTATTTGTAATAATTCAATTTATTTGTAATCAGTTATTTGTTAATCGATTGACAAAAAAAAATTATAATTGTAATTTAATTTTAATTCAATTACTTTTTAATCAATTATGCCCAAAACTAATATATATATATTTCATTTTATTGTTAAATATTCTAATACAGCAAATGAAATTTATCATTTTTGTTATTTTAACTATAACTGTATCACACATATTTGGATACTATTAAACAGATATTGTGTGGATTTCGACAAATTAAAAACTAAGATTCGAGTAATAATTTTCAGAAAAACATAAAATACACACATTTGAACTATCGAAGTCAAAATCAATCAATCTAGATTTTGTAAGATGAAATTTACGTACTAAAGATTGTGCTATTTTATTCTATATATACTGTGATACAGTCATTCTGTACAGCCTACTAGCAACACATTGAAAATATTTAAAAATCCAATTTTTATTAGTTTAATTGAAATTATTATTAGTTTTTATAAAGCTTAGAAATTAAATATATATACATGTTTAAAGTTTATTAATTTTATTATCGTTCGCTTATACGTATATATATATGTTTGGTAATTTTATCTTTTTCTCTTTTCCATAAAATGTTGAATGTTTCTATAAATTTAATGGGTTTTTGCAAACTAATATCTCATCGTTAGGCTTATGTGTTATGTTTGTGTCATTTCTCCTCAGCGTAAGTACTTTAACATGTTTTTACTAATCATTGGTACTCAAATTAAATTAATGACAATAATTTTATTCGAAATAAATCTCATTTAAAATTTAATTATATGTTGGTATTTTTATCTATCTTTTGTTTGCTGAGTATTACAACGGTATTAAATTATTCAAATTGTATATATATATATATATACAATTTGAATAATTTAATACCGTTGTAACACCCAGAAAACAAAAGATATATATATATATATATATATATATATTGATCTGAAATGTTAAAATAAAGTTTTTCAATGCTTTATATAAGTTGTTAAGAGATATATATCAAAATTTAAACATCCCACTGAAGTCTGACATGTCCTAAACAAGTATATTTTTATTTATTAATAATTAAAGCACTGTGATACTAAATTTTGAATTACGTACTAGCGTTATCAGTGCAAAAATATTGCCACGTGTCGTATTCAAAATATGTCAAAATAACCAAAATACTTGAAATTGAAAATTTTTCCAAATTTAAGCCTTTTTACTTTCTTTCGCACACAAGAAAAAGTACGGTATCCATGAAAATTTTCAAAAACCATCGTTTGATGAATTTACCCATTTTCAAATGTCCTAAGCACAATCTTTATAAAATGTCTACCTGTGCCTTAGCAAATTTTTGTAGTCGCTGACTTTTTTTTTTTTCCTAAATACGTAGAAATCCTCGAAATATCATATTTATTTGTTTCTTGATAGAAATTGATGCTGATCAGATTTCGACATACATCGCCCAGAAGTTATCGTTAATAAACTGGGATTGTCCCTATTTACACGCACAAAGAAAAAATTTATTGTATATTAACAAAAATTTGTTGGTCCAGCAAAAATTGTTTGTTTAATTGTGTTCTAATAGAAATTTTGTTTACATTAACAAATTAATTTGATTTGATTTGTTTTGCAATTATAGCAAAATAATTTTGTTTTTCTTACAAAAAAAATTTTTTTTAATTACAAATATATAAAAATTCAAGTTAAACGGAAAGATTTGTTAATAATAATAATAATAGTAAAATAACTACAAAGAAAATCTGTTGGAATTTTGCTGATTTGCTAACATCATTTTTTGGGGTCAGGTAGAATATCTCCTTCTGGACATATGTTAGAATATTTTTATGAATAAGCACGTCTACTAAACTTTTGCGCATGTTATCCAAATGATTGTCTGCTAATGCTATGCAGCATTTTAAACAAGCTTTTAATTACCGGTTTTCATAATAGATATCTAGTAAGTGTAATTGAATGAAATGAAATATATTTTAAGCACATCATGCAAAACTCTGATATTTTTATTTTTGTGCATATCAATTGCTACTACTCATGCTATTACTCACTTTCTGCAATTTCTCAGGTATTTGCATCTTAGAATTTATTTTATGTTTAAACTTTGCATCAAACTGCATAAATAAAATCTGTATTTTGAGATGTAAGATTATTAGTTTTTTTTTTATTATTATTATTATTAACTAAACAAAGTGGCGCTGTTTTATAGAAAGATTTCGCACTGAGAGAAAATTCTGTGACTGACATCTAGAATCTAAATTGTGTACCTACCAAAAATAGTTCCACATCATTCTTATAAATTCTAGTCCCCTTTAAAAGCGAGTTCTAGAAACCCCTATTAGAATTCTAGAGCGTTTGTCTATATTCTCAAGGACAAAGTTATTTAAAAATTTCTCGAAATAAATGCGAATACAAAAGACGGGTTTCAGCAACTGTAACCTTGGTTTATAACCCAATTCTAGAAAATCAAGCGAGAATTTCTCGCAATACAAAGGATTCAGAATATTCAGAATATTGTTTCACCATCTAGAAATGTGCAGACTAGAAATTATCGATCATTTCATCTATTCAGTTTATTGGCGTGCCTTATGCGCATAACTCGGAAATCTATATTTCTAGTTAAGGGATTTAGAAAATGACCACTTATTGATTGTAGACGAAAGCGATATGTTTTTTCTCTCAGTGCGACAAAAAAGAAAAAAAAAACATTTTGCGATGAATATAGAGTACTTAAAAGTGAAAAACCATTGAGTTGAATAAAATAAAATTAAACTCTTTTTTTATATATTCTGCAACCATACATGCATGCTTAAAATACGAATTAATATGTCGTTATAAAAATAAATAATAAATAAATGTATCTGGAATTAAACTTAGTTCTTCTATCTGAATAGGCCACATATTCAGTATGTGCATACTTGCTTCCGCTTTTATATGTCTGAGCATTCCGACTAAATAATCTCGATTTGATTAATTTCAACGACCATTTTCCGACTAAATATCATGATTTTCAATGTCTTCGTATTAAAGCACGAGATTCAATATCTGTCACTAAAGATCTCAGAGATTACGTAGATTAAAGACAACGTCAAAGGTCTCTCTAGAGCAATTACATATTCAGAGGGACATAATTTCTGATTCATGACTTCCATTAAGTATAGCAATTAAGTTATATGCACAATAGTAAAACGATTTTTATTATATATCGATGGATGTGATGTATGTATTTTTTTTTCCCATTTAAGTGAAATTTTTGTTTAATATGAAGATTGCATACGAAAAATTCATTTTATATATTTTTGCCCGTTCAGCTCATTTGGCTTAAAACAGAAATTTTAATGTCCTATTTTACAGTCCAGTTAACAAGAGGGAAGGTTCAATTCTCATTCCCAAAGAGTTTACAAAAAATAAAAAAAATTATTTGAAAATTAATTTTAGAAAGTGTTTTAAAATACTTTAAAAGGTTTAATGATTCGAGGTCTATGGTCGTAGGTCAGTCTTTTCTAACATAATGTTTAGTTTTATAACACTAAAAGCGTTTAAAAAAAATTCTTTACGTGAGTAAGTAGAAAGACTGTACAGAGTCTTTATTTTTGGATATTGCAAATATACTTTATATGGCTCTATTAATTTAAAATTATTTGCTGCGTAAATGAGTAAATTTATTTATTTTTTATTTTTATCTATTTTTTATTAATTTATTTTTTTTACATTGCTAATTTTTTTTTATTATCATTTTTCGCATCTTTTTAATTACATGTTTAGACTGAATGGTTTTTGTGTAGTTGAGTGTACACGTTGTTATTATTTACGAAATATTTTCACACAACAGGATTAACTTTGTTAATTATAACTCTATTTTTTATGGGTAATAATTTAAGTATGGAAATACATTGAGAATGTATTAAAATACGAGACAGTTTTACTGGTAAATTTTATTAGTCTCTCATGGATGCACTAGACATTTTTTGACAACTCATTGATATAACGAGTATAAAATTACCTTGGCTATTGATAATGACAACTGTATTTCTGTTGGCGGTAAATAACATCGCAGTTTATCCCTCAATTTGATGTAAAACATTGTATTTTTTCATATAGCTTTTACACCACTGTCATTATTTTGATATATACCAGAAAATGGAGGAATCTTGAAAAAGCAAACAGAACCATTGTGTTTACCCTTTTCACTATCAAGGAAACTTTTCCATACACTGGCCTCATTGGTAGATGCTTCCTTCAAAAATACTGCTCTTATTCTCTTTATACACTAAAACTTAATTTCATTTATGACAGATATGATATCAGACAGGTTTCTTGTCCAATTTTAAATACTAAATATTAATTTATCTTAATGAATTCTGGTATACCAATATATCTGTATGTCTTCCTTATAAATAATACAAAATTTTTATCTAAAAAAACATTATTTACACTTAACGAGTTAAAAATATATCTTGATAAACATGAAACAAAAAACAAATATGATTTTTAGTGACTTTCTTTTATCGCCCAAGTACTCTACATCGAAATACACAAGTTCACACATATTAATATATACTTCAAACCCAATTTTTGTCTGATAAGTAACTAAAAAAGTTCTAAAATTTAAATATATAAATATATAAAAATGTATCTAACGCTTTAACGTACAGTGTTCTCGCCACTAGGACGCAGTTACTAATTACCAATTGAGGAAATTCATCTCGGAGTTCTTCAACAAAATGTATAGTGGGAAAAAAAGTCATTTATTCCTTTCATTTTAACTCTTTTCGTAAATTCTAGTGACTTTTCATATTTAATGTGCATAGTTACCTTATTCCTTAAAGATTAATAGTATGGCAGAAATGATAGGTTAGTTTTGTTTATTTTATAGATGTTTAATATTATTTCTATCCAGAAAAATTAAAAATAATTCAATAAATTACAGTAAAAATAAAATGTTATCTGTGCCAGCATTCGCCTAAAATTAATCTGACACGATAAAGAATAAACAGTTGTCACAGTCTCACAAAACATTTCTTTCACTCATCTACTGAAAAGATGTCGATTAAAAATCAGTAAAATTTCCATTCTATATCTTATAGGAAATAATACAAATAAAATAACTTTAGAGAAAATAAAACCAGTTTGATGTTGTTTATATTTTTCATATTTTTACATGCGGGAAACATAGTTTTACATTTTTTGCAGTCCATCACTAGAGCGCAAGTCCTGTAAAAGTACATACTTGGAAAAACGCGCCCTGGCAACTTTAGCACATTGTTGTCAAGGTATTTTCCTACTTTGATCAGTAAACCCTGCCTTTTGGCGTTCCACGAAAAAATTCCTCTACGGAAGTCCGAGGCGAAATATAACTTGCAATGCGTTTATTTCCACCTTGGGGGACTGAAAATTAAATAAACGTTCATAAATTCATTTATTAAATTCCCAAATCTTTTTCTAAAAGTACTATCATATTACACCTAATGAAGTACTTTAATAAAAAATACTCTTCATTTGTCGCTACTGTTAAAATTTCATTCTATTTTCATTCTATTTTTCTTCTATTTTTTTTTTTTTTTTTCTTTTTTTTTTTAGCTAAAATCAATTATTATTGAGGTGTAGAAAATATTAGATCCAAAATATAAAAATCTATTGCATAAAAATCTATTGCAACTTTTTTTTTTTTACTTGTAATTTTTATTCTCTTCTAAACTGTATTACCTTTATCGAAACTTTCACCCAAACAAATTACAGTGGTTAAAAAGTATACCTGCTGCAACTAAAAACTTATTCATATCAAATGAAAAATTTTACAAGCAAATAAAATCTCAAACATAAAAATTGTGTTCAGCTACCTTTTATTTTTTTCTTCCTAAACTAATCCTTTAACCGTATCAGAGTAGAGCATGCTCCTTCGGGAATTAAAGATTTTGTTTATACCCTTTTCCGCTTATGAACACTTTACGACTGTCTGGACTCTAATTTTACAACCGTTTTTCTTTAATACTGACAAAATTGTTTTCTGTCATAAAAAAATATCGGATTTCGATTTTTCTCGCCTTTAATTAGAGGTTAATATTTTTTGAGTCAAAACAAATTTATACTTTTGAAGCGTAAGATTTAAAAAATATATACGATAAATTATTGCTTGACAAAAAAGAAAAATGAAGTTATTTCCTTTTAAACAGATTATTAGTGTTAAATTGATGTTCCTACACATTTTTTTTATTTAAAAAATTAAATAAAATAACTATTTTTTTTTTTTTATAATGTTCACAACATATTTTATACTAATTGGTAATGCGTCTTACCAGTATTTTGACAGTTTAAATGCACTAATTAACTATAATATGTTTTGAAAGCTACTTCAGTCGCACTAGCACGTTTGAACGAATTTAAGAATATCTAACTTGAAATCATTTCATTGCTTTTGTTTTTCTTGTTTTGTTTAAAATATATAGGTCGTTCAATGTAAAAGTGAATTATCTCCCTATAAATGGATTTTAAAATAACGAGCTTTTTGCAAATTTATGTGTTGGGAAAAAGTCAAGATTCAGTAAGTATTAAGGAGTTTAAGTGTTTAAGACAAATCGGAGTTATACGAATTTACAAATTATAAGAAAAATAATTAAAATAGCTTAAAAATTTCAGTTTTATAATAAGTATTTAGAAGATTTAGTTTTCTGATAAAAAAACAACTAATGCCATTTATGGGATTTTAATGCAATTATTGGAGTTTTTTCATTTTTATTAAGAAAGATGTGACTAAATGTGATACAATCAAGCAAAAATAGACATAGTTGAAAAATAGGAGTTACACCAATTTTACAATGAGCCGTCCATACATAAAGTATGTCTTTTTATATTACGTTAGCAAAGCTTATCTTCTCATTTAATTTTGTTTGGAAAAGCTAACTTAAAATTTTATTCATGTATCATTATAAGCTATTTATTAATTTAACAAAAAATACAACGTATTTAAAGAATCATAAAGTATAAATAAAAAGAAATATTTTGAAATATTTAAACTTGGAGATATATAAAGCATTACTTAATCATTTTACTTAATATATTACTTAAATCATATAAACACATAAAGAAAACCAAGAATTTTAAAAAAAGAAAACCAAGAATTTAAAAAAAAAAAAAAAAAAAAACCAAGAATTTAAAAAAGAAGAAGAAGAGGGTAGACCGAGGTATTATACACAGTACATTTTTTACATTAAAAAACAAAATTAAACGAAAGTGCGCCAGTAGTTGATATTGTACCAGCAGTAGAGACTTTTAAATTTAAGCACTGGAAACAAATATTCTAAAACGAGCAGCTTTCAGTGTTGGTATTACATTTCACTGCTATTAGTGTCTCGAACTAAAAACATTTCAGATCAACAATTTAAAATAAAAATTTAAGTAAAAAATCATTTTTTTTTTTTAGATTAGAAGCTTTTTATTGTGAAAGGAAAAATATAGATATTTCCTTTTTGCAAGAGATGAAAATGCTTTTATGCGTGTAGAAAATACATAAGCAGGTTCTAGTCCTTGAATGCAATATATTTAGAAAGATATTAAAACTTCTCCACACGCCATAAATTTTAAGTCAGCACAACCGGTTTCGAAAAGACGTAGCCTTTCTTCATCAGGTGCAAACACGTGCTACTGCCTTGGAGGCAAAAGGAAGACTTGACTTAAAATTTATGGTGTGTGAAGAAGTTTTAATATCTTTCTATTAATTGTACGCCAGTTTCTTAATTTAGTTTTTTGACATCATGAAAGTTGTCGACATATTTGCGTGTAGAAAGTAATTCTTCAAGATATAAGCAGAATCTAGTCGATGAATGCACACCATTTAATGAATATTCAGCACGTAATAATATTGTTATAAAAGTTATCGACTTTTATGCGTGTAGAAAATACATAAGCAGGTTCTAGTCCTTGAATGCATTATATTTAATGAATAATCAGCTCGTAGATAGTGCCCATAATGATATTGTTATGAATGTTGTCGACATGTAATTCTTTAAGTCATATGCAGGTTCGAGTCGACCAACGCACTTTATTTAATGAACATTCAGACCGTAGATATCGTCTGTAATCACACTGTCATAAAAGTTTTTGACATTTTTGCGTGCAGAAAGTAATTCTTAGATATAAGCAAGGTCTAGTCGACGATTATTTAAGGAATATTCAGCCCGAGATAGAGCCCGCAATGATATTGTTACGAAAGTTATCTACATTTTTGAGTGTAGAATGAAATTCTTAAATACATAAACACATTCTAGTAGATGAATGCATTTTATTTAATGAATATCACACAGAACAGTTGAATAAAACTCATTTTTGCGCTACAAAAATCAATTATCAATGAATATACTCCAAGTAATTCAGTGAAACAGTCATTCTTACTACAGAAATCAAATAAATGCTGTTACATACACTACAGAACGGAAATTTTGCTAATTTAGGAAAACCGAAAATTTCGAAGTCTGAATAGAATTTGAAATCTTCGAAAGTGTTCTCTTAGTGATTTATACAATTTTCGAGGTAGTTCTGTGCTAGAAACTAAGGAATCATTGCAAAAAAATCTAGAACTTGACTCCTATTGAATTTAGCGTTTCCGAACACTGGTAATCCTAAGCTGCCACTTTTCGCCCCTTTTGAATGCCTAAGCTGACGCTAATTCAACGCCCACCCTCGTGGAAATAAGAAAACTACCACCTGTTTCCCTATTTACTGTAATACTGTATAGAAAGTAGCATGTAAAGATATAGACAAGTTCTAGTCTACAATCATCAAAAATTACTTTTCTTTTTTTATAGTCTTGTTAGTCATTTATATGATTTTCAAAGAATTTGGTTCTTCGCAATGAATCGATGAAAGTTTCCGGAAAATTCCAGAACTCTTTTCTTGTTGAAGTTAGAGCTTCCAAACATTGCTAAGCCTAAACTAAAATTTTCGCAAATTCTTCTGCTAAGTCGCCAAATTTCATTTCAAACCATCAAAATCGATACCAAGACCAAAATCTGTGTTGGCTACAAACTTGGAGGCTTCACGAGATTTGTGATCAAATTTGTCGGCAAATATTATTTCAGGATAGCCAGAATTAGTAAACATTTTCTCAATTTCAACGGAGTTAATTGGTTTGGTAAAATGTATCGTTTCTTGCCAATAATTTTCACCAAAGAGAACAAAAATGAGCCATCTACACTCGAATCATTTTCATTCAACACAAGCTGTTCATCTGAAAATGAGAGATTCTGTAACAAGCCATGGAGCATTGTTCCTGAAAAAATTACTATATTTGTTTCCTCAGTATATATAACCCAATTATAGTGTCTTTTGCGGCTGGAGTAGTAGTTTTTTTTTTTCCTTGCTTGTTTTCAGGAACTTTCGTAGACTGGAACTTGCCTGTTTATTTACATATAAATTACCTCACACAAAAATATCAATGTTTTAATAAAAATATATATATTCCAATAGGTGCATTAGGAAATCATGTGCTGCCCATATCAGATTTTTTTCAAATTAGGATAATATAATAGCTTGGTAAGTCTGATGCGCTTTAGTGTGGTGCCACCTTCATTTTTTTTTTTCAGACATTTCCCCGAATTTCGTTTCCTGTTCCATCTCTTACATTCATTGATATACATCAATGATTAATCTGTGCTGAAAAAAAAAATCAAGCTCTGACACCACGTTTGCTAATTCTTATGTAAAATGGCCTCAAAAATCTGTATATGACTCCCATATTACCCAATCACTCACCATTTTCTCGGGACGCAACAACCACCCCAAACTGTTATCACTGTTCGGTAATGTTATGGCCATGAATTTGGAAAAAGATTATTTTAACACTTAAGAACAAAAAATATAATGTATGATAAATAATAATAATAATTGATTTCTAAAATATAATAAATGTAATATATAATTTTAGTGACAAACCCCCCCTCCTAAATTTCCTCCTTGCTGCAAATGTTCATGTTTTATAATTTTCCAACTCTGTAGCCCCTAAGAAGACATTTGAGAGTTAAAATAATTCTTTCCATTCCTCCAAATCAAATACATAGCCATAAAATTACGGAGTAGTGATAAAAATGGGGGGTCGTCCACAAAAAAACGGAAGGTGATGGGGCAAAATGGGTGTCATATTTGGGTCCTGGAGGTCATTTTGCCTAAGAATTTGCAGGAATGGGTTGGGACCGATTTTCATGTACAGCTGTGTTATTTTTGGCGAAAAATATCCTTGATGACATTTTATAATGTGAAATTTAATTATACGAAATTTCTTTTCTACGCGGAAATGTATTGTTAACGCAAAACAATAAATATTTAATATTCTATTGTTTTTTGATACTCAATTTGCCTTTAGTATTTGTATTTTTCTTATTTTTAATTACTGAAGCTAGTTTATAGATACGTTTTTTCTTTAAAATACAATCCTATTTCCAATCTGGGCTTAAAATAATATAAATGGAAATTTTGTTCTTTTAAGAATCGAAATCTAACTCTATGGCAGATATGGGTGAGAGTGTGCTCATACCTGCGAGTAGTTAGAAATTCTACTCCTTGTAAAATTTTTGTTTTTCACATTTAGATTTGACGTTGTATATCTTATAGATTTTTACGATCTACATAATCCATTATTCGCATTTGTTTTAGATAAAAGGGAAAAAATTGTTACTACGTTTTCTATGTTGGTTGTTTGTGGTGGTACGGTGTTTATTATTATTGTTAATACAAATAATTATTAATGTGTTTTAATTTCAAAATATTGCGCATTGTTCTGTGCGTATGGATGTAATATATGATGTAATTAGAATCAATCGAGACAAAAATGATTGTAGCTATGAGTCACGAATCTATTAAATAAGTACCAAACATGTTTTAATTTTAAGTAACAACGGTGAAAAATCAGTAGTAATAATAAAAATAAAATGCCTATTTTTGTTTCTAAGTACAGTCGGTAACAAAAGTGTCCGAACACTAGCAAAAATTCCTATGTAAAAAAAGTACACATCATACGGTTTTGTTAACTAAATCCTTATCGAATCATGTTCTTACACTGACTAAGAACAGGATTCGACAAGGATTTATTTCACAAAACCTCATGAAGTGCACTTTTTTTACATAGGAATTTTTGCTAGTGTTCGGACACTTCTGTTACCGACTGTAATACGTATGTAAAATTCTGCACAAAACAGAATATAATTTAGTACGACCGGACCTTTTTAATCTGTTCGGCTATGTAAAGCATGCAGTAGCTGTGTTTCATTCCTTAGCATCACTTATTATATTAATTTATTATTATTATTATTATTATTATTATTATTATATGTATAGGAGACCTTGGTAGCTTTTAAACTTTTGTTGTCATTTTAGCGATGAATTAAAATGGCTATTGCAATTGCGTAAGTAAAGATTTTGGCGAGAAACGTCCGAGTTAAATTTCAAATATAGTCTATACTGAAGATATTTCATATCTGTAGCACGATTTTTCTCAATTTTATTTTAATTAGTAAAAATAAAATATATGTTTTTATATTCATTATATATTTTTATGTTCTTTTTTTTTCTTTCTGCGTAAAAAGAAATGTATTCAATTATCTATTTATGTATTTTTGGCACCAACGTATTTTTCTTTTTTAAATTATTTTAAAGTTACGATAGGATTTTTATTTAATATCTTTTGAACCAATTATCCTATTAAACTAAAAAAAATACTGCGTTAGCTAAATTTCGTCTTGATTAATAAGCGCACCCATTTTTGATAAAGTCTGATAATCCAGACTAAAAATCCGAATAGATACAATTACAAACTTCCAGATTTATATATCCAGAAAAAAACAAAGATGTTTGTATGTTCATTCAATGTGATAGATAAAAATTGCTAACGACGGCAAAATGGCTGTCTGAAAGGAATTGTACGACCTGTCGTACTAATAAAAAAGTTGAAAGTATTTTTCAGCTATTTCATTTTAGTATTATACCTAAAATAATTAAGATATAAAATATCAGATTTTTGATACTTGTCACGTTGGTTAATGGAATAAATAGGTATGTCTTATAATCTGATTTCTCTTATTAACCATTGCAATTTTATATCCCCCTAACACTTTTCCTCCAATATATGTCGAAATTATCATGAAAATCAAATATCAATTACTTAAAATTTCATATATATATATATATATATATATATATATTAATATTTGAAATCTGATGCATATTTAGGAAACGAATTACATTAGACTGTAAAATTATTTGTTTAATGTTTGCAAGTAGAAACGTAAAAATAAATGAAGAAGCAATGTATTTTTTTTATGTATATAAGTTCAGTTGCAGCATTTGAAACATTTATTTTTTCTATCTTTTCATCGATATTCCTGTGATACATATTTGGCTCGCAATTAGAAAAATACTTAAAAACATTTAGTTTAAGCTAAAAATTTGTGTACTGCAATTTTAATATAATTAAATCTTATAAAATTTATTTTGCAAAAGACTATGATACACATGATGTTCAGTAAGCAAATTATCATTTTGTAAATCAATGGCATGTAATTTGTCCTCCTTATTTAACTGTTGAAAGATTATCGAATTTTGTAGAATCCTAAATTTTCAAATCCTAGTTTTTTTTTTTTTTTTTTTTTTTTTTAAGTACTTAAATATTAAATACATTAATGCTACTTTTGTTTGACACGTTTACAATTTGTCTACGATAATTACGAGTTCTCTTCATCATAATTCTTATTACTTTCATTCATTCTGTCTTGTTTAACAAATCCGTAAAAATAGTCCTTCTCAAAAGAGAAGAATTTTTCTCTCATATTTTAAAGATGAGCAATTTTTCAAATTATAAATGGACACGTTTGCTTATGTTGGAAAAATTTATGAAGCGTGACATGTTTGTTTATATATTAGAATATCTCGTGAAAGGACGGTTCATGCGATGAAGTGTAAACAATATTTATTTTATTCAAAAGAAAAAAGACTAATTTGAAAATCGTGTGTTCATGAAAACTGTCAGAAATGACTTTTATTTTTATTTTATTATATATATATACGTATATATATATATTTTAAACTTTTACTTTATACTGTGACATTTTTTGCCAATTTTATTTAATGTATATTAATTATATTATATAATATTTGCAGAAATCGCCTATTCCGTTGGTTATAGTTTTTAAACGAATTAAAAAAAAAAAAATCTGGTGTGTCACTCACACGACTTTCTGTTACCTTGGAATTTAATACTATAAAAACAGGTTGGAGATTAAGAGGTAAGATAACGAGTACTGTTTGTAAACCAATGCTAAACAATTCAAATTAGGCTTCGGAAGAGTTTCATATGATAATTTGTTCTGCGTGAAGGGGAGCCCGTTTCATTACTGCACCTATATTTACATAGAATTTAAATCTTTAATTAAATTAAAAGTTCACTTTTATTATTACTTTGAATATTTAGCTTAAAAATATGCATTATTTATCATATGTCTATGAGGAATTCATTTCCATTCCTAAATAGCTTTTCTGCACATGGTAAAATATCTTACGTACGTAAAGCACTTCACTAACAATAATAATCTGGTGTGTCACTCACACGACTTTCTCTTACCTTTATATGGTAGTTAGTTTTGTGTGAGGGGTCTATCGCCCCCCTCAACCACTCATTTCATTAATGCGCCAACATTAATATAGAATTTAATTCGGTTATGCAAAATAATTCGTTTTTAAAAAATAATTTATTAAAATTATTATTTAAAAAAATTATATTTTATGATAATGCAGACGATTTCCATATTAGAGAAGTGGTATAACACTAAATATCCAAAACATAGTTGAATTTATTCTCAATATTGCATTTATTTTATTTTATTTATTTTATTTATTTATTTTATTTATTTATTTTTTATTTATTTGTTTATTTATTTATTATTATTATTATTATTTTTTTTTTTGTTTAAAATGAAAAAAAAAATCGATAACATTATTTTAAACTAACACAGATCGATGGTTCAACCATTCGTTTTAAAGGTATTGGCGAGTTCTTTTGAAAGATACCCATCATGAAAATTTACTTCTCTCGAGGGGGAACGTCCCCCCCGCCTGGGGGGGGGGGGTAGAAGAGGCTCCTACATACACAAATTTTTTTCCCGAGTTGACTATCTCTATTACAAAAAATATATATTCGTTTCATTTGGTTTAGTGCAGTCTATAGATGTTAAAATCTATTTACCTGCAATTTCCCCCATAGACGTAATGTATTTGAATAATTTTGAGTGTTCCTGTAAACGAACCATCTGCTTCATCTCAACGAAAATCTTAGTGCAGCATCCCTATATGATACACATTTAGAACACCGAGTTTGTAATTTCTTCTACTATTTGCTCTTGAGATATGCTGATAACGGACACACAGACACACAGACAGACAGAGACCATTCGCTAAATTCAGAGGGCTTCAGAACTTGTAAATATAACGAAAACTCACGTTCGAAAATTTAACCCCAAAACAGTACTTTCTCTACCCTATCGGTAAGAAAAAGTACAAATGATAATAATAATTAATTTTTCATATTTCTTTGTGAATAAAAAATTATAAAAATTACACATATAAAAATAAATAAATAAATAAATATATATATATATTTAGTTTGGAGACTATTTTCACCAATCCATAACTAAATACCGTAATATACAACCGGTAACGGAATGTAAATTACTCTTAATTATTTGAGTTTCATTACAACACGGTTAATTTAAATGCATTCATATTAGTTTGCGGATAAATCATTTTAAATAAAACAATATATTGCTGAAATCGTTTTTTTTTTTTTTTTTCAGAAGTAGTAATTTATCTTCAATTTATCATATAAAATTTTATATTTCTTTATTCTTTTAACCAATTAATGAAACTGAAAATAACCTTCTGTTAATTAAATAAATATTTTCAGTAAGTTTTCATTTTATTTCGACTTTACTGAAAAAAGTCGGAAATATCTACGACAGGAACAAAAAAATTATACACAACTGATTTTTCAAGTGTCCACTATTGGCGCTTTCTAAGCTCTTTAGAAAAATAATTTTTTGAGAATAGAAAAGCTTCAATTAGCTTTTTTTGCAATACAGTCATTGATAAAAGAAATATAATTGAGACATTAAATATTGGTTATATTGTCAGTCTTTAAAATTTAGAATACTATTAAAAAGTAACCAAGAGATGTCCTTAAAGTGTCCACTAGTGACAAAGGTAATTTATAAAGATGTACTCTATAAATAAATTGCGATGCAAGAAAATTTAAAAATTTTGATAAATAATTTTAGCCTCAATCACGTTTTTAAAAATAAAATATTAAGGAAATTTTATTTGCATATAAAATAATAATGTAAAATTATTATGATTTAGAGATAAAAACATAATCTCTTTCCGAAAAATGTAATTCTGAAATTAAGAAATTGACAAAAGTAAAATATATAAATCTTCTTTAACAGAATTATTCAAAGTGAAAATAGTACTTAACGTATTTCAATTATCATTTCTTAATTAATAATTTTTAATAACAGTAAATAATATAATTTTAATACTCATTTCATAAATCAGTGTCAAAATTTCTTAAAAATTTGACAAGTGATTTCGCCTCTTCATTTAGCATTTTCAAAGGATTATCACAATTTACTGAATGAAAACAACCGGAAAAAGTATAATGAATCTATTAATAATACTTTAAACTGACATTTCATACAATTAATAATTTCTCATCAAAATCCCTTTCCTTTTATATCATCTAATTTGTTATGTGATTTTTATAAAATGATATTGAGAATAATAGTATTTTCTTTCAAAATTTAGAGGCACATAATTTTTCAATATGTAAATGGGCACTTTTGTCTATGTTTAAAATATTTGTGAGACGTGACATGTATTCTTATACATCAGTATATATCATGAATAAGGCAATGTACCCGATGATGTGTAAACAAAATTTATTTTGTCTTAGTCTGGGATAAATAACAAATTTTTATTTAGTGCGTTCATGAAAAGTCTGAAAGATAATTTTTCTCTCTTAGAATACATTTATACAAAGATTTATTTTTAGCTTCAAATTTGAAGGACGAAGTCTTTAATTTACTACTTATATATAAAATGCATTGGTTATTCATGCATATATATATATATACATACATATGTTTTATTTTTTTTTTTTTACCTTCTCTTAATTATATGTGTCAGAGAAAAAATTATTTTAGGCTCTATATTCGAAATTGGGTATTTCATATATTTACATGTTTTGAGGTCCCTTTATTTTTAAGTCAGGTTTTTAGCGATTGGTATTTGTGTTTGTCTATTTGCAAGCTGTGTGTGAGTCTGTTACCAGCATAACTTAAAAACAAATATAAGCAAGAAATCCAAACTTGGTGCTGATGTTGTTGTTTGGATCAAGGTTAATTGACAACACGAAAGTCTTGGTGTTCCCACCGAGGGGTCATTCTAAGGGGTCCCAGCCTGTGTTTACGCGGATTTCAAAGAAAACCACGAAGCATTTCAAACAGCTAGGTTATCGACGGTGACCTGGGATCGAACATGTTACTTCCCAACTACCAGCTTCGAAAGCAGAAACTCTCAGCCATTAGCAGAACTTAAACTTGGTGTTCTAAAAAGAGAGATAAATTTTTCATATAGGGATGCAGATTGAAACTTTTTAATGAAATCGGGCAAATTGTTCTTGCACAAGTACGTTCAAAATGATTCAAAGCATTTATTTCTAAGGGCGAAGTTTCTTTTTGGGATTTTAATATCTTTTTACTGCTCCAAAGAAAACAAAATGAATGAATTTATGTAGAATTCCTTTACAATTTCACACAAAATATTTAGGATATATTAGATATTAGAAGCTTTATCGACATCTTTCGAAGTACATTTCAAGTGGTTTTATGTGTTTTTCTCACTGTGTTAATTTAAGTGCACCGTAGGGTGCATATATAAACAAGATACAAGTGTATCAGTTCTTTGTACTGGATATAATTGATAAAAGTGCTTTTTCAAATTATGCATTTTCTAATCAAAGTTGCTTAAGAATAATAATTACCTTCTCTTACTCATATAGAACACAAAATACTTTTTGAACAAAAATTTTCAAAACTTAATTTATTGCTATAATTATATATTTGATGTCCTTTGAATATGGAAGGAAGATTTTATCAATTGGTTAAGTTCAAATTTAGTGATTTATAAATCATATGTAATTGCTAAAATTTTTTTGACTACCGATAAATTTCTGTGTATAATATGGGCAAATGTTCTCAGAATAGTTTGAAATAAGTACTGCTATATATAAATTTACTTTGTTTACTCCTAAATAGTTCCCGTTCTAGTAGACGTACTCCGTTGATACGCGATATTTGGATCACGGGGAAAAACTCTGCAATAAAAATTAATAGTTATAATTTCGACCGATAGATGGCATCTTTTATGCACTCTGGAAAAGACGTTAATCAATTTTGAAGACCTTAAAAAAAAAAAAAATTAGTCAATGTCGTAAAATCATTCTTTAACAGGCCTTTTAGACTAGAAAGGTTGATCCTTATTGATCAAGCTGTTTTATTAGAACGGTAGTAATTTTTATAAGCACTATAAGAGCTTCGACGCTTAAAAGGTTTACGAAAATTGGATCTGTTGAGACATCGTTTGAATAAAATGAATAACAAATCTGAAGGGACTAAAGAGCTATGAGAAATGAATAATTAATTAATCTGAAGATACTGAAGAGCTGCGAAGAAGACAGCGGAATTCGATTTGAAAAAGAAACTGTAGAAGTCTTATTGCCATTGCTGAAAGTCTGGTAGCTATTTTAACAGAAAGAACGCAAGCAAAATTTATGCATTTGTTTTTCACTTCACAATGGGAGACCGCCAGTGGCCGAGCGGTTCTGCGCTCAAAGCTGGAGCAGGACGTAAGGTGCCGAGTTCAATCTCAGGTCTTTCTCGTTGATCTAGCCATTCAGCGTTTTCTCTGAAAGTTGCGTAAATACGGGCTAGGACCCCTTTCAAAGACCTCCACGGAAGGCACTCCTCATTAGGTCTAGGACCCTAGAGCAGTCAATCGGCCTTATTCCCAAACACCAAACACCAACACTCTACAATGGAGATATTATATGGATACAGATTTAAAATGATTACAGAAACTTTCGCACTGTATGCAAAAGGACAGATTAATCCCGTGAGCCATGTGCCTCTGCGCTTGTCGAAGATTATTGGAATCCAGATGTTCTTCGTCAAATACAACTTCTTTCACAGTTTCATTTGAAACCTGTTTACTTCATCTTCCTCGCAGCACAATGAACTTCTCAGCCCCTTCATGTTTAAAATAATTAGCTCTCTCAAACCCTGTTTCCATAGAGGTCTCTTTTCATTAGCCTTTCAAGCCTCAATATACCCTCTTTACAGATGAAAAATATTACCATTCTAATAAAACAACTAGTTTATCGATCAATCTTTCTTGTCTAATAGACATGGGGGAAAATGATTTTACGACATTAACTACTGGTTTTATAAAAAGCTCCAAATTTGCATGATTTCTTTAATTCATTGCATGGAAAATGCAATCTATTGACCGAATTTTGAACCATTAATTTTTATTGCTTTTTTTTCCTTTACCGATGGCCAATATAAATTATACACCAAGTTTCAATGAAAGACTTCTACTACAATGGGAAGTAACGTAGGTCTAACCTGGGTAACTTTAATTATAGCAACCCGATATATAAAATTAATAAAAATTTCATTTCTGAATGTGAATTTAATAATACAGTTCTACAGAAAAAAAAAAAAAAAATTCAGCTGATTGAAATTTTTTTGGTAAAATTTATGTTCTTAAAGATGCTTAATTTAAAAATGACCTAGATTTCTGTCCAACATGTACAATTAAAAACTAGTATGTCGTGGAACCCACAAGACTTTATTCTGTATTTTCCTATATGAATTCACTTAGTTCAAATAATTTACAAAAATTATTTTATTAAATTTATCTCCTATGATGAAGGCAGGCAATTCTCATCTTAAAGAAAAGTAGAACTAAAGATCCAAAGAAACACAGTTTAACTAACATCTTAAAAAATGCGTTTTCATAATGGTTATCTCATGTATCAAGTTTCGTACAGTTAAATGCTATAGAAGTTGAAATATAGCATTTCCGTTCTCGGGAAAAACTAAACTACAGCAGCATAACCTATTGGTAGATAGATATACATTCAAAATGAATCGGCGTAATGTCTCATAATGGCTTTCTCACATATCAAGTGTTGTTGATTATGCACATTAGAACATAAAATCATGTCTTCCCTTAAACTGAGGAAATTGCTGTATAAGAGCGCCACCTGTTGAGCAATTTTAGTACCAAAAGTTGATTCGCAGCAACTTATCACGAGGTGCATCCACATATAAGTTTTTATGCAATTTTGCGCAGTAGTACCTGATATATAACCCTTTCTTAAACTATAAAAATAACTGCATAACAGCGCCACCTGTTGAACAGTTGACCCAAAAATTGGTAGGCACTAACATATGTCAAGATGCATAAACATATAAATTTATATGCAGTAGTTCCTGAGATATAGCCTTTTCCTAAATTTCGGAAATTGCTGTATAGCAGCGTCATCTGTTGAGCAGCTGACACCAAAAGCTGATAGGCACAAATTTAGGTCAAGGTGCATCTATATATAAACTTATATACAATTCTGAGCAGTAATTCCGAAGATACAGTCGGCACAAAATTTTTGTCACACACACACAGACAAGCAGACGGACAGACAGACATTTTCTAAAAATGGTCAAATCATGTTCTAGACCAGCGGTTCCCAACCCATGGGCCGCAGGCAGTGTGGTACTGGGCCGTAGAATACTGAGGTCAAATACCAGTTTTTCGGGACGATTCACTTGTGAGATATGGTGTCACTCAAAAGCTCTCCGTGGCCCGAAGTAATCAATAAGGAGAACAGTGTTGCCAGATTGGGGACTTTCTTTTATTCTATATCTACCACTAAATATTAATTGTGACGGCTGCCTAATTACTTCGGAGATTAATCATCCATTATGTATAGCGAATATCACTTCTCAAAGTTATTGGTGACTATTAAATAAAAAAATTCCCCAATCTGGCAACACTGAAGGAGAACGGGCTGGCTGTTGTTCAGGAATTTCATTCGTTAGTCGTCAAGGTTAACGCTCTCCTCGCTCCTCTTTCTTCACCCTTCCTACCCACCGGGAACAGCACTTGTTTGACTCCTTTGTCAGTAGCTGTGATTTCTGTTGATGTATCGTATCTTTGTGTCTTCTGTGAGCTGTTGTTATTTCACGTCAATATGGATGCTTGGTTTCATACTGGATCTTGCCATAAGATGAAGCTATCAAGTGATGAAGGGACTTACGCATCTGATTTTACCAGTAATGAGTTTGTTAGTAAGTCGATGTCCAATCCAAGTTGTAGAAAAATAACAAGGAAAACTAAAACATATTTTTTTGTAAATATAACCCTGATTTTTTTAAGTGAGGGTTTGTGTTTTCTGGTTCTGAGGAAGAGTGTGCGATATGTTTCGAAAAGCTATCCAATGAATGCATGAAACTCTCAAAACTTCAAAGACATCTATCAACTAAACATCCTGAATGTGTAGGAAAGTCTTTGAATTTCTTTCAAACAAAGAGAAGAAATTTTTTATGATTAAATCCATCATGGAAAAATCTTCAAAACAGAACAAACTAAGCACCAGAGTTTCTTATGAGCTATCTTTGTTAATGGCAAAGAAGGGTTCAGCTCACACCGTGGGAGAAGAACTTATTCTACCCGCAGTAAAAATAATAAATAATGCTTATTTTAATGAAAATTGCATTAAAAAAATGAAATTCGATTATCAAATACAACCGTGAAAAGAAGAATTGATCGTTTTGAGTTGAATGGCAATACTGAAGAAGAAATGTTGTTTTATCAGTCTTTGTCGACAAAATCAACTGGGGAAGAGCTTTTCAAACCTATTGACAGTTTTATAAAAGAAAATGAAGTAGATTGGTCAAATTGTGTAGGTTTGACAACTGATGGGGCACGTGCTATGTCTGGAATTCATACTGGTTTAGTCGTCAGAGTTAGAACAGTTGCTCCCTTGGTTCAATGGACACATTGTAGCATACATAGAGAGATTCTTGCAGTTAAAGGTATGGGCGAGTGTTTAAAAAAACTCTTGACGATGCAGTAAAAATCGTGAACTTAAAGCAAGGTCTAAAGACTCCAGATTGTTTGGTGTTTTGTGTGATGAAATGGGCAGTGAACATAAACAGCTTCTACTTCTCTGCGAAGTTCAGTGGTTATCAAGAAATAAAGTGTTGATAAGATTGTTCGAACTCCGCGACGAACTTGAGGTTTTCCTTAAGGAAGGAGAAAGGAGATTGTGATGGAAAACTTGCAAGCTCCTACGTAGACTGTTTGACCGATGAAAACTGGTTGAAAAGGTTGACATATCTGGCGGATATTTTCAGTTCCCTTAACATTCTTAACTCAACAGGGCAAGAACGGTCATAAGTTTTTTTGCAAGATAAATATAAATTTAAGAATTCAGTAGCGTTATAAAATTTAGCGTTTACTAGATACATGATAATATCAACACCACAAAAATAAACCTGATTCTAACACAATTCAAAATCTAGCACAGAAATTTTACGATTATATTTTCGTCATACATATATAGGTTTCTATTTGCCATTATATCTTTTACTTGTATACTAAGAGTTAGTGGGCCTCAAAGTCTTTTTTACAAAATTTGTGGTCCGCACAACTAAAAAGGTTGGGAACCGCTGTTCTAGACTTCTCAAAACGAGTAAATCGTCGATAACCAGAAGTCGAAATTTTGTTACAAATCCAATACTTTCTTCTATTGAACATAGAAGAAAGTGAAAAGGGGGGTGAAGGGGTTTACAGTAAAAAATCACTAATTTTATTATAATGAATAAAATTATACTAAGTCTCTTTATTAAAGAAACGAACCCTTCATGATATATTTTGTAGCTAACTACATGAGTGTATTTCACAGTACAATAATTTATTTACGTAACAGTCGCAAAGTAAAATATTACCATTGTCATATAAATTTACTACTAATTAACCCATTAATCCTTTTCAACTAAAATGATCAAGCTACTTTTCTTGAGAACTACTTAATAGTGTCGATAAACACTTAAGGACTTAGGAAATGTTTTTGGAACTCTCAAACATATTTGCAAGCTTACAGAAAATGTTTCACGTCTAGTGGGCTTTTAACAATAAACTGGAAGTTTGTTAAAAGCTTTATTCATCGATTATTTTCTCAAAATTTCCAACGACAGTTTAGAAAACATTCTAATTTAATTTAGATTTTAGAAGAGCAGCTATTCTTTGTGTTTAAATCTCTCATTAGCGTAAACAAAACAATCGTTTTTGTTTTTGTAAGTCACTTTATTTTTAATAAAAGTAAAAGAACGTAAATAATAAACCTGTTATTTTCTTTTTCTTTTTCTTTTTCCGTAAATAAAAATTTTTAAATAAATAAGATAATAAGCATTATTTTTTTTTTATGCAATTTTATCTATATAAACATTTCTTAATGAAAAATTTAGTTAATTTGTAAGATTTTACTATACGTAACATCCTGTAGTTAAAACGAATCAGCGGATCTCCACCAAATTTGGTATGGGAACAATTAATGAGTTGCACTCAAAAAAACTTAAAAACTAGTATATTGTGGCCATCACAAGACTTTTTTTTATATTGTCTTATAAAATTTCACCCAGTACATAAAATTTGTTAAAACTATTATTTATTAAAATAACTTTAAATGATTAATGCAAGCGATTTCCATTCTGGAAAAGTATTACACTAAATATTCAAAAAAATATTTTATTCTCTACAAAAAATAAAATAATCCAATTGTCAAAAAATTCGCAGATTAGGTAGTGTGTGGTGTGTAGTTGGGCTTCTTTGAGCGCATGCTCATTCGATGGCAGCCAAACTTTAAAATTTTGCATTTTCCATCGAAACCTGTATGTATGTCAATTTGCGTCCAGTTTGCATTCCTTCTTGCTGCGTCGTTTTTTTTTTTTTTTTTTTTTTTTTTGTTATAGAGTATATATATATTTATACATATTCAATCGCCTTTGAAGTATCGAAATTTATGAAGATCTTTTATCATGAATAGTGAGATAAGTTAATTTAAAATATTTGTTTTGTTAATATTAAAAATAAGCGTTATTAATTTTGTACATTACAAATGACGCCATTTTGGAAAACGCGTTTTGCGTACCTGTAACTAAAATGCGGATTGAACCAAAAATTTGTATATAGACAATTCAAACGATGCGCTCGAAGATTCTGCAAAATAAATAAATAAATAAGATAAAATAAAATAAATTTCCTATGTGGGGGGAGGCATACATCAAAATACATTTTGAGGGGAAATTTTTTAAATTTTATTTTATTTATTTCTTTATGTATTTATTGCAGAATCTTTGAACGTTCTTTGAATCCTCTATTTACAATTTTTCAATATAATTCTAAGTTTAGTTATAGGTACAAAGAGTGCTAAATTGGTTAAGCTCATTTATGGCCCACCCTGTAATATAAAAGCAGATAAAGGAAATATAAATGTAAAAACAATATAAAAAGTAACATAAAGGTAAGAAACAATTATATATATAATTGTTAACTTGCAAAAAATGTGTACATGCATATATATGTGTGTGTGTTTGTGTGTGTGTGTATTATAAGTAATTTTGTGCAATTTCATTTAACCCAACCATATAGTGTATAATATAGCAACTTCAATAGGTTCAAAATAGGATTAAAACGAGGAAAAGTGTTATCAAACAAAAATATTTAGCTGAACAAAAATATTATTAAACAAATGAACATCATTTATTATTCCTGAACTTACCTTTTCAAACGATACAAATGTAACTATATTTATTAAGAGTAACAAACTAATAATCTATTAAATTCCCTCACATAACAATTTATCAACTGTAACTTAACAAAACCAATTAGTCACGCATTCATAAGTTACAGAATGGAGGAAAAACAAAACAAAAAATGTATTCCATTAAATTATGACTTGCCGCTAAAATTTATCAAGCTTCCTTCCGTAATTACGGTACCCGAACAAATACGTTATGACATTTTCAAATCCAATAATTTTATTTTCGGTATGGAGAGGGGAGGTTGTGCGTGATGTGGGATATTTTAGGGCGAAATCTCTTTTTATAAGCCAGAGGTAGGCGACAAGCAAAATGCCGGGGTATCAAAATGACAGGAAAATAAGAAAAACAAAATATATATTATGTTTCAAATTTAGTAATATTTTTTAGCTCAGTTGTTATATTGTAATGATTTTGCTTGTCATCATTTAAATCAAGAAAATCATTTGTTTAACAAATTAGATAATAACCCCAAACACTAACTGAAATAGCTATACAGGAATGTAATTCTTTATCAAAATTTAAAGCTGAATATTTGAACTACAGTATAATCTTTTAGAGTTATTAAATTCCATTTAAATAATTTAATTAAATTTTTTAGTTCAACATACCGAAAAGTATTTTTGTTGTGTATTAACTGTTCATATTTTTGCTGGGGAAAAAAAAAAAAAAAATGATCAATATCTTTCTGATACAACATTTTGCACTAAACAGGTTGTTTAAGCTGTAAAAATTATTGTTTTTCTGTCAACGGATAAAATAAAGCGAGTAAAAACGTAAAACAGAGTTCATTTTAATAATAACAGCAAAAAGTTGATTAATACATTAAAAATCACCAAATATTAGTGCATCACCCAGAAACAGCGTTTGAAACGTTTTAAGAAGTATCTGTAAAATATTTTATCACTTTTATGTACCTAATAAATAATTTGAAGTAACACAATTTATCAAGTCGTCATACAGATTTTGCATGTCGTATGTTTTATTTTATAACAACTTTTTTTAAGTATAAAAAAAATAGTTTTTTAAACAACATTTTTATCAACAGAGGCTGTTGGATGCAAGTAATCATAAGAAATATACAAATCAGAGATCTACAAAATAAAGCGTTTATTACTATTGACGAATACATAAAATACGGGCCCATTCGTGGCCGAGTGGTTATGTCCCCACACTGCTAATCGCCTTCGAGCGTAAGAGAACGGGTTCGATTTCCGCGCTGGCCTTGGGTGTTTTTCCATTTCTTCGTATTGTAATTCTGTCATGCGCTATTTGTAATTGTCTGACGAAGATTTACAGGCGGACTACGAGCCAAGCATACAAATCTGATGTATATGTTATGTTATCAATAAACATAAAATATATTTTCTTATCTTGCCATGTGCTTGTAATTTACGCGCACGGGAAATAATCGCGAAATTTCCCAGAATTACCATCCCTACCGTGGCGGATCAAATTGCTATGGCATGTCTGCAGACCTCCTCTAGGGGTGAGTCCCAGACCGTCGCCAATTGCCCATCTGCGCAGCACTAGTGCGACGTAAAACCCAACCAACCAACCAACCATCCTAGAATTGCCTTCTTTTTTCGCATGAAGGGTGTCCTATTGAAAATATTTTTTTTCTAAATATGCTATTTTTTCTTTACACGTTAATATATATGTATCGTGCAGCGGAGAAAAATAGTTTATTTGAAAAAATTCTTTTCAGTGTATTTCAGTGTTACCTGTATTAAATTTGCAGTTAATACTTTTTATATGTAAGCACAAATGCTGTAAAATTTTGAAATTGACTTTTGATCCCACATCCTTCATTTTATTGTACTCTGATTTTGCATATTTTATTTAATTACTTGCACCAACAAGTTTGGTATTTTTTTTTTCCTTTTTTGTATGTGTGTGTGTGTGCGTGTGTGTGTATGTGTGTTAAAAGTCACCTATCATGAGAATACCTTTTTTTACAAATCGCAGAAATAAACGAATTCTTTAAACTTTTATGAATTTTTAAACAATTTACGAATTTTCTGGCTGTACGTTTTACCAAATATTACGTTATGAATGATATTACGTAATTTACGTTACATAATGAAAACTTTTGTTTTCATTCATTTGACTTTTTCAACAATTATGAGATTTAAAAATATCTTCAGTTAACTATCTTTTATATTAAACTTAGACAACCTAAATGTCACCACGATTTTATACCGAAATCAAGAAACTATGTTACATTCTATATTTCTTAAATAACAAAGCTTATAATATTTAAACGTATAATAAATTTTCTTTGAATGGAATAAGAATTATTTCCAAGTGCTTTTCTGAATTCATTCGAACATGACAACGCATTATTGTTTTGGAGAACCAGATATTCTTTGATAAATCTCTCAACTAACTATGACGCATAATCAATCTTTAGGAAGAAGGATAAACAAAATGGTCACGAAAATAATGGATGGAGAGAGTATTTACAAACATTTCAAGTAATTTTCAAAACTTCAGGAACATTTCTATATTGTTATATGTATTATTGAAACTGTCTGATTCAATTTTTGTATTTTTGGAGAACATAGAAATACATTACATAGAAAAGAATCCTTCATTCTGTCGAATCTTGAAAAGGTTCAATTTAAACATTGTCCTTTTTTTTACTGGGTAGTTCTGCATGAAATAATAATAACGAATAAAAGGGTTAGGGTGAAAAAAGAACATTTAGCTTTTGTTTGTGTATTTGTACGTACGTGTGCTTTTTTGTCAGTGGAAAAGTTTGTTTCTTTTATTCCTGAAAACACGAAACTTCTGAAGTTTTATTTATTTATTTGTTTAAGTATTTTTTTTTTTTTACTGGTTATTACATATGAAAGAAAATTATAAACCACATGAAAATAATTCAACAAAAAAAAGTATAAATAAGTGAATTGGACACTTCATCCATAGAACGGAGGCATTTCAGACTGTTTCACATGTATGGAATGAATTTAAAAATACGATCATTTAAAGAAATAATACACGGTGTGGATTCCTGTCAAAGTTTAGCTCTGTTTTTTAAAACAGATGTATTTGGTAGTATGAGCTATTGTATTCTAAAAATTACATAACAACATTTTTTTTAAATTAAAAGTATATTGTTTAATTATAAATAATTTCTATAATTCGTCAAGTTATAATTTCTGTAGATTCAGTTACAATGCTTACATATTAAAAATAAGACACCTTTCTGAATGTATGTATATTAATTTATAGATAAACAACGTAAAACAAAAATGTATACAAGCGTATAGCTGCACTCAAATGCTCGCATTACGAAATTACATTTTCTATATTTTTATTCGATATATTTAATTCCGTGGTTATTCGATTTTGAGATGTTTTCACCATGAAAAATAATGCAATAGACAAAAGAAAGTGTATATTTTCATATGAAAAACAAACATGAAATAATAGTTTAGGAAATTGGCGTCATTTTTGAAAAAATGTACCTACAAACAGAGATCTGAAAACAGCGATCACACAAGTTACAGGATTCAGTGTCACTATTAATTAATAAAGTTTTTTCGAATTGCTACCTTCAATAAAATAGAAAAAAAAATATTATTGTTAAATATAGTGATGCTGAAGTCTTCACCCTATGAACACCTTGTACAAATTTCAAAATTAGAAAACAATTATTTATATAATCTTATATAATTTCATAGTTTATTTACATTAATTGGAAAATAACATTAAATGAAAAGTCTTAAGCCGATATTAAATTACTTTTTAAAAATGACTTTCTGCATGACCACACAATATTATTTTGTAAAGGAATCGGTCCTTGATAAATCTCTCGATACGTGTGATGTAAGTTAAAGGTAGGAGAGATTGCGCCGTAGGAGAGATTGCGCACATTGAGGGTCGGCAAGAAAGAGTAGAATGAGCAAGTTGCAATTTTAGGAGATTGTACAACATCAATACTGAAGCGCACACTTAAATGTGCATGTTGATTGCTTCAAGAATTTGGGACAAAACTCGATTATTTTCTCTCGTTCTCAAAAATAAATGCTAATTTTCACAACCCTTCCTAAGAATTTCAATACAAGTAATACAAAATATTTTTAATTTAAACAAGTTTTCATAAGATACTAACCTAGGCTAACAGAACGAGCACCACGAATTTCCCTAAAAACGAATAATTATTTAATAAAAGACTGTGCAATCACTCTTACCAAAACGAGAGAGTTTGCGCCTTTGCTATTTAGGAGAATTTGCGCATTGATTTTTATATAATTCCATACTAATAAAAATTTCGCAGCTTATTTATAATGACAAAACAATAGGGATGGAATTTTTTGAATGTTTGGAACTGCACCAGGAAATAACTTCGCATAGCATCGTCTCAAACAGATTCACGTGTGGCAGCTGGTTGGACAATAACTTCACCATTTATAACAATAAGTGCAAGGATTGTGAACAACGAGAGATTCGGTCAGCAAACAAGAAACCATCCTAGATGAAAAAGAAATGTACTAATTTTATGTTAAACGTGTTACCTACTAACTTAATGTTATTTTTAGACCTTGTTCATTATCTGGTCTTGATCTTTTCACTGTTTCTGTAATATTTTTTCTTTAAATAAATTTTTGTAGTTATTTTTAATTTTTTCCTATTTTTCTTATTTTTTAATTATTCAGTTGAAATATCTACTCCCAATACAAAAATATTTGTTTAAAATAACTTACAAAAATGTCATTTATGTGCAATTATTATTAATAATAATACTGTAATTGTAATTATAATTAAGCGCCATCTCTCCTTATATGCGCAGTCACTCCTACCCCTATAAGGAGAGATTGCGCAAAATAGCTCTCTTGGTAACTGTTGCTTTAAATTATAATAGAGGAACAACATAGCAATAGGGAATGCATAGAAGAAGGATCAATTCAAAATTATGCACGAATAGTTTAGCAAAATATTAATACTTTGGTTTTTTATATCGTTCTGTTGAATTGTGTGCAAACTCTCCTAGCTTTACCTTATATTTATTTTTTCGGTTTGACGATCGACAAACGACAATTGAAAATAGATACAAAAAACTTACATATTACAGGATTAATAATTCCTATCAAGTATTGCATTTAAAAAAATAAAAATTGCTAAATAATAACCACTTTAACGAAAATAAAGATTCAGAAGTCTTATAATTATTCACCGTCCTCTATATTTAACTGCATGAAGAAGTGTAACCAAAAGTGTAAATAAAGGAGAGAGCTAGTCAACAAATATTTCAATTACAAACATTTCAAACAGTTTTCGGAAGCTTGAGTAGAGTACATCTAAAATTAAAATATTTCAATTTCATATATCTCTTTTCACACACACACACACACACAGTGACTAAAGATTTAACATAATAAGTTTCTAAATCTTGATCAACTCTCAATATTCTCACATGACATTTTCTAATATATCTCATTGAGAACTATTTAATTTTGGAGGAATATAAACAATTTTTATTCTTATTTTGAATGTTAGTGAAATAAACAAATTACGAAATTAAAATTTATAGGGCTATACGAGGTAATGTATTAATTTTAAGTTGTCAATACGTCAGTTCATAGTGATTAAAATTTTGCTAAATCGTTCAAAGTTATAAAATGGATATTTTTATACTTTTTGCAAGGGATATTTAGGAAAATATTAGATATTTACAAACCACGCATTATTTACAAATCACACTGATTTCAAAACGTTAAATCATAACCTATTTATTCAGCTTTCTTCTTTTGATCATAACACTTAAATAAATAAGGATACGGACACAAAATTTGGTTGTCAAGTTTGGATATCATATTATCAAACAACTCATGGAATCTTGTATTACTTGACATCAGAAATAATTTATAAACTGGCATTAATTTAATTTTTCTTAGAAGAACGATTTTGAAAGAAAGAAAAGCTTAGATGATTCGTGAAAATAAATATAAACAAGAGATGATATTAAAAATGCATTCCTCATAGAAATAGTTAAAAATGTTTGTAAAATTGAAACTATTTTTTACTTTTTTCATCTGAATTTTGTAGGCTGTGGCCATCACAAAAATTCCTTATATATCATTGTATATAACAGCGCAACTTAGCGGTTAACATGCACAAAAATTTGATCAATGCTTTTCACAATAAAGATTTTACGTGTGCAGTTTAATACAATTTTAACCAATAGATACTCAGATATAGCACTATGGAAAATTGCAGAAAATGAATAAAAGCGGTACTACCTTTCGGATGATGTACACACAATAATCAATTGTGTCTCAAGTACCATTTCAGACAGAAAAATGTCTGAAACAAGTAAGTATACGAGATTGCAGACAGCCCCCTTGTCTGATTTTAAGATACATAAGTTTCTTTACATAAATGGACTGAGAAAAGTGTCTGAATATTTCTGTCTGAATTTAAGATAACATCTAATATATTAAAGCACAAGCGACTTTCTTTAAGACTAAAATGGCACGATCTGTGCATGCGCTGAAGGTTGTTCCTTTCTTTAGACGTAACCAGTGACCAAACGATGAGAGGCTAATCGGAGACCGAAATATGAACAAGCTCTGAAACCTGAACCAATCAGAATACGTATTTGGCCCATGGCTTTGGATTTTCGTCGAGATTGTGGCTTACGCTTACGCAAATGCTTCAATTTTTTTAAATATTGGATTAAAAGTTCATATTTTTCTATTTTTAAGAACAGCAAAGTGTGTATGCATTTTCTTTTTATCTTACTTCTTTTACTTAGTTAAAGTTTATACTATGTCATGAATTCTAGAGTATTGTAATAGTATTGATGGATATTTTGTTTAGTGTTCCTGTTAACATTTTAACCTTTTTACGGTTTTGTTTACGTTTATATGAAATGTTACTCTCAGCAGTTTAACCTTTTTACTATTTTGTATATGTTTATATGAAATATTACTGATGTTAGCATTTTTTAATGTTTTGTGTGCGTTTAGTATATTCAAAATGTTATATTATTATAATATTCCCGAAATTGCGCCTAGTGAAAATTGCATCGAGCTTTATCAATATTTTTATATTTCACCGAAGATAGGTATTTTTATTACTAGTTACTCCCATTATTTATTTATTTTATTTATTTTATTTTTGAATTTTTATTATAATAGTAGGAAGAAATTTAATCTAAAGTGATTATTTTATGTTTATATGCGTGATCGATTATTTTTAGTATGGGAATTTCTTTTTGCATTCTTTGACGCTCTCAACCCCCTGCTTAACTTAGAATATTTTTTATTTGCTAGAAATGTTAGATTCTTATGTTTATGTGCAAAGATTAATATTATTATACTGGAAAGTAAGGGGGGGGGGGGAAGATTGTTAGTACTGCATTTGAAAAGCCAATATCTGACATAGCAAAATAAGATTAAACATTAATTGAGAAATTCTTACTGAGTGGGAGTTCTACAAAGATTTTGTTGGTATTCTATCTATCTAAATTATACAAATGTTCTTTCAAAAAGCAAGAAATATAGTGGGTATATGAAACTAACATAACTTGCGTAAGCCATATAATTTTAAATTGTACGTTCTGGTTGCATTATACAAACTGCTGAATTCTTTTTTTTTTTTTTTTTTTTTTTTTCCCAAAAAAAAAGTTATTACTTTACACACCAATTAAAATGCTATGCTCTGAGTAAATAAATACCATAATTCTGTAACGTTTGTTGATTATTTCAAGTGCCATATAGAAATAAAGATAATGCCCAAAACAATTTCCATCAGATACAATCTTGCGAATATTGAAAGCATATATAACATTTTGAATATACTAAACAAGATATACAGTCGGTAACAAAAGTCTCCGAACACTAAAAAAAATTCCTGTATAAAAAAAGTACACTTAATACAGTTTTGTCAAATAAATCCTTGTCGAATCCTGTTCTTAGACTGACTAAGAACAGGATTCGACAAGGATTTATTTAACAAAACTATATTAAGTATACATTTTTTATATAGGAATTTTTGCTAGAGTTCGGAGACTTTTGTTACCGACTGTACATGCAGCAGAAAAAAAAATGTAAACAGTAATATTTTAAATAAACGTATAAAAAGAAGAAGAAAAGAATAAATAAAAGTAGAACTTCTACGTTTTCCAGTGCTGAAAAATATACACAATACTCTACGGGTAGAACACATATAAAGGTGTGAACTTTACACATAGAGGAAGAATAAATCAAAAGAATATATATGCACCTTATTATGTTTGGAAATAGGAAATTATAAACTTTTTAAGGTCTTGATGTTATGGGTTCCATTTCTTTAACTTCTGTAATTAACTGCGCTTATCTGCGCATTATTAAAGTACTTCGATTTATATTAAATTATGAAAAATAATTTAATGGAAAGTAAATCAATTCTGATAGATACTTATATAAATATTCACAAGTTTTATCTATTATTATGATATTTTTTTACGAATTACACAATATATAATAACTCAAAAGTTCTGTGAAAAAGCAATTTATGATGCATGCCAATTATTCAAAATTTTCACACTGACACATGATTACTACTAAAAAATAAGATTTAAGTAGAGTTTTTCATGCTGAATAATTTTGCAAGCAGGGTATTAATCAGAATTCGAATTAAATTGTGCCCTGCACTTTGCCTTTTTTTTTTTTCAAAACAATGCTTTACCTAAAAAATGATTTTGCATATTTGTGTTTAACACTGTTTTTACCGCCATAAATTTATTCCCTCCAGTGTTGAAGTCAATACTGAAATGATAAAAATATGAATATATAAAACCTTTACGCCATATAACATAATGTTTCGAACGGATAAAAGGGAGCTTACTCTTCAAAATAGGGAAACACAGCCGATCGCAAAGAATTAATATACATGCATGAATGGTTGTGCTGTCTATTTCTTTTGCCTTTCTCTGATTCGTGCTGAAAGTGTAAATGGAGATGTACAATTTCAAATGAATCTCATTTTTATAAAAAACTTTATATAGGTATTACGAATATTTAGCATTACATATAAATTTTTGAAAGAATTTTTTTTATTCAAACTCATTGCAGAAATTTCCATTATTGATATGACAAATAATTGTTCGCATTGTCTGTCATTTGTTAAAAAGTTTTGTAATCAAGTTTATCTGAAGTTTATTTGAAAAAAAGGCTATTTTGAAAGCAGGCTATACAGAGCTATGCTTGTACTATGCTTTGTTGTACAGAATAATAACTTGAAATCTCAATGCATTTTATTATGTTCTAAAATTTACTATAATTCCTAAAGAATGAAATTTTTACTTCTGCATTTGTAAATATGCTGTTTTTAAGTGCGATCACTGTGATATATTAAAGCAAAATAGAATATAAAAAAAAATTATATAATAATAAAAAAAATCAGCTTAAATTTGGTAGTAAGATATAAACTAAATATAACTTAACAATAAAGTTCGGATAATAAGAAAGCACCATAGAACTGGCGTTTTAATGTATTACATACAAAACTTTGAATAAACACAATGCACACACATTTATTGCATTTTATGGTATTTATTCAAAGTATTATACGTAATAAAGTTCGGATGTTGCAATTTGAGCTTCACTGATGTATGATCTGAGTTATTTCGAGGTTTTTTCCTGATATCCAAATTATTTTTGATGTTGTCTTCCTATATGGTCAATTAGAAATGTTGTTCTTCTAAACAATACGCAGAAACTACAACATAACAAGTTTTGGTTTATTAATTTAGACATCAAGCAGTGCAAACAACAGTTCATTATCCGTTTAAGACTGTACACTGTGGCTGCGTGATGCTTATATCCACCAGTTAAGTAAAGCGTTGAGCCATTGTAGCACTAAGCCTGAATCGAGTCGCCAATGTTGGTAAAAAATTGTAAAGTTGTAAATCGGGGCGCATTTTATTTAAGTTCATATCTCAAAAAAAATTTTTAACGGTTTTCTTTAAATTCACCATATATACCATCTCGCAGATGCTTTTTTTTTTTTTTTTTTTTTTTTTATGTATTTTTGGTTAATTGCATGAAAATTGTTATGTGTTCGGATTTCGTAGTCCAATTTTAAGTCTGCATTCGATTTCTAAAAAAAGTAGTTCAAAAGGTTTTTTGCAAAATCACCATTTTATCTACCTTTTAAATGTCCTTTCGTATGTATTAGTTGATTTCCAGTGTACAGACATGTTTGCGAAGTTTTCATAAAATTGGATGGGGTACAACATCAATATCTAAAAAAGGTTGATTTTCTTTAATTTTGCCGCGTAAACCTCTATCTAAATATCTTTTTGTCTGAATTAATTGGTTAGCGGAGATATGTTTATGATTATTTAGATCAGGTTTTATATATATCTCAAATGGGTGTTTCAAAAAACAGCTCTACCTTTTTTTTTTTTTTTAATTAATTTGCTATATAAAGTTTTTAGATGTCTTTACAGCATACGTATTTCTTGGTTATCACAGGAAAGTTGGTAGTAATAGTCATGATTAGTTAGGTCAACCTTTTTTTTTTTTTTTTTTTTTCTGATCACTTTATCTCCAAAAAAGACAAGAAACTTTCAGGGGCTACATGTTAATGATAAGCATTTCAATACATTTTACTGTGTCGACGCATCAACATACTTTTAGTAAATTAGTTTATTGGCACTTGAAAATGATCTAATTTTTTCCTCGGATCACTGTATGTATATACGTATAGATAAATATCACAGAGGAGAATGAAACCAGTGTGACAATATTCGATACTGTATCAAACTATGCACAGAGTAATGCGAGATGTTGGACACCTCGACACCTAATGTGATGTGTAGACACACCAGCACATTGGCCATGTACACTACACCTGAATTCAAAATTTCTGAAAATTTTGCTGCCTCTAAATTTTTATGATAAATTATTTAGTTTTTATTAAAATTTTTATTCTAAAGTTTTAATTTGCCTTATAATGTATTAAGAACTTCCTAATTCATTTATTATTGGCATGAATAAACCCTTTTTTTTTATTTTTAATTGAAGCCTAATTTAAATAAATTAATGTTCAAACCTTACTTTATAGCTTCATATTTGGAGTCGGTGTATCCGCTTTCGCAAGGGGGAACCCTCCATTTTCAGCACTCTCCTCAGTGGTCGATGGCATTCGAGCAAAGTGATATTTTTTCCTATCTCCAGTAGGTGACGTGACAGTCAGTTTAAGCCAGCTTCCAATTAATTGCCATTATAGGAATTGCTATTATTAACTATTTTGTACCATTTCACAAAAGAATGCGTAGCCAAGGTTATTGTAATTTGCGATTTTTTTTGTTTCATTAAATTTAATATCAATATTACTGTCTTTGTATGTTTTCGTTATGGCAGTGATATTTTTTTTCATATCTTATATCGTTTTTATGCTCCTTATGTCTGGTGTTAATCTTTCGCTTGAACATTCCGTTGTGGCAACCTTCTTAATTGTTAGGATATGTAAACGGGATTTTGTAGATACCTGTGGCCTCGAGGGGGAGGAATACTTGTCATTACAAATTATTGGATAGAAGCTTCAGTTAAAATCAGAAATACACCTAGAAAATACAATTTAAATGTACCTGTTAAACTCAAACCCAATATCTATCAAATAGTTCTAAGCGATAAAGATTCCTCCCCCCCCCCCCTCCCGCCCGCCTCAAGACCGCAGGTATCTACAAAATTCTGTTTACATATTCCAGCAACTAAGGAAGTTACCTCATCTGAATGTTCAAGTGAAAGATGAACACTAGACTTAAGCATAAAAACGATATAGGATACGGAAAAATCACCAACTCCCTAAATAAAACATACAAAGACAATTAGTAATTTAAATTTAATTCCAAACACCAATTATAATCCTAAAAATGTTTTTTTTTTTTTAAGCCAGGCAAAATTTCAAAAACATATGCTGTCAGATACCTAAATTGATTTCATACAATTACAAAATTGGCATCCATTCAATGATTAAATCTATTTAAGGTTGCATCAAATAACATAATTTTTACTTATTTCTTATGAGTACAGTATATAATTTAGTATACTTGTTACATTTTCATTAGAATATACAAAAACCTATAAAAAAGATTCCATACCTTAAAATATGAAGTCGTGCTCTGATTTCTTAAAGTTCCCTTCGCACGTTTTTCCTATTTTTTTTTTCTTTTTAAAATATTAACTTGATGTCAAAGTTAAAAAAAAAAATGTTTTTCTTTAGCCAATTATGTCTGAAAAAAAAAAGGTCTGTCATCCTAAAAACAGATATTTGTTTAACTTTTTGAAACTAGTGAAAGCACATGATTGCGAAAGAAATGAATCCTTAAATGTCGTGCAAACTCGAAATTATAGTGTTACTCTAAATAATTCTCTGAACTATCGATTTAGTTACCGTGACTAAATCATGTGATTTACTCAAATTGTATGCAAAGCAATTGCAAAGTTAATAAGTACCCGAACATATTTTGTCACCGTTCTTTTGAATGAAATAACGTACACATACCAGTCATTAAAAGTTTTCGTGTTATAATTTTTTTCCGTGGTCAACACTTTTTATATGACAACTCACGAACGAAGCGTGGGATTCCGGAATTGTAATCTAAAATATATCTTACGTCAAAATAATCATGGGTGCATTTTTTTTTCTCATAACACTGCTTTATGAAAAGTTTTAACAATTGTTTTTAATGTCTGTCTTTAGTTGATTGCATATATACTGAAATTTCCTTAAAGTTCAGGTAATTAAAGTAAAGTTAAAAATCATCAACGATATCTGATATATGATGTCTACTATATTTTTTTCCCGAAAGAAAATTATTAACAAGTATGCCGCTCTTTTTCTCGAGGAATGAGTTTTATGAGTTATAGCAAATAAAATTAATATTAACAAAATAGAATTATTTTGTTTTTAGGGCTCTACACAGTTTATGGTTTTAAAGACACTTGATTATTAGCTTCATCCCAATCATAAAATCTTTTTACAGTTTATTTTTGTCACAGCAGTTTTATTCAGTATGATACCCTATATTTAATAACAAAACTTATTTTTAATTAATCTCTAGAGCTTATCTGCGTATTGATATATTTTATAACTTGTCCGAAAATTAGAATAAAATTAAATTAAATCTGCATTTTATAGAAATATGTATATGTATATTTCATTAGTAACATGCAAATTAGATATGTAACAAAATATTTGTGGTTAGTTTATAAACTCTAGTTCGCAAATTGTTGATGTCACCAGACTATTCCTAGATATTTTCTTGTAGTTTTTATTTATTTACTTATTTTTTTAGTGTTTGATAAAAAAAGAAAAATACAATTAATAACTTTGCTAAATTAATTGAAGATCATTTTAAGTTATTTTACAAAAATTAAAGCAATACAAATTGTTTTGGATTTAAAAAAAAGAAAAAAAAAATCAAAATCTATTTAATTAATTTGTAGGGTTCTTTATGATATAGCTCATACCCATGTATGCAAAAATTCTTATTAACATTCCGTAGTACTTTTTCTAGCCAATTTTTATTCGCGGCAGTTATTTTGGAGAGTATGTTTCTTTTTATTTAACCCTTTGCCGCTCAGTGTTCCACTACATGGAACACCTAATTTTAATTCTCAAGTGCAAAAACTCATCCCGGAAATTTTTTAGCAAAAATTTACATTTATAACAAAGCAGAAAACGCCCTTTTTTCAACATGAAAATTTAAAATTTCTTCTATTATAATTATGTTCGTAAATTCCCGTGGCAGAGTAATTTAAATGATCAGAATTATCTTGCCCCGCAAAGGGTTAAAATACTCCGGAATAGATTGAAATTTTGGGATCTATGCAACTTTTACGAGTTGTTGTTGTCGATAATGTTTACTTATAAAGTGATTTATTTATTAAATTAAATATTATTTGAATTTAATAAGGTTTACTTACAGATGTTTCAAACCGAAAATTTCTCGAAAAATGAACAATGCTAATTTTTTATTTTTTAAATATTTATGATCAGCTATGTGGCTAAAAGCCATTTTTAAAATTAGTTTAGTAATTTTTAAAATAAATTAAGTAGTGAACCTTAAAAGGTTAACTGTAATTAGATTTGGAGAAAATTACTCAACAAAAAATGTGGTGTCGGAAAAGCACATACTAACAATGCTACGGAATATTAATCAAAATGTTGTCTGGTATGTTCAAACGTCTTGTATTACAATAATATTGCATATAAGATAGATTAAAAAAAATGCATATATTTTGAAATTACTCAAACCGACCAAACCTTACTTAATAATGAATCAATTAACTTAATAAGATATTTTGTTTCTTGTAATAAATTGAAAAAGTTGTTTCTGAATTAAAAGTTCTTATATAAATGACAAAATATGTGCCACTGACATCGATATTACTTTACGCTAAAAGATATAAGGATTATCACTACATATTTCAACAAATTCATTCGAGCATGACAGCACATCAGGGTTTTGGTGAAGTAGAACATTCACGGATAAATCTCTGCAGTACGTGCTACACATAAGAAGAAGAGTAAACAAAATAGTTATGGAAATGGATGAGAAAATATTTACAAACATTCAAGCAATTTTCTCAAACTTCGGTAACGGTTATGTTTTGTTTGGAGCATAGCAATAATATTTAATCCCTCTGCTTTGCAAGAATAAACAGTCTATATAGTATTTCTTCAGATTGCTCAGCTGTGAATTCCGCTGTTTATTAGTTCTAAATATGTTTAGTAATATAATAGAAAATATAACAATGAACACTGGAGCATAATACAAACCATTTTTTAGATTTTGTTTTCTAGATTTTTAAAATCGTTTTGTTTAAGCGATTTGTTTCGCGTATTAAAATGTGACAAGATCAAATTTCCTGAAAGAGAATAACATTAAGATTATAAACAGCACATAAATAATTACCAAGGCATACATTTATTATTATTTTTAATTATTCTATTGCAAAATTGCTTGGAGGTATCATTATTAAGACGGTATTATGTTTTACAAACACAAAATAAAATATTTAGATATTTCAAATAATCTTTCAAATTTTATTTTATCAAAAGTAAAAACCACTTGGCTTATGAAGATATAAACAAGCACTATTTTTCAAAAGCAAAACTGCCTAATTTTGAGTTAAAATCAAATATTTTTAAATGTTTTGCATAAAGCTGCAACAAACTCTTATTTAAACGACAGGACTATTGCTCTCAATTTGATTTTTGCGTCTCATTATTTGCTGCGCATCATCTAAAATATGGTTGGATATTTTTCCCTTTGACAATACATTAAATAGTGTTTAATTAAGATCAAAGTAAAACCTGTAAAAGAAATGAAATGAATATAGTAAGCGTCGCTAAAGAACGCAACTTTATATTTTAAGATAAAAAATGAGTTAATTATTTTATTTTATTTATTTATTTTTACGATATTGGTATATTTAGACCAATTAAAAGTTTTTTTCTTTTTCCCCTCGTGTATTCCGTTAAAAGAATATTTAAAATAAAATTGAGGAAAACTGAGTGAAAGAAATTTTAAGAAATTATCATAGCAACCGTTGCTAAGAAACGCAACACAATTACCACATGCTTTTGTGTGGAAGGATAAGCTAAAAAATATCCTGTCTTACTAAGTTAAATTATATTTTGTACAGAATTTTATATCTATTACTTAAAAAACAAAAATTGGCTTTTTTTCTTACTTACTTATCGTATGTACAATTGTGTATTGTTTCCTAGTAAGTACTTTGATTATGGACGAAGAACGTAAAACAGTACTTGTTGTGTGTGTGGGGGGGGGGGGGTAATGTAGGTTATAATTCAGACGGACAAGATTTTATCGAAGCATTATTAATTATAGACATTTATTTACGGAATAACGCAAATTACTATACAATGAGAGTCCGTGCAACAGTAGACGCAATATGTTTCATTAAAACTATGCTAACTGGAGCTTATGTGACTGTGTATAGTTACCACATGCTATGTATGGGACAAATGACTATAATAATAATAATAATAATAATAATAATAATAAGTTTTTTACTCTAAATTAAATTTTGGTTTGGACAGAATTTAAATTTGCCTTTGTTTAATTTATATATATCATTATCTGTCTAAAATTTCAATCAAGAAAAGTGAATATCTAAACCTAATAATACTCAGTTCTTTATTTGATATCTTTATTGTTCCTCTCAGAAAATGGTGGAGATGAAGTATTCCGTTTAATGCACTCATTTTCAAAAGTTTAAAATATCTTTCATTTATAAATGAAAGAGTACATTTTTATTTATAAATCATCCATTGATGAAATGGTTCTAAACTTTAAAGACTAGACCATCCTTATGTTTTTCAGTAAAGGTTTGGTTTGGACAATAATTTGTAACTGAATCAATTTCAGTGAAAAAATAATGATCACAGTATATCATTAAAGAGTAAAATAATCTGCAACTGCATTAAATATTAAAATAGACCATTACAACTTTTGAATGCATTGGTGCAAGAATAGCAGATCAAATTAAAATATTAAATGCAATATATTTTCAAAAACTAAACTAATATGCAAAATTTTCAAAGAAATTTAATGTCACTTTCATATAAATTAAAAAAAAAAAAAAAAAAAAAGTCTATAGGAATAATATGCTGCAGTATAATATAAAATAAATATCTCATGGAAACCTCAACACTTGTTTGAACTGTATTTCGAATATGTATGCGCAAACGATATACTTTTTTTAATTTGTTTACCAGATGAATAAGCCAATGCATATCGAAAACCTGATCGTGAAAATTCAGAGAGATATATTCAAAATAAATGCACGATTTTTTTTTCTTTTAATTATTGACTAAAATATATAATTTAGTGAAAAGACAGTCAATTTTAAATATGAAATCTGAGAACTAAACACAAGCAGAATTCATGCTTTCTTAACAAGACTGAGAACCGGATAGTTTAGGGGGATGAAAATTCAGAGGGATGATATCAGAACGCATTCCAAGATTTCAATTGCAGAAACTGTCCAGACACAGAAGGGACTCGAGATATATTTTCTTTTCTTCTGCCATCCTGGCGAAGATGCAGCAGATTAGCAACTCACTGTGCAAAGATCTTTATGTAGATAACTGCCTTCAAATAACCAAAGCTGTGTAGATCGTCCATGGTCCTATATCACATATCTATGGACACTACCCCAACTGACTAAAATTATTATTATTATTATTATTATTATTATTATTATTATTAGAGAATTATTTACCAAGTAGTGTTTTCCTTAAATGACAATACATAAATAATGTAAATTATAAAACTAGTGTTTTCTTTCTTTCTTGTTTAAAAAATATCAACATAAAAAAAAAAAAAAAAAAAAAAAAAAAAAATCTTGCATTTTATGTGTTCTAGTAAAATAAATTTTATATGACATGTTTCTTTTCATTTATAAATACGTATGTGCATTAAAGCAATCAAAGGTTACTATGAATTTAAACGTAATTATCTTCTTACTTAGAATAAAAATAACAATTTGAGAATTTACCTCAACTAAAGGATGATTAGAATTAAAGTCGCAATTTCAAAGCACTTTAACTTTAAAACTACCAGTCAGTGTGACTTGATATTTTACCAGAACGATTGTGAGGCAAAGGAATTTTGTTTGGCGAAGGAAAAAAAAATAGTTCCTATATGTGTCAATAAATGTCTCTGTCAGGGTAATGTTAGGGGAAAGATCTAAATGGATTCGTTAAACAGAGGAATGTTGTTAGGCGAAAGAAAACAAAAGATGACAAATTTATCACGACAAATTTGTTAACGAAAAGACAAGAAAACGTGTTTATGGCTAAAACAGTGATTGTGACAAGAGAAAAAGAGGATTTTCGTGAAACAAACACCTTACGGATGATTAACGCACTAGTTGTTTGATATTCCATCCGCCAGTGTTGGGCATATTTGATTAAAAAGTAATTGAATTACAATTGAATTGCAATTAAATTACAATTATAATTATTTTACTGTCAATCAATTAACGAGTAATTGATTGGAAATAAATTGAATTACTTATTCAATTTATTTCTAATAATTTATTTGTAACCAATTACGTGTTAATCTATTGACAGTAAAATAATTATAATTGTAATTTAATTGCAATTCAATTGTAATCCAATTACTTTTTAATCAATTATGCCCAACACTGTCATCCGCCTTGTTTCGCTGCTAGTTGGAAGCACAAAACGTCACGATCGGAGGGTATCTGTTCTGATAATATGAATGTGGGGCGTGATGCTTGCCGATTCGCTGTAAACAACATTCTTCAGATATCCTTTGCTCACATAATAAACTAAAATGCATAAGAATGAATAATGATAACTCTTAAAATATGTTTAAAATAATTAATCGGAATTAGCTAAAAATTTATTATTTAGGTAACAATAAAATAAAGATCTTTAAATGTCTTGTAAGGAGTTGTGTCTGGTACTACAATCATAATAAATTAGTACGTTACGGCCTTATAAAACATTCTTCTGTATAAATAAAAAAGCAATCTACTAGTTCACATTCACAAAATATTAATCGCAGCTTCTCAAAATTAATGTTTTACATAAGCACTTTGATAAAACATTAGTTAAAAAGTACGGAAAATCACAGAAAGTCAATAATACGAGCGCCATCTATCGGAAGATATTCCCCCAAATTAAGTCAACATTTGTTTACATGATCTTCAATTTACTTATCAAGTTTGAATCATTTATACACGTTAGAAACTGATATACAATAACCGTCGCTTTATAAATTCACTGGTTAATAAAATCAGCCGTTTAATCTGATCAAATTGCCAGGACCGGAATCAAATCAATACAAATTACTTTTAAATCCGCCGCTTAATAAAATCAGCATCGCCGGTTAATAAACTCAAAAACGTCTCCTCAGCAGCCAAAAATATCATTTATGTACATTTTTTTTTTCTTTTTTTTTTTTTTTTTTTTAATAATAAAAGAAATTAAAGCACAACAATCCCTCCGTTATCGCTCATTGTCGCAGATTTTACACTTGCTGCACTGACACAAATTAAACAATCACTTATCTCCGTAACAATATCAAGGAATGTATTCTTCAAAACGCAGTGATAAGTTACAAATTTGATTTCAAATGATATATATATATTTTTTAATTTCTAATTATTAAAAGGCAGTTTCTAGTTCTTAATTTGAAATTACTATAATTCATGAGGTTTAAACGAAAATATTTTTAATTTATAAGAACAACGTGAACTTTTGGTAAAGTAATGACGATTTTCCTCAAACGAAAGTGCATGGGAACTAGTAATGCATTTAATTTATTTATATCGAAGAAAATATTAATTAATTATCTATCAAAAATTAATTAATATTGTTTACTAATTCCATTATTCGTCACCATTTGAAGTTTCTTTCCAAATTCAGGGAAGTAATACCTTTTTCTTAAGTGCAGAAACTTTCGTCGGATATAAAAATCAGCCGCTTAATAAACTCACTTTGGCTCAGAACGAATGTGATTTTAATAAGCGGTGGGAACTGTATAACATTCCTATATATGATCAAAATTGTAATATAACCGCAACACACGTCACTCTATATATATACTCATTGAATATCAATGTAGTATTAAACAATGGGACACTCAAATATCATATTTTGTCTAATCATGCACAATGAAAGCTGACATTCAGATTTCTTGTAAATAATTTTCTTGTAAATCGTAGCACAGAATAGAGTCAATTTTTGGGTCATAGTAACGAAAAGTTGATAGACACCAATTTTTGTCAAGCCACCTCAAGTTGATATCACCAATTTATGTAATATAAACTGTTATAAAATTCTGCGCCTCAGTTACCGAAAAAGAAAATTTTTATCACACAAAAACAGACAATTTTGGAAAAATTTCAAACTATGCTCTGTAATTCTCAAATTGTATGAATGCATTAAAAACGAAGGTCTAAAATTTTTACGATCCTAATACATTCTTCTGATAATATAGAACACAGTAAAAAATGAGAGGAAAGAAAAAAGAAAAGAATGTCATTACCTTTATATATTATAGTTTAATCGTTTCACTTTTACTCTTTTTATTTATTTTATGTTTGTTTTTATTTTACATAAAAACATTTAAAAAGATAAATGTGAATAACAGAAAAACTCGTAGAAAGAAAATTAATTAAAAGGGAAAAAAAAACAGTTTTCAAAAAGTTGTAAATATCCCGAAAACAGAAGTTCTGAATCTTTGGAATGCAATAAAATAACTTAAACTCTTTTGTATTGTGATAATTAGCCTTCTTTTCAAAATTTCAATAAAGCTTTCTGAGACTTATCATAAATTTCTAAACTATCATCATTATTATTCAATTGAATAATACAGAGATAATTTAACAGGTTACGTGTTTGAGGCTTTAATTATTTTATCGTTTCTGAAATCGTTTATCAATAATACTGATAACGTTACTATTGTAATTATTCATAGGTATTTTCGCTGCAAACAGTTTATATGATATCATTTTGTGGTTTTCAAAACTCCTCATAAATAACATTAGCGTTGAAATTCACTTCAAACAGAATACGTGTTTCTTAATTTAACCGTTTTCAAAACCATTATGCTATTTGAATTCCAATTTATTTTACAGACATTGTGTTTTGCCAAAACATTTAATAATAATGTTCTTCGATGAAAGTCCTTCAATACTGATTATTTGGTTTCAGCTTATTTTGAATTTGCTTTAGAGTTTTATTTTCATGTAAACGTATAATTAGATAGGAAAATCAGTACGTATTATTCACAATTTATTGAATTTACTGTATTTATTGTTCTGTATGGTATAATTCCTACCAAGTTGTTACTTTCTTCTATATTCAAAAGAAGAAAGTATTGGTTTCTTAAAAAAATTTCGACTTAGGGTTTTCGGTGAATTTACACGTTTTGAGAGGTGTAGAAAACGATTTGATCATTTTTTTCAGTGTCTTTCTTTTTCTGTGTGACAAAAACTTTGCGACGACATGTATCTTGGGAGCAACTGCACAGAAAATTTGATATGTAAAATTTTTTAAAAATTGATATATACATGCATCTTGATATAATTTAGTGCCTATCTACTATTGGTGACAATCGTCGAATAAGTGACGTTACCATTCCACATCCTTTAAATTTTTTAACGGGAAAATATAGGCCAAAACATTTAAATGTGCACAATAGGATTTTTTTTTTTTTTTTTTTAAACGAATAATCATGAAATTGAAATGGATTATTTACAATAGTAAAAGTCAATTAGGAAAAAATTCTTGGACACTATGAAGTAACACTTCCCCCTCTAAGGAGGAAGTACCCCTGCGAACGGGGGAATTTTTCAATATGGGTATCTTTCAAAAGAACTCATCAGTAGCTTTAAAACGAATTGTTGACCAACTGATCTGTGATAACTTAAAACAAAATTTTCTATTTTTATTTTTTAATAATAATAATAATAAAAAAAAATGAAGACTCAGGAAAAAAAAAAAACATTTTTCAGATATCATTAGAACATAAAATCGACTTCCTTTGAAAATTTATTGTTACCTATCTTTGGACATTTATTGTTATCTATTCCTATGAGAAAAAAAAATCGTGTGCACTTATCACGAAATTTTATTTTAACAAATGATAATTTTAATAAATTATTTGTACTGGGTGGTTTTGTATAGAAAAATATAGGAGAACGTTTTCTGATGGCCATAACATACTAGTTTTTACACTTGTAATTAAATAAAACCAAAGACTGTACACTAAAAACACTATTTCTTCTAAATAACTTTTTATTATTTATGTATCTAATTTATTTAAGATCCATATTTAAAAAAATAATATAAATTATTGATTATTTGTTGATTTAAAAAAAAATAAATATTTAAAAACTACAGTGACAAATTTAAAAAATCTGAATTTTGCTATAGACAACAACAGATTATAATTTTTAATTATCACAAAAACAAATGCAGACATGAAATTACACTTAAATGTCACTATAGGTTTTTTTTTTTTTTTTTTTTTTGTAAGCCATTTTAGTATATAACCTCTTCTTTCAGAGTCCTTTCAGAGTCCTCCTTTCAGATATTTTAATGGTAGGAATTCATTTCATGAGCACCTGATGAAGAAAAATGCAGTTTTTGAAAAAAAAAAAAATAATAATAATAACATCCTTCTTTTTTTCCTTTTTTGTAATTTGACTCAATTATTAAAATCTTTGTTGATGTTTTAATGAGTCTAAAAAAAAAAAGCTATATATTTTTAAAAACATTTGTGAAAATATAATAAAATACATTATTTAAAATTTAGCAAAGAATATATATATACATATATACATATATTGTTTATTGAAAGCAGATCCGTAAAATTCATATTCTTACATTAAACATTAAAGAAACTACATTTAAATTTGATAATTTATCAATAAAATTTAATTTAAATGAAAATGTTTGAATAGTTTTCAAAAACTTCTCTATAATTATTATTATCGCATCTTGGAATGCCTATCACTTTCGATTAAGCATAATGGTATAATTCACCTTACTTGTTTAAAAAAAAAGATAAAAATAAGAAATGGTATGAAATCAAACTTTAATACTGTATGAATAAAGTGTTCTTATAGATTCAAGTTCTCTAACTTTCTTACAAGCTGACTGATAACTTACAAAGGTGAAATACGGAAATTGTTTCAATATTTAAGAAGCATTTTAACTTTGAAAATTGCCATCCATAAAATAAATGAGCATACCATAAATCAGTCATGGAACTTTCTTCAAAAGTCTATTATTTTTATGTGACTCTTGATAATTTTATGTCAGATTTCTGATGTAAATAGCAAATGATAAATTATTCCTTAAAAGATATATAAGTCTCTCATTTTACATTATTATGTAATAATTGCAAGATAATATGAACTTTTCATATACCACGTTTTTAAATTTTCTGTTAAATCATATAAACTTGACAATTCTATGTATTAATAAATACTTTTTTTTAAAGTTTTGATGACTTATCCCATCAGCTTGATAGAAAATAATCAAAGGCGTAATGAGCAATTATAAGAAACTTTCAAACATTTATTAATGGAATAAAAATATTAAAAGAATGCATTGTCATCGTGTTTTGAGCTATTCTAAAACTTTCAAATATCTAGCTAGTCGGGAAGTTAAAAATCGATTGCAAGATTTGTACTGGACAAACAAGAAAGCGTGTCAATAAAAACATGGTAAAAATTTAAACAAAATGTCAGTGGCGTATCCAGAGGGGGGCTGATGGGTTGTAGCCCTTCCCGAAATTTTATAGAACATTTTAAAGAATAAAGATTAAGAGTAATATGCATGAATTCTGTACACCTTGACACATTATCGAACTTAACTCATCCCTCCCCGAAGTAAAATACTAAATACGCCATTGAAAAATGTAAGAATATTTTTTTTTTTTTTCAACAACTGATATCCAAAACTGTTTGTATATTATGAAATGTATGTATACAATTCAGTATTTTTTAAGGTATCTAATTTCACTCTCAATAATAAAAATAACAAAATATTATATCTCATTATTTTTACTATTATTGTTGTTGTTCTTGTTATTATTACTATTTGTCCACTATCTAATCCAAAAGTCACTGCTATACTCTTATGTTATTAGCACCACAATTCATAACTACACTCTATGCTAGTTTACTTTTCCTTTAAGATACGGAGTTGTTTAATGAAATCATTATTATTTTTTAAATCTTCCAATTTTAATATACATGTATTTCATTTGTATGTAAATCTGTATTGCATAATTCAATTATTAGACTATTTTAAAATATGATGTTTTTCTGTATTATTAAATAAAAGAGCAGAACCATCTTTGCAAATCATACATAATTACATAAAAAATTCCGTTAACATACTTATCGCATTCATTTTGTGATGATATAATGCAACAGTAAAATGGAATTGTAATTATATAATGGAATTGTAAACAGAATTGCAATTATAAAATTAAATAAGAATATATCGTAATTAAAAATTAAAAATTATTATTTTAGAAGATAATACATTTTCAAAGTTTAAATATATCTTAAAATAATCTAAATGTTATAAACTTGAATTCAAAAGTGACGTTTTTGCTAATTTAGGTCAATAAATATTTCTTGAAGTTAGGGTTATGTAACAACATATATACGTAAAAAAAAAATTATAAAATACATCTAAATTGGACAATTGTAGAATATATTATCAAACTTACTATTATCTAATTGAAAGCGAAAATTATTTTTATTCAAAGACATTATTTTCCAAAATGCTATTTTTGAATTACGTATTTAACACTAAATAGACAAGACAATGTGTTTAAAATTCTCGAAGTGCACTGTTTTTTTTTTTTTTTTTTCCCCTCCTCTTAAAAAAAAAAAAAAAAAAAAAAAAAAAAAAAAAAAGGTACACTGAAAAAATATATATATATATACCGTCTTTATCTAGAATGAATAAGTGGTAATTTTCTAAATCCCTTAACTAGAAATATGGATTTCCGAGCTATGCGCATAAGGCAATAAACCGAATAGACGGAATGATCGAGAATTTATGGTCTACACATTTCTAGATGATGAAACAATATTCTCAATATTCTGAGTCTTTTGTATTGCGAAAAATTCTCGCTTGGTTTTCTAGAATTGGGTAATAAACTAAGATTATAGTTGCTGAAATTCGCCTCTTGTGTTCTCATTTATTTGCAGAGATTTTTAAATAACTTTGCCTTCGAGAATATAGGCAAACGCTCTAGAATTCCAATAGGAGTTTCTGAAACTCGCTTTCAAAGGGTACAAGAATTTATAAGGATGACATGGAACTATTTTTTCTAGAGCCACAATTTAGATTCTAGATGTCAGTTACAGAATTGTTTCTCAGTGTAAACGTTTCACTAAAAGTTGGTGCTAATTAATGTTAATTTATCTGCAACCAATAATTTTAGAAAGTTATTTCTGTATTTAATAATTTGATTTGAACCAATTTAGTGGTACGCACAGTTACATTAGTAAACTTAGCATGGAATTTTCTAGAAAATATTTGTCGCTAAATTAATTTAAATTGTCTCTTTTTTTTTTTTTTTTTTTTTTTTTTTTTACAATAAACTTTTTTTTTTTTTCAGTATTGTATTTATAATCTAGTATCTTCATTTATAATATTGATACGACAACTAAAAAAGAAAAAATAAGAATGAAAGAAAGAAAAAGAAATATCCTGTAATTTTACAGCATAAAATGCCGAAAATTTGCGTGCCAGTATATGTAGATAATTTGCGACTCAGAAAATATATATATATATATATATATATAATATATATATCACAGTTTTTTTCTGGTTGGATTCGAATTTCAGTCATCTAGCTAGGAGCTACTTTTCACGCTACAATTTCAAGTTGAAAGAACAGTTACAGGAATATTAACCAATAATTACATGTTTTAGGGTCCTCATGAACGATGAAATATAATTGGGACTTTGTGTATAATTAATTTATTAACTAATAAAAACTGATATAGTTTTAATATTTTTATTACAGAAATGTACGTATAAATTAAATTTTTATCGTGAATAACCAACGTCGAATATATATATATATATATATATATCAAAACCAATGCATTACAAATATAGTGTATTAAAATTATTGGTTTAAATTAAAAAACAAAATCTGTTTAAATTATTATCTAAATAAGAAAAATGTATCTGCTTCTTATAAGACCAATGAAACTCATAACAGTATCGCTAAAAATATAAACAGTAATTAAGTGAAAAATATATATTTTGCCCTTGTTGCAAATCGGACAAAACAATTCTGGAATTGAGCCACATAACATGTTCTTCCGCGTCTTCTAGGAAAATATGTACATATACAAATACTTCCTGCCAGCTTTATTATAAATTATTAATTTGAATTAAGCCATTCAAATATTCTCTTACTTTTTTCCGTAATGTTTGAATATCTATAATTTAACTTTGACAATGTTTGTATTTTATATGAATAATATGGAGAGGGGGGGGGATCACATTTGCTTTTAATAAAATTTTCCGTTTTTACTTATTTATTTATTTTCTGAGACAATCCATTTTTCAATATAATTGCTTTTTTTCTGGTAAAAAAATAATAATACCTCTAAAAGAATTGACTCTTTTTTAGAATTCAAAAACTGTGAATAATTTTAGAAAATCATTTCTGTGTGTTCTAATTTTGATATTAAGCAGAAATGCAGGTATTTCTGTATGTGAAATTTTAAATTTCATTGTTAATGTTTCTTTACTAGTTTAATCGAATGTTAGAATATGTGTTACGCTTAAGCTTTTAGAAAATAAAAAACATCCAAAATCTAATGAAATGCAAAATTAGTTTTTGAAATGATATTATGTTTCAATAAATTTTTAATTATGACTCATTGCTTTTAAATATTAATCTTCTCATTTTTTATTCATAAATTTTTCAGAACCATATACATATTTATTTATTTAGCAATTTAACATACATTTTTCTAATTCATTCATTCTATTCCCTATTGGTTAATTCTAACTTTTGAAGTTTTGTAAAGTTTTGTGTTTTGGGTCAGATCAAAAATATATAATTTACTCTGATTTCCAAACAATCGATTTGTGCGTACAGGATCAAGAGAATACAACTGAAAATTCAAGTATGCAAATATTGAGCAAATCGGCAATTTCTTTCTGGCCGAAAACAATACATTTCTTCCAAAATGTAGCATCATAAAGAAAGTATCTAAATGTCGGGAAATTTTTATCATGCATATATTTCAGTGGAATAGGCAAATAATTATTTTTTCAGCAGCGACGCATCTCATAAGCGTCTATAGCGCCAGCTACAAATGGCACGTAAATGTTGCATAAAAAGTTGTTTTTATGTATTGGAATTATTCTGTCAAAGGAGTTTGTTCGCGAGAAGTTCCTGTTTAAAACAAAATTGACGTCTATCCTATTATGAAAGTAATTTCATGATATAATACATCTTATCCAATATATGAATAAGCAACGTCTTGTAAATTCTAGCTCTGTATATGTTTGTTTGTTACGTTAAGAAATAATTAATGACCTCTTACATTCCATTACATTCCATTACATTCCACTTTCATTACTTAAATAATTAAAATAATGGCATTTTTCATTCCATTTAATATTTCATATTCAATTACAACTATTGTTCGAAACCTCTGCACAAAAAATAATTATTAAAAAGAATAAATTTTAAAATTTAGGTATCAAATATCTGTGTGAAATTCATGAGACTATATTTCGTCAAAAATAAGAAAATAAATTTTAATAGTTGTAATTAATCTATATCATTATATAAAGCGCAAAAAATTGTTTGTTTGTGGAGGGTAATCTCTGAAACTACTGAACCGATTTAAAAACTTCTTTCACTGACCGAAAGCTACAGTATGCCATATTGTTATAGGCTATATTTAATTTTGATAAAATAAATTTTAGTTTAAAATCTGAGCATTTTAATTAAAATCCCCATAGAAGCCGTAATAGAAATGGAATTAATGAAATATTAAAAAAATTAGCTGCTGCCAACATAAAAGAAACATTTACATATTCATTTCGTTTTTAAAATATCTTGACGTGAAAAGAAAAGAAATATATTTGCACGTGCATTAAATTGAAATTCATATAAAGCTTTTTTAATTGTTAAACTTACACGTTAAATCTGACGTCATTATAGAATTAAAAGTGTTTATTTTTCTAATAATTTAATTTGATATGATATGATATAATATCTAAGCATCAATGTTTAAACCACGGAGTCTTTATTACTCCGTGCTTTAAACTGATGTGTGTAAACGAAATTGGAATTTAAAAATAAATAAATAAATAAAATAAAATAAAATAAGAAATTCTATTTTATAATATTATTTATTTTAATTTATAATTGTTGCCAAAAAGATTTACGAATTAATTTATTTTTAAACATATAATAAAATATATTTTCACGCGAACAATAATATAAAAAGTGAACTGGATTTTTTGTAAAAAAAATAATATAGATCGAGGAAAATTATTTCCCCATTTTAATCCCCATATTTGGATATAGATATGTATTAGTTATCATGTGCATCCGTTAGATTAAATTGTTTTTGTTGTAAAATTGGTAAAATTGGAATTTTAAATTTCAAAACTCTAGAAAAAAAAATGGCAAATTTCCATATTCGATTGAAAACATAAACATTTCATTTCAAAGGATGATATTTACACAATAAACTAATTAAAAGGGAAAGGATGAATATTCTATCATAATTTGAAGTCAAATTTGTTTTCAAATGTCTAAATAAAGTATCTGATATAATATACTAATATGTTGCAGCGGAATAGATTTGATATCCGTCATCCTTGGCAGAAAAAAAAATATCGCCAAATTATCTGGCGAATATAATTTAATTCCTTTCAAAAATCATGGTTATTTTAAAAACTTACATTAAGAGTGTAATGAATAATATGAAACAATATTCCGTACAATGCATATTACGAAAATATACATCTGGCATGTATATTTTCGTATTACGTTTTTGATCGCCAAATACAAAAAACGCCAAGGGTGACAGTTTTGAAATTTAAAATTAAAATTTTGTCAATTTGACAGCAAAATAACTCAATCTAACACATGCATACAATAACTAATGCATATCTATACCCAAATATGAGGATTAAAATCGGGAAATAATTCTTCTAGAATTTTAATAAAAAAAAAAAAAAATCCAATGAGCGATTAACATGGAAAATCTTTTTCTTGCATCCACGGGCGGTCAGTGATGTCATACTTCGCTTGCGTATTGAGATGTTTAAATTTATTTGGCGACTATTTTTAGCAACTAACAGTTATGGCAAGCAGCTCAATATACATAGCGCATACACCCATTACTGAAATGTAAATAGCATTTAATTATTTGAGTTACATTATGTTGACTGGAAACCTATTTAATATACCTATGCTCTACAGCTATACTAATATAAAAAAAAGAAAGGTTTATATGCATATGTAGAGAACGATCGCTAGAACTAAAAAGCCGATTGCTTTTTTTTTTTTTTTTTTTTTTCTTTCAATAATCAAAAGTTACACTGTCTCTCTCTAAGTGCTAGAAGCTATAATAAATTTTGGTAAAATAAATTTTTAATTAAATTTTTCAATATTTTAATTGAAAACAAAGCATAGATTTGATATCTATCGTCATTGGCGATTTTTGTATTTGGCGATCGAAAACGTAATACGAAAATCTGTATATTATCGTAGTAAATACGAGATGTATGTGTTTACTTCAATTACCCTACTACCGTAGGTAGTGGAAGTATTGTATAGGTTTTGGCAATTGGTCAGTGTGTGTGTATATGTGCACGTGTGTGTGTGTAATCTTCTGGCTGTCATATCTCCAAAACTAATAAAAATAGAACTACTAAACTTCACACGTGATTCAGGTCTGGTGTACAGATAAATTTTCCAAATTTTCGTGAAAATTGAAAAACCGGAATTGGGTCATCGAAAACCAGAAATGGGACCCTAAGCCCATATTCAAAAACACCTCTAATGATTTTCTTCAAAGTTGCTATATAAATAATATATTAGATGCCCTTTCGATTGAAAAGTTGCTTAGTTCAGGAAAATTGATAGGCGTCCTCTATGAACAGCTCAATTTCAGACTTCGCAAGTGCGTTCCTTTAAAAACGCCTGTACGGATTTATTTCAAACTCGCCATGTTAACTTCCTATTAAATATCCTTTTGTATGTAATTATTGTTTTTAGGTCAATAATTGAGTATGTTAAGTTTTGGTAAAAGTTGGTATCTCAAAAACGGCTCTAACGTATTCTTGAAAATTTTTTCTTTAATCCAATTTAGATAACCTTTCTCAAGTATTACGTGCTTATTACAGGAATATTAACGGTCATCCTGATTAGGTGGTTCAGTTTTAGATCTCGGAAATTCGTGTTTAAAAAAATAACTATCTATTTTTTTCCCCTTATTTTTTAACTCGCTATGCAAACTCTGTTGTATGTGTCTTTATACGTGTATCAAGTTTCTCTTACTCGAAAATCTCAAAAAATGCAAGTAATATCTCCAAAAAATTGTATATATTACGTGTAATAGTGGGTAATGGAAGTCGTGTGGTTGTTTCACACCAGATTCTGTAATAGTATATATTGTACGAATATTGTTTCATATTATTGATTTCTCCTTTAATATACATTATTAAAATAATAATCAATTATGGAAAAAATTAAATGTATTTGCGAAATGAAAAAATAAATAATAATTAAAGCTATTATGACGTCAATTTTATCAAAAACATTTTCATGTCATAGGTTTATTTTTCAATATTTTTTATTCATGAGTAAAGAAATGTTTCTTTTTATGAAATAAATAAATAAATAAATAAATAGCATTAAGTAAAAATTGCCAACATTTAACAACTAATTAAAAAAAATAATTGTAAAATTATATTTTGACTTTCCAGTTAATAATATTGCCTGACTATAACATATAAACTGATATATTTCTTGATTTTTTACATATCAATCCATCTTTAACTAAAATTTGTTCATCAGTGCGAAGCCGGACGGGTCAGCTAGTAAAAAAATAAATAAATAGTATCTCGTGTTTGGTTAGGTTGATCTAGAACTCTCTAATGAGCTATTCAAATGTAAAATAAACAAATATCTGGTAATTTCAAATTTCAGAATAGCCGAAAATCTAACCGTATTTTGAAGGATTCGATTCATTGTATTGCGCATAAATTAATAAAGATTTGTCTTTCTTTAAATTTTATTTCAGTTATTGGGAATTTACTTAAACATAACAAAATTAAATTCTAAAGTAACATGAAAACAAAATTTCCTGGAGCTCCACATAAATATTTTTTTCTTTAGTGAGTTAATATTGAAAACGAATAATGATCTATCTATACATGTATATATAAACAAGTTTGCAAAAGGTTTTGTCACTTTTTTTGTAGATTTTTAGTACTTTCACTGTTTATTATTATTAGTAATATTATATTGTTAATTTTCATAAGTTTGTTGAAATTTACGTTAAAATTTGGTCCAGAAAGTGTGTTACTAAACTTTTTTCTTTTCTGTTTTTTTTTTGGTGTGTGTGTGTTTTTTTTTTTTTTTTTTTTTTTTTGGGGGGGGGGGTTGCGTTTATGCTATAGCTTTGAAATTTAATGTGTCATCCTCTCCGAATTGTATTAGTCTGGAAAAAATATTGCCGACATTTTTCGTACAACTAGTTTCAAGCAAAGGAACATCTACAAGATCGTGAAACTGTAATTACACAAGGAGTGAAGCGTTGCAGAAATTTGAGGTGGCGCTAGATTGAAAGCTTCTTCCTGTACTCAGGTGAAAAATTGCACGAATAAAGAGGAAGAATGACGCCCTAGTGATGTTAGCATACGTGGCACATCACTGCCGGAAATTTCGGCAGTTTATGCCAGAAATGTCGCTTTGGTGGGGAAATATTGCACGGGCCAAGAAATTTTTTCCAATCCAGTACTTTAACTTGATATCGCTTTAAATCACTTCTACACTGCTTCTACATGTAATAAAGGTTTAAAACTAAAACCTGAGACAGTGTAGATCGAAATCGAAGCATTCGTTCACTCACTGCGAGAACTCTTTAATAAGGTTCTTTATCGAATTAGTCGTAACCTGACTGTTTCTATGAGAAAAATGGTGAAGGAGCACCAAATAAGCAAAGATTCCACTCAGAAAATCACTAAAAAGAAATTAAACTTGGGCAACTACAAGTTCATCAGCGATTACTTCCTAAATGACGAGATGAAGCAGATGTGCCTTGAAAAGTGCCGCAAAATGCTTTACCTGTCCGGGGCTATTTGTTTGAAGAAGTTGCTTTTTGTTGGAGAAAAGATTATCACAGTTTAGCCGGTTAACAATTTATAAAAGTTTAGCTATCTTCTTAAAATAAGCACAGGAAAAAACCGCTATTTCTAAAACTGTCGGTTCCATGGATTTTCCGGTTTGAAATAGTCTGGGCTGGAACGGCACCACTAAACGTCATTTACTGTAAAACTAACACACTCTCACTGGAATTCAAAAGACGTACTGCAGCTGTAAGGTTCTCATTTTTTCAGCCGAGAAGGTTTCACCCTTGATAAAAAGGGGGATCTGGCGTATTCGACCAAATTAACGATTGGCATTTTTAAAGAGCTGGCATTATATCCTGGCATTTGGGGTGGGTATATTTGGTCGCTAAACTCACCGGATCTCAAATCCATATTTTTTGTTGCGATCTATCCTGAAGCATAAATTTCAGGAACACAACACTCCACTGTAGACACGTTCAATGAGACATTTGTCCGAGCTTGGAACGAGATTACGGTGGAAAACGGTGCAATTGTTGTCAACAATTTTCAGAAGTGACTCTAAAGAGTGAGGCGAATGGGACCAATTTGTTATAATTTTATTATAATTAAAAAAAAAATGTTATAGTTTTACTTTATTTTATTTATATTGATCTAAAAAAATTTATTATTCGTTTAATTGTAGGAAATTATTTGTTTTTATCGTAACTAAATGCAGTTGATTTTTTTTTTCTTTAATTGACGGCATATTTTGTCCACCCTGTATAATGTCATTGTTTTATAAGTTTATCATATTCTTTCGAATGAAGAGTAAGATGCACAATTATAAAAAATAATGTCCTTAAAAAAACATATGTTAGCATTTTTCTTTGAAAGTTTTCTATTTTACAAACTTTCTTAGAGCTAAATATTTTCTGCTAGAAAACATTCTTAGATACTGTAAAAATAAAAGTATAAAAAACTTGTAAACTTACTTTACAAAAAAAAAAATAAAACAAAAATGATTAAAGTAAGAAAATTAAAGGATAATGTTTCACGCGTCAATAACAAGCAAGTATATTTTCAAATGTCTCCATAATGACTATACGTTAGAAAATAGAAAGAGCTGTCTGTACTTCAAATAAAAGTTTAACCAATTATTTTCGCTACTTATCTTAAATATGAGTTCGAGTTAAAAGCGAAAAAAAAAGGAGTAAAAAGAAAGAAATGAGAAGAAATTCAATGATTCTTCCTTTCTCTTCTCAGAAGTGCCTATCGAGTTATTTTTACCCAATAATTTCTTTCATAAAGAATGATCATTTTCTACTCGTTAAATTTTAAGTTGTTCTCTTTGTCAAATAGGTGAAAGTGGGCGTACTTTTTCAGGTTATTTTTCAAACTATTTTGTACACATTTTGAAAGATAACAAAAGATAAGTTTTATTTTCTTCTGTATTCATAAGAAGAAAATTCTGGTTTCGTAAAAGTTTTCCCCTTTTTTGTTTTTGACAGTTTCATATGTTTTAAGATTTTATGAAGGTATTTTGAATATTTTTGGAATGATATCTGTCACTCTGTTTGTATGTGTGCATGTTTTAGATAAAAATTTTATCGCAACTCTAGATCAAGATCTAGTGCACAGAATTTCATGAAACTTTATAATTAGTTGGTCACTTACATGAAGTTGTGTCTATTAACTTTTGGTGCATATCGCTCAACAAATAGTGCAATCATTCTGGGTTATTTTTTATTTATAATTTTTAATATGGCAGCAAGGACAAAATTTCGTATAATTGTACACTATGAAGAATATTTTAAACAATCACTGTAAAACTGAAAAATTTTATTTTTAACAGATTGAGTTTATATGCGAAGGGGTATCGACTCCCCCTCCTCCAACCCCTACAATGTTGGTTTTGAATATGAATATTTTTCAAAACAGCACATGAATACTTTTAAAACAATAGCTATGATAATTTTAAACATGTATATATATATATATATATATATATATATATATTGGGTTGGCAAAAATGTAATTTTGGTTCTTTAGTGTAAAATAAAACTTCATTTTTTCTACCAAGAAATGAACTGTAATCACTAAAATATCTTCCATTCTGTTCGATGACTTTAGAGAACTTTCTAGTCATTTCAGAAATCCGCGGTTATAGAACTTCTCATGCTTATCAGTACAACCAAGTGCTATTTGAAGACACCGTTATTACTGAATTTTTATACCACTTAAAATGTTTTGTAAACTTTGAAGTAAATAATAATCCTATTGCGCAAATTTTTGGTTGTATGGGGGATGCGACATCACTTCCTAACTAAGCTCCAAATTTTGTTTACATGTTACTAAAAATGTTGTGTTGTCGTGGTGAAACACGATTCCTTTGCGATTTGCCAGTTCCGGCCCTTTCTCTTTGACTGATTTCTCAAAATTCATAAGTTGTTCTAAATAAAGAGTTAAGTTCATGCTTGCTTAGAAGCAACTCAAATAACTCAATGTCTTTTTTATCCCATCAAATGAACAGCACAATCTTTTTCTGTTGCAATACAGCATTTAATAATTTTTTTTGCTGGTTCATCGCGCTTGAACATATATATCTGTGTATATGTTATAATAATTTCACATTGAAAAGTAAAAAATACTTCCCATTATACACATTTTTGTCCAATAATACTGCCTCATTAAAAATTATTAAAAAATAGGATAACAGTGTCACTTGTTGACCGATTGATCTCCAAATCTAACTAGTTCCAGTTTATGTGAAAACCCAACTAGATGTCAAGTATTGTTAAATCTCGCTCACTGGTTCTTAAGATACATCGTCTACAAAGTTTTTGATGCACACACACAGATGCACAGTGAGACAGACAGACATCTCCTAAAAATAAATCGTCTTAAGGGCACCTCATAACATATAATGTGTGTCGAAATTTTCACGAATTCAATACTTTCTTCTTGTATACGGAAGAAGGTAACAAGTACTGTTAAACAAAATAATATGAAAAAATATCCGGAAGTATTCACATACTCAAACATTAACTCTCACTGCTCAATTTGTGAACCGAAATCGCTTAAAAAATTATGTATATTTTGTTTTGCATATTTTAAATCTATATATATTGGAGAATTGAAATATGCATTTTTTCTTTCTAGAAAAGATTTTTTATATAGATTGTTATCATGAGAAACTAAGCTGTCAGAAAATCAATTTCAGTTATTATCACAAAATAATAATAATAATAATGAATTTCAATTGCATTACAGTTAATTTCTATTTATTACATAATATAAAAAGTAAAATGTATAAAACTTAAGAAAATATGATGCACTGAGAAAAAAATACCTTAGAAATGTAGTTTAGTATGATGGAGTTTTAAACAGGGTTCAAGGCAAAATCCGACTTCACAGTATTTGCACTAGATTCGTGTTTCTTTGCGAATCTGATTAATCATCAGGAATATATACTCTGTCAATCGCTGAACGTTTTCTTGCAGTCATTTCTGATTTTAAAAAGGCGGCAAACATAGTGAAGTTAGAGCGGTAAATACCAAGTACCTCCACATGCCGCAATTTAGTGGACGACTAAAGGCATCTGTTGGTCAAAACCTAAATTAAACGTCTAATACAGTAGAGGAGAGAAAGGTGTTATGGAATAATCGGGAAATATGGAATACCGAGGTTTCGGCTCTGATTGGTGCTGCTATCTCGCCAAAATACCATGAATTATTCAAGAAAGATTCCCATGAAGCAATACAGTAAGAAGCGATCGTTTGTTGTTGTCGTACCATTCTCTATAAAACAAAGTATGTTTTGTGATTTTCAAGAGTTTTTGTAGGTACGTTTTCAAACATTTAAACTTACTAGTACACATGAGGTTTAAACATTAATGTTAAGCATAATGTATGCTCAAAGAATTGTATTTTGTTACACGTTGGTCGATTTTTAGCTGCAAATATTTTGTCCATCACTTTAAATGTTTATTTTCAAAGATGGCGTGCCGAGTATTATGGAATGTATTTCATGGTATCATCTGAAACTGACTTCATGTATTCGACTAAAGAATCTGAAAATAAAGACGCTGAATGTGTCTTCTGTAACGGACAATTCTCCGAAGATAAATGAGGAGAAATTTGGATTAAGTGTTTCAACTGTTCTGTGTGGGCTCACCGTGACTGTACCGGAGCAGAGAACGAAGATTATACCTATGACTTTTCAAAATAGACTCGAAGCAGAAATGGCTCTTAAAAATATGGCTTTTATAGTTAAAAATACTTCTATTTTATGAAGTCTAATTAGTTTTTCTGTGGTTTAAACCACTTATTCCATATTACCCGACTATTTCATATTAACCTCCATTTGTAACTTTTTTTTCAAGTAAGCTTTAAATAACAACAAAATATTTGCTTTTGTTTTTGTTTTGTTTTTTAAATTACAATTCATTACAAATAATTACACTATGTACTCATCATGATTTTGGAGATTTTTATTAAAAACATGTAAAGTTATTTTAAGAAATGTAAATAGTATTCTATAATACCCTCCTCTCATCTATATAATTTATTTCACTGGTTAAACGATGAAAAGGCGGGATGCACTCTTCAATAAAGGAAGAAAAACACATGCCCGAGAAAATCGCGGATGAGCAAATTTTGATACATTTGAGTTGCCCGTGGAAATCGCGGGATGATCAGCCAGAGGATTACCCCCCCCCCTTTTTTTTATGTTGTTTGTTAGACAATCCTCTTTTATCACGCGAATTCTAATCAGCTATTTTTGAACCATACCAAAGTAAAAAGACTAAAATCTGAATCACTTTATGTATTTAAAGATACAATGTCACTACAGTTACAGATAAAAATTTAATTGTAACGTCATCACTACATTTGAAATTTCTTCATAATTTACGTAAGACAAATGAGTTTTATTTCAAGTTAAATAATAATAATTTTACCAATAATTAGCTAAAATATTGAATTTTCAATGTCAACAGAAACTCTACCTCGCTAACTTTATTTATTACGGATTTGTGATAATTATAAACGATCGTGAACTTTTAAAAATATTCTGTTTCTTTCTAAATGAGAAATAAATTTGGAAACATCATGGGATATTGAATGAAAATCACACGTCATGCAAAAAGGAAATAAATCACGATGCATTTTTCAAACTGAAAGTCAGTTCCGTTGTCACGTGACGACGCATGTCGTCTTGTGCACGTCATGCAAAACGTTAAAGAATTCAAAGCTTCTCTGAAATTGCGTGACTTGTAAGTCGACAATTAAATAAGAGATTTTTACTTATATAATTGTCACCCTTTAAAGTTTCTTTTTTGTATGTGAGTGCCGTACGTTACAGAAAAATAGTTTTTATAATTCGTTTACTGCATTTTTTTTTCCTGTTTATGTTCTTTAAAAAGACTTTTACCAAAAATAATGATACAGTCAAACTAAACACTTTAGATCCATTAAAACTATTTAAAAAATGTAATTTTTTTTTTTAAGCTGAGGACTAAAATATCTTCTGAGTGATAATTATTTACCTTAATTACAAGTAAAAGAGATAGCAAAATTCATTTCTAAATATTTTACAATCAAAAAATATACTAAAACATATAGAACAATATTTAAGTCAGAGTAAAATCCTCAAGGCCAACATAGAAAATATCATTTAAAAAATACATGTATAAATTTTTAAAAGGTGTCAGTTTTTTTAATTACTTTACATATTCTTGTTTTCATTAGTAAAACTAACTTTTGATAATGTTCGATTCTATTTCATACCATGCATCTTCGATAATAGATTCCACCAACTTCTCTATTGATAATGTAAAATGTCTCCCACTTGTATAAAATCTTCTTGCTAAGTTTCCCCATAAGTTCTGGCCGTTTCAAAGTTCCAACATTATTGACTTAGAACGAATTTTTTATATCGTTATCCGTATAGATAGTTAATTGCATTATCTTGCTGATATTTCCAGTTTTCTCCAGCACGAAATTTAGAATTTTGTAAAATGTGACTTTACTAGGACACTTTGCCATGTTTATGAACTTATTTTACCTGAAACGAACGCAATTAGAGCTACACTGTTTTAAGCAAGAACCCCCATGTCAGCACTGAGCCTCCCCCTAATTGACGCTTGGAAAATATTTCTTTTTCTTATTTCAAATCATGCCGATAATACTTCCATTCATCATGTACATCAAAATTCCATTGTTTTTCGTCAAAAAAAGTATTTGTATCCATTAGTTGTCCCAGTTCATGAACTGCTATCTGATTTTCGAACGCTCTATTTTGTGCCTATGGGGCTTAGCAATTTTGGTTATAAATACAACTTCCAGAACTTTTAATAAATCTTTTTTGACAAACATTTAACATAAGCTTCCTGGTCAAATACTTTCCAGTAGATGCAAATCTGCACACACTTCTATCATCACGAGAAGACAAATGTTTTGGTTTTCCTCCAACATGCCTTTTGTGATAATTGTCTTTCAATTTTAAAATACTGTTGACTACAATCTTCCATCTTCCTATCTTTATCGCAATAGTATAACATACATTTCTGTTGAAAAAAAAATAAATAAATAAATAATAAAATAATCTGTCCTGTTTCATGATCATTTAACTTCTCACTTTCTCCGTTTTCACGATGAAGACCAAAACTTCGAAGAAATTAATGAGAAATTTTCAAAATGGAAAGTTGTCAAGATCTTAATAATTGTAATATTATATAAACAAGCATATGTATATTTATTTTTATTTTATTTTTTTAAATATTCGTGGTCTTAAAAATTTTACTCAGACTGAAATACTAACTTTGAATACATCATTTTTGTTTTTTTAGATAATTATATAGTATTTATAAATCATGTTTGTTGAGGTGTTTCTTAGCAAGGAATTTCAATAATTAATAACAGAAAAGTCGTTAAATCTTTTTTTTTTTTTTCGTTTTCTCAAAATTTTTATTGGCTTTAACGATTTTACTCAGATTTCAATGGGAAATAACTATTCTCTTTTCGTGATTTTAAAAAACTGAAACTATCAAAAGCCTTTTTGTTACCGAGAAAAAAAAAAAAAAAAAAAATACGTGTGGCACTCGGGGACTGCCGCGGTAAAGCTATTGCATAGCATTTTTTATCAACTTATGCAATTATAATTATTTATTTATTTTATTTTTTACCCTTCCGCTCCCTCCCCCCTTTCCCGCCCCTCCCAATAATTTTAAAAATTCAAAAATATCCGCAATCGATTTGTATGTATCGAAAACCTCAATGTACCAAATTTAAATGATCTAACTCTATTTCCTCTGCCCCCCCCCCTCCCCGGCCCTTCTAATAACTTTACACTTTCAAAAATATCCCCATTCGATTTGCAGGCCTCTAAAACCTATCTGTACCAATTTTCAATGGCCTAACTGTATTTCTATTTTTTTTTTTTTTTTTTGCCCATAGCCCCCCTTACCGGCCCTCCTAATAAAATTTACAAATTCGAAAATATCCGCAATCGATTTGTAAGTATCGAAAACCTCTATATACCAATTTTGAACGATCTAACTGTATTTTTTTTGCCCCCCCCCCTCTCCCCTCCCCCCTTCTCTCCCCTCCTAATAACTTTACATTTTCGAAAATATCCCCATTCGACTTGCAGGCCTCTTAAACCCATCTGTACCAATTTTGAATGGCCTAACTGTATTTCTATTTGTTTTTGCACCATAGCCCCCCTTACCGCCCTACCCCTACCCGCCCCTCCTAATAATTTTACAAATTCAAAATAATCCGCAATCGATTTGTAAGTATCGAAAACCTCTATGTACCAATTTTGAACGATCTGACACTATTTTTATTTTTTTGCCCCCCTCCCCTCCCCCCTTCTCGCCCCTCCTAATAACTTTACACAATCGAAAATATCCCCATTCGACTTGCAGGCCTCTTAAACCTATCTGTACCAATTTTAAACGGCCTAACTGTATTTCTATTTGTTTTTGTCCCATAGTCCCCCCTTACCGCCCAACCCCCCTACACGCCCCTCCTAATAATTTTACAAATTCAAAATCATCCGCAATCGATTTGTAAGTATCGAAAACCTCTATTTACCAATTTTGAACGATCTGACACTATTTTTATTTTTTTGCCCCCCTCCCCTACCCTCTTCTTGCCCCTCCTAATAACTTTACACAATCGAAAATATCCCCATTGGACTTCCAGGCGTCTTAAACCTGTGGCTGTGTTTTTTGAAGCTGTGTTTTAGTCTTTAATTTAGCTTGAATTAAGTACCAGACTCGAATACTATTTCAAAAATATGATATGGAGACGGATTTTGTTAAGGAAAACCTTGCTCTGTAAATCGGATCTGTTTATCATTTCTTTTATTTTGCTATTTAAACATGTCTTTTAATTCCATTAAATTACATTCTTTAAATTACACATTAAAAAGAAGAAGAAGAAATTTAAATCTAAACGTAAGTCTTTAGTTCATGATATTTGACAAAATTAATAATTATATTTTAATCACATTAAAACTGAGACAGATAATACATATTAAAAATATACATTTTAAAATATTAAAAACACAAAAACATAAATTTAAACGTTTCGAGCCTATTACAGGCTCCTCATCAGTATAAACATCAAGTGCAAATGATGAGATGAACAACAGACTTTATGTGAGTACAACGTATTCATCAGGAACTGCGCATGCCTCATTAAGTGGAGAAAAATGTTGCTTTGTGTACCAGCCCTCCAGGAAAATTCTTGAGTGATAATTTAAACAATTAGATACGATTATTTTAGTATTGTTAAAATCAGGTAAATGGTCAGTTTCTATGGCATGTTGTACTATTTTTGAATGTATATCACGGTTTTTGAAATTTGTTTTACAACATGCCATAGAAACTGACCATTTACCTGATTTTAACAATACTAAAATAATCGTATCTAATTGTTTAAATTATCACTCAAGAATTTTCCTGGAGGGCTGGTACACAAAGCAACATTTTTCTCCACTTAATGAGGCATGCGCAGTTCCTGATGAATACGTTGTACTCACATAAAGTCTGTTGTTCATCTCATCATTTGCACTTGATGTTTATACTGATGAGGAGCCTGTAATAGGCTCGAAACTTTTAAATTTATGTTTTTGTGTTTTTAATATTTTAAAATGTATATTTTTAATATGTATTATCTGTCTCAGTTTTAATGTGATTAAAATATAATTTTACTACGAGACGTAATGATTTTTAAATATTTTAAAAATTAATAATTGTTATTAAAATTTTGGTATTCCAGTCTTTCTGAAAATAAATGTTTTGGAAACTTAGCATTATTTAATAACTAAGCGAACAGAGAACAAAAGAAAAAATAAATATTTCATTACTAAAGAAGAAATAAGTACAAAGGAATTTTCTCGAGATAATTAAGATTCATTAAACTATATTAATAAGACTAATTTTAATTAAATTTGAAGATTCATGCAAACAAAAGTCAGTTGTTCATGCCATCATTTTCAGTTTGAGTGACTTGAATTAAGTGAAAAATGGAATAGCACATATATTTAGAAATATAGAAATATTGCTTTTAATTACTTTCTAATTCGAAGAAAGATAAACAACACATTTAACTTTCTTCATTTAAATTAATTAAAATTTTTCTTCAAGCGGCTACTGATTTTAATCCTTGAGAGATAATTTTTTGAAATCTTCCTGTAGTGTCTTTTTTTTTTTTTTTAATCATGAATCTCGTAATCGCTTTTCCTATTTCAAACGTAATTTAATATAACTCTGAGACTAGTTCACTCAACCCGCATTTTCCGGAACAATTAAATCTCTTTCAAGACACAATTAAAAATTAAATCTTATCTGGGACCACTGAGGTTGGGGAATATCGTAATTAAGTATAATCGAATTAAAGACGCTTGTAATAAAAATTATATTATCAACTCTGTACGGCAGTGTGGCACAGTTCATTTTCCCGGAGCATCTTCTTAGAGTAATTTACTATAATGAAGGTATTAAATTCGATAGTTAAAAGAGAAGGATGCGGTAGAAGTGGATTACTTAATAGTATTATGTATCTTGTAATGAGCAAGAAAAATGGTTTGTGTTATATATAATTCGATCGTTTTATTTAATTATTCAAGAATTTAAATTAACAAAATCCAAGATGTTTATCTTGTAGACGAGTGCTTATCTTTTCTTATACAGTTTTTAGAGAATAAATAATATAACATGATTAACTGTAGCGGTGTTTTAGAGTATATAACAGTTAATAAAATTATTCTTTAAATAGATGCAATAAGGAATGTTGCTTGCATGACAACAGTTTTAATAAAGAAGAATTTTCATAAATGTAGGAAATGTAATTATTATTCATAAAGTAACACAAGATACAGGATATTTGCTACATAAATCCGACATATCAGCTTACTAGCATATTAAAATTATTTCAAGTATACAACTGAAGTATTTCGTAATGATGTAATATTTAATTAAATAAAATTTAAAAACTAATCCCTGACAGATATAAAAGATGATACAATGATTTTTTTTTTCTTTTAATTTCAATAAATCCCTTTTATGTCAATCGCAGTGCAAATAAAATAGACAAATAAAATTAATGGGAATATATATATAGTTGAAGTATTATTAAAATATATATATGTGTTAAAAGATGGAGAGAAAAAAATCAGTTTAGATATTGAAAGTATAAATTAACCAGTTTTAGAAAAATAACCCGTACACTTAGAATACTTATAGGATTTAAATCCCCTTAATATAATTAAATTTAATAATTCTGTATTAGATTCAATGTAAACTGACATTCATATTCAAATTGAATATCTATAATAAAGTATATTTACTGTTCGTTTTGTAAAATATGAAGATGATTTACTGAGTTTTCAAAGTGTTGTTAAAATGTATATATATATATATAATGTTTTTATTTTAAATCAGAAACTTTATATGCCTCCCCTCCCCTCTTTTTTTAAGAAGGCTCTAACGATTTGAAACTTATCTACCTAGAATTGCTAAAACCATTAAAATATGAGGGTTTTTTTTTTCTTTTTATAATCTTAAAATTTGTCAAAAAAAAAATTGAATAATTGTAAATTCTTTTGAAAAACTACATTGCTTAAATCAATACTGTGTATGATATTTTTTTTAGAAAGATAACTGAAACACTGTACTGAGAATTCATTATAGTTAGGAATGCACAAGTTTATGCGTACCTCAAAATAACGTGATTTTTTTTCTGTATTCACTTTTCTTTTCCTTACATTACGGATTTTTTGAAAAAATATAATTAATAATTACTAAACAATCAAAATCGCCACAATAATAAAAATTTCAATTAATATTATTATAATGAACACCTAATCCAAATTCAATGTTCGTATGTATGTTTATGAAAAGATATTCACATGCATAAAATAAAAAATTAAATTAAATTAAGGGAGGCGACAAAAAAAGAGTGAAATATCTTAAAAGTATGTCCTTTTTAACCCATCTGTAATCCTCTCTCTCATTCAGTTTTTTTTTTCTTTTTTTTTAAATACCAAATGTAGTGAGACGAATATAAAACGGGTAAAATATCTTGAAAGTATGTACATTTTTACTCATCTGCAATCCTCTCTCTCTCATTCAATTTATTTATATATTTATTTATTTTTAATACCAAATCTAGTGAGACTATAAGAAACGGGTAAAATATCTTGAAAGCATGTCCATTTTTACCCATCTGTAATCCTCTATGTCATTCAGTGTTTTTTGTTTTTTTGTTTTTTATAATGAAAAATCTATTTAAATTCCTTTTTGGTTGTTGTTGAGGATGATGTTCTTGTTTTCAAAACTGTGCTTTTATACTGATTCTTTAATAATTTTTCGTTAAGCAAAAATTTTAATTATTTTAAATTTCTTTATTTTTCTGGTCTTCTTTTTAATTATTACGTTGAAATACCAACTCCTGAAAAAAAATACCTGTTTCCAACAAACCTTACGGCAATATCATTTAAGAGCAACTATTGTAGAATATTATGCTAGAGAGTTGAAGAATATTATATCATGTGCATATTTTAAGGATTTAAATGCTGACGTGTCAAAGTTGTGTATTACCTGAAATGTAATTTTAACTCTATGTGTTTTTTGTGTAAGTAAAATTGCTATAAACATAAAATTTACAGTCTTTCTTCAAGAATAATGAAAAATTTTAATAAATTGCGAAGTCGAATGTAAAAATTTTAGAGAGATTCATAGTTTTCCCTAGTGTCACCACTTATTAGAATTCCATTTTACTAGCATTACAACTTGTACTGTTGTACGTACATGTAAAAAAAAAGAAAAGAAAATCAAAAATTCTACAAAAGTTAAATGTAAATCATGTAAAAAGTATTCGTTATTATTTATTTTTATATAGCTCATACAAAATTCATAAGGATACTCATTGTTTACTTTTTCAAAAGTTTATGGATCTTTTTGATTAACAAAACATTTTTTTTCCCCTTGATTTTATATTTTTTATCTATTATCGAAAAGTATCTGCACAAGAAGATAACAATGAATATTTAAAGTGCTTTTCCAGGTTGGATTTAAAAAAAAAAAAAAACACGTTTACATGGTTTTTAGAAAAAAAAAGTTTTGTAAGAAGAGGGTCGTAGTGTTTGGAGAGAAAAAAAAAAGCATTGAAGATATAAGAAAAAATGGAAGAAAAACCTGAATAATAATACACAAAAAAAGAAAGAAATTCAGGCGAAGGCAACCTCAAATACGCAATTTGTATCCACATTGTATCTACTTTAAGTAGATAATAAAAGAATAAAATATTCAAAGTTGAGAATCGAGAGATTCGTTTTTTATCATCCATTGTTTCGCAAAATGCTTGAATAAAAATTTACCAATCTTTTCAAACAAAGAAAAAAAAACAATGTTTTCTTTAAGTATAAAAATTTATTTAAATTATTCTGAAAATTTACATTAAGGCTTTTGTCAAGGAAGTATTTTGTTTTAAACTTACTAGTGTGCCATTTTTAAGTTCAATTTGTTATGCCTTTAGTAACTTTTAATTTCGTACAAGGTGTAAGCTTTAAAAAAAAGTTTTTTTTTTTTTTTTTTTTTTTTTTTTTAATATAGTTATTATTTTCAATTTATTAGAACATGGTGTTTTATAAATCTTATTTTATGTATTTTATCTTTCAATTTAACTGGGGTTTAGTAATATCTAAACTTCAGGATTATACTAGGTATGCACATATAGAAAATATCACAGTCATAAGAAAGCCCATATTTTTTCTTTAAATTAAATATACATTTATCAGATCCAAACATTTATAAGAATGATTCATATAAAATTATGTGTAATACGCTATGCATATATCTTATAAATATAGTGTACATAGTGCTTTGAAATATCTAAAAGTATTTCGATGCAATTTTATTTTTCTATTAAAAAAAAGGGGGGGGGGGTGTTACTTTTTTTTTAATCATATTTCATTATTTTTTTGAACGCATTTTGATAACCCAAGCAATGGTTTTATTAATATTATTCTTGTACAAGGAAGTCTAAACTTATCTTATCAGTATACATTCAAATAATGCTCACTGATATTTTCCCTTTATAAACAGGAAAGTATATTATTGTTTTTAAAATAAATGCTTTCCACATTTGCAATACTAATGTTGAAAAAACTGCTATTCAAATAATTCCGAATATGAAATGGCATATATTGGGAAAGAGGCGAAGGTTTTAAATGTCGGAATATTAGTGGCAAAATTTTCTGATGAGATTTTTTTCCTAAACAGCAAAATTCTTACTGCACGATATACTGTATTTTTCATTTTAATTAAATCCCATATTTTTATCGAATGAGTATTTTTAATCATTATAGATTTCAGAATCAAGAATTTCATTTAATTATGCAGTAATTATAAATACATAGCAATTAATTACTTCATCTCATAAATAAATTTATGATTATTTTTATTAAAAAAAGAAATATTGTATTAGATGAAATAATAATAATAAAAAAAAAAAAAAATTGGTTTCAAACAACCACACGACTTCCATTTCCCACTAATACACGTACTATATTCTTTTTTTTTTTTTTTTTTTTTTTTGTGAGAAACTAAATACACGCGTAAAGACATATAAAACAAAGTTTATATAACAATTTTTTTTAAAAAAAATAAGAAAAAAAATGGTAGCATTATACTTTTAACCTTCAATTTTGACTGAAAAACTGACGAAACCAAACTGACTCCAAACTGACCTACCTAAGCAAGATGACTGTTAATTTTCTATAATAACCGTGTAATACATGAAAAAAGATCTCTAAAATTGATTTATGCAACAATTTTCAAGAAAATCTTTGATATACCAACTTTTACCAAAAATTTTCATACTCAATTATTGACCAGAAAACAATAATTACATACAAAAGGATATTTAAAAGTGAGTTAATAGGGCGAGTTTGAAAAACATCCGTACAGCCGTTTTTAAAGAAACGCGCTTGCGAGACCTGAAATTCAGCTATTTATACAAAACGCCTATCAATTTTCCTGAACTAACCAACTATATCATTCAAAAGGACATCTAAAATTGTGTTTATATAGCAACTTTGAAGAAAATCGTGCGAGACGTTTGAGATATGAACTTACGGTCAGACTTCCAGTTTCCGATTTCCCACTTCTGATTTTCCAATTTTCACCAAAATTTGTACATCAGACCCTGTATCATTTCTGCAGTTTCGTAGTTCTATATTTATTAATTTCGGATATATGATAGTCAGAAGATTCCACATATATATACACACATACATACACACATACATACATACACACACTCTGATCAATTGCCAAAAACTACTTTTTTGGACTCAGGAGGTCTTAAAATGTGTAAATCAGGTGGAAACTTGATATCGAATTTTTGGACCGAATACAAGTAATAAACAAATCTGTACCCCGGAAATAAAGGACACCATTTTCATTTCCTGAAAGGAATTAGCACCATATCATTCATGTGCATTTTTTTAAAGAGTTAATACCATGTAGTTCATAAGCAATTTTTTTTAAATGAGATAGCACCATATCATTCATCTGCATTTTTGAAAAGGAGTTAGCACCATGTCATTCATGTGCATTTTGTGAGAAAAGTTAGCACTATGTCGTTCATGTGCATTTTTTTTATTTATATGGAGACATTAAGCACTAATGTCCAGTTACTATAAAGAAAATAAGGCAGTGAAAAATAAAACCCTGTTCATTTTCTTTATTCATTACACATGTAGCACATCAAAGACATAGTGATAACTCTTTTTACAAAATGGACATGGTGTCCTTTACCTCCAAGGTACAGAAATAAAAAGTTTCAAAGATATTTCTCTTTTTTCTGTGCTGTATTAGTGTACTCGGGAGACAGAGCAATGGATTAATCAACGAAAAATATTGTGGGTGTATGATTGTAATAATTTTCTGTTGATTTCGAATTATGCTGAAATTGTGATTGGCATTAATTTTACATATGAACAAAATCAAAAACCATTCGCTGATTTTTTTTTTTTTTTTTTTTTTTTTTTTTTGTAAATATGATATAAATATATTTATTTTCAGAACTATATTATCGAGATAAGTTTTTGCCTCAATTCTTTTATTATTGTTAGATTTTCCAACTTTTTTTTTTTTTTTTAAACAGCCTATTTATTCATTTTCAAGTTTACATAAAACAGGAGAAAACTTTGTTAAAAGTTATACTTGCAGGATTTGAATTCCATTATTATTTAAAGAAATTTATATCGATGAAAGATTTCGTCTAATACTATTTTTATAGGATATTTTTGCATTTTAATTTTCATTTAAAGCGATAGAAAAATCAATAAATCCAAAATCTAGATACTTTTAAGTTAGATGTAAAATAATTATTTATTAATCCGTGTAAAACATAAAAAAAGCTACAATAATAATGTAAATTTCAATTTAAAAAAGCATATTTCTACTAGTTCAAAGTACACACACAAATGTATATTCAAAATTTTCAGTCAAGTAACTTTTCTTAATAACTACACCTAAAAGTTAATAACAACATATTTGAAAAAAAAAAAAAAAAAAAAAAAAAAAAATTCGAAATTTTACTCATTTGCAAGGTTAGCATAGTTTTTAAAAAAAGACTTTAGTTCGTATTGATTGTCTTTTCCAAGGCACACTGTAAAAAATAGTTGCTTGTAAATGAGCTAAATTGTCTCAAAATAACTCCGAAGCAATATATGCTTAAATTTGAAAACCCATATACTCATTTTTGAGATTACTGACATGCTCAAAAATGGGGTTGACCAATAAGAATCCCAATATTCCCATGTTTGACATGTCAATATACTCAAAAGTGGGTACATGGGTTTTCAAATTTAAATATATATTGTTTTGGAGCTATTTTGAGACAATTTAGCTCATTTTTAAGAAACTATTTTTAACAGTGCATAACTTTTTAACAGTGCGAGAAAACAATTTAAATAGGGGACCAAACATGACAAATGGAATAAAACCATAAAGATACAAAATTTGTGACATATGTTTGTGAGAGTAGGTTTTGTAGTTAAAGTAGATTATTTACTGAAAAGAACGAAACTTTCCCTTTTCTGACACCTGTATAAAGTGTGTAGACCCATATTCGCGTGAGTTTTAAAGAAAACAACAGGAAATTCCAAATGACTAGACTGACAAGCGCTCTCAGTGATCAAAACCGGCATGCTTACAAGCTTCTCACCATGAGTTTGTAAACCAAGAGATTTGCTTTGAAACTATCAAAAATTTAGAAAAAAATACAGAAAAAGTTTTTTATTGTTAACACCTAAATGATTGTAGGCAGACATTGTTTTTTTTTTTTTTTTTTTTTTTGTTTGTTTGTTTCCACCTTGTATAGATATCATAGTATCCTTGTATAGATATCAAAATATCCTTGTATAGATATCTCTGCCATACCAAAAGAATATAAATTAAAACCTTATAAAGAAAATAGCTAAATTTATAATTTTATCTTTATAATCACTTTTGGAATATTACAAGTTATTTTTACTGTTAAAAAATTACATTTTACTCAGAACTAAACATATATGCATATTATTCTTCAAAATATATATCATTCTTTCTTTTCAGTTTATCTAAAAATAAAAATGAAAAAGAGAAAAGAGAAAAGAGAAGGAAAAAAAAAAAAAAAGAAGAAGAAGTATAGTGCGTGAAAGTAGTTGTAACACTACAAATATATTTATTAATCTTTAAAAAAATTATTCCTGTGTACAATTTACATATAACTAAAACAATAATATTAAAAATAACAGTAATATTTATTCAATATTCTTATTTTTTTCCCCCGTTTTTCATAATTCAATATCGCGAACTAATAATACCTTACTAAACTTGTAGTTTATTTTAAAACATCAAAATAAGAAGTACACAAAAAATATTCTTCTATTTTTCCAAAAAGGGGAAAATATCAATAAGAAAATAAAAAAGAAAGAAGAGAAAATTGCGAAATCAAAAAGAGGAGTACATAGAATGAATATAATTAAACACTAAAAACATATTTATTACTCGTACATAAATTTCAAGTGTACTGAATGAATAAAAAATTAATGTTTATTCAATATTATATTTTTTAAAGAGACTAATTAGTGGTTTTAATTTTCATAATCATGTTTGTAATAACGCTAATTACTTTTACTTTAAAATATCAAAAGTAAACTGTATTATAAAATAATTCTATTGTTTTTCTGAAAAGAAAAAATATCAATAAAAAAGAAAAGTAAAACAGAAGAAAGAAGCAAAAAACAAAAAGATGTGTATACAGAGTGAAATTAATTAAAAATTAACAATAGATTTATTAATTTAAACAAATTTAGTGCATGTATAAAATTTAATTATAATTAAATGAATTTAAATAAATATTGATATTTATTCAATGTATATATATATATATATTTTTTTTTTATTTTATTTTTTAAGAGAATAATTGGTGGTTTTTATTATTCTAATCACGCTTACAATATCTCGAACTCATTTTAATTTTATAAACTTTTCACTTTGAAATAATGAAAAGTAAAAAGTACGATAAAATCATTCTTTAGTTTCTCTGAAAAGAAGGAAAAATATTTATGAAAAATAAAAGAAAGAAAGTTAAAAGTGAGAAAGCGGCGAAGACAAATTCATGTTAAAAATTCCGCAGGGATCTAGATATTTACTTCAAAAACTGTGGAATAAATCTGAGTTACTTGAAAAATACCCCCTGGAAACATTCCATTTTCATAAAATCATTGCTGTTGAATCTTCGCACAAAATGAAGATAAATGCTTCAAGTATTATGTAAACAGCAATAATAAAAATACTTAAAAGCGGCCCTTTTGGCTTATGTTTCCCCACAGTCTGCATACAAAAATAAGTATTTTATGGTAAATTATGTATTATATTTTATAAAAATAAGAGATAATTTGCTTTATTTATATTTAGTGATTAGTGTCTCATTTTTACATTGTTACTTCTTTTCCCACAGGATTAATGTTATTCTTTATTTAAACAAAACGTTTAAATTTTAGAATTGAAAGAACATAACTCTTGTTCAAAAAATACAGATGTATTTAAAATATAAGTAATTGTTACGTTGAAGAGGGTTTTAAATATTCTATTTTATTTTTAAAGAAAATAATCTTTCTAAATTTTCAATTCTATTTAATCTATCAGTATTATCCCAGTTTCTTTACTTTGCATTAATGAATTTTCAATGCTAGCAAACTATTTAAATTTAAACCTAAGTTAAATCACAAAATGTGGGTATTTTGTAAAAATTTGTAGACCTGATACATATTTCATTCCTATACTATTTTGATGCATGCGTGAATTTTTATTGGTTCATTATTTTTTTAGAAAGTTGTAACATAAAATTACTAGGTATAAATGGTCGGTTATTTTGTGTACGAATGGTCATTTGAGTTTTAAGACTTGGTTCCTGTTCTCAGCTAAGCTTTGCTTCTGAAGCGTTTAAAAGACCATGCTGAATCTAGGAGATGAAGCTGGAAAGTTTTGCCAAATTTAGAGATATATTTATTCAATTTCTACCACTAATCTTTAATTGTAACGGTTGCCTAATTACTTCGAAGATTAATCGTGTATTTTGTATATCAAATATAACTCCTCAAAATTATTGGTGATTATTGAACAAAAAAATGCCTAAATTTGGCCGACGGTCCATTCTACTAACAGTGTATAAGAAGTATAATTTTTACATATCAAATACCTACTACTTTATGTTGTTTCTAAAAAGATGGTAATACATTTTAATTTGTTATTTTGATGTTCAAGGCATGAAATACTTTTCAAATAAATACGAGTGTTTTCTAAAATCTATTACATATTTTAACCCTTTTGAAGACGAGTGTCTTCAATTAGCCGGCAACTTAAAAAGAGACCTCTTCTTTTATTGCAATCCACCGTTAAAAATATCAGAAAATTAATTACTCAAAATATTTCCTGTTTTTATGCAGGAAATAATAATAATAAGAAGAAATAAAATAAGAAATAAGAAATGTATTGTTAAAATGGCGACACAATTGCAAAAGTCACCAAGCGGGGCTATGATAAAACTGTATCATGATCAGGCTTATATATTTATTTATTTTTCAATGTACCAACCACTGGTAATTAATCATTAATTATTTAAAATGTAAAGTATATATAACTACAAAATAATTAGTTGTCTCATATGGTAGAAGTAGTGTTTATAGCATATTTTAATACTATATTTGGCGTGAAATTGTTTTAATTTATGGTCGATCGGATAAATCAAATAAAATATAGGAAATAATCTAAAAGTAAATATTATGCATAGTACGCATAGTGTTGTTCATATGTAATTGGAGTTTAAATATATTAGGACTACTTCAATTTTTTTATACTGTCCGTTTCAAAACTGTCATCCGAAAAGCACCTAAATTGAAGTCTATGGGTAAGGCATTATTGTTGGCAATAAAGACACATACCCAATACTTTTCGGGTGAAAAAGACGCTGCTGAACGCAGCGGGACTCAAAGCGAGGTTTTAAGCATTTTCAATGGAATTTCTTTTTATCTTTCATTTATAAAGCAATATATATATTTAAAAAAAAAAAAATTTAAATGAATGATTCTGTTTTTTTATTCATTTACATGCCGGTATAGTGACCAGCAAAGCGGGCAAAACTTGCTAATATATATATATATATACATAGGCCTGCAATAATATTACACATATAGATATATAGATATACATACATGTATATATATATATATATATATAAGACTCAGTAGAATAAAAGTAACAGACGATTATATGCCCTGAAATCGAAACTAACCAATAAGTTATATTTAACATCTGAATTATTTAAGCAACAAATTACATAATGTTTTAATCAGAATTGATTTTATTCACAACAGACTTACCCTAACAAAATTCCTCGATTATTAACTGCAAAACATTGAACTATGGGATAGTGAATATAATGTGTACTAGCATGGATTTCAAATTGAAAATTTGAGAAAATAAGATCTAATGAACTAATTTAAAACATTTTAACGTAAGACCAGTTGTTTGGCTCAAAATCGTATTGGAATTTTCTCTTCAGGTGTATACCGTTTACAAGATTGAGCAAAAGCATAATTTCGAAGTACTGATTCACATTAAAGTTAAATAATTGGTGGGTAACCCTATATTGCTTACAAACCAATAATTAGAGTTGGAAAAAAAATGGAAATCAATGAGAACTCAGAACCAATAAAGCTTCGATTTTCACAAGTACTGTCACGTGTTTAAATACATAAGAAGATAAAATACGAGATTAGTTGTCAACAGCAATAACAGAAAAATGATTACGACAATCATATATATATATGTGTGTGCGAATGTGAATTGAACGCGGATTTTCTTTTTTTTTTTTTTTTGTGTGTGTGTGTGTGTGTGTGTGTGTGTGTGTGTGTGTGTGTGTGTGTGTGTGTGTGTGTGTGTGTGTGCGTTTGTGTGTGTGTGTGTGTGTGTGTATTCAGTTCTAGATAGCATATCTGCCAAGCCTCCGTTTTCGTATGCCACTATTTAATTATATACATTTTAGGTTTACTTAAAGCTCAATTTGTGCGATCAAATTTACCTAAGTTAACTATAAAAAGAACGGTACTCAAAAAGCTAGAAATTTGGCAGTCATGAGGCACTTAAAATAACAATAATGACATTAGATTGTTTTGTTAGTAAAGATATTAAAAATATTTTAAAAGTAATTGAATAAAACAGGCAATATGGTTATAATCTACTTTTCGAATTATTTTTTTAATTTGAATTTTATCTCACGGTGTCACATTTAAGGTAATATCGTGCTTTGCACTTATTGCAGAAATGATATGCGTAAGAAAAGTGCGTTGGCTTATTTGATTAAAGGGCTTGTATTGTAAGAAGGAGATCATGTTCTGATTTTGATGGTAACTGGAATTGCAGCTGAGTTCCTTGAAAATTTTTATTAAAAATTAACATTTAAAGAAAAGTTTGTATCTTTTTTTTTAGATTTAAAAAAAAAAAAAAAAAACTATAAAATAATAAACAAATTCCACTTTTTTTTTTTTTTCTTGTATTTGACATTTAAATGTTTTTATTAATTATACAATGAAATAATACTTATGTAATGAAATTATACAATGAAATAGTTTATTTTTTATTATTAGTTTTTATGTTTTAGTAAATTATTTTTATAAGGTTTTGTTGGTTATATTGCCGGCTTCATAAACAGTAGATCGCTTGCTTAAATCACGTCGCTGCCTTCCGCTTAGACTGCTTTCAATTTAGCTAGTTGAGTCCGCTAAAAAATTGTTTTGTCATTTTTCATGTATTCGATAAACATCTAAAAAATTTCATTGAAATACATAGTTTTCATTTGCATATTAGTTTTAATTTAATTTAATTTAATTTTGTAATATAAAAGACAGATTTTATTTGAATTTTTATGAAATAGTCTGTGTCGAATTTTTTAATAAAAGAACTTTGCTACTATATATGTCTTAGAGTTTTATAGAACCTATTTGCGAAATAAGAAATTGACAGTTTGAATCTAACCGGTGCCTGTACATTCGTGTTTTTAGCTACAAAACTGTATTGTAGCTAAAAGTAAATAATACAAATAAATATGGAACTTTTCTAATTGATATAATACTTTTATTTGCGCTCTAAAATGTATGATAAGAAGAAATCGGGAGCATAAACAAGCAAAATTTATTAAAAATTAAAAGAATTTTAAAACTACTCGAGGCTTTTTGAGTAATAGCGTTATAACAATTTTTAAAATGTCTGTTGTTAATATAAAAAATATATATAAAATAATTTTATGCGTATCAGCCTCGAATGCTTAAAATAATAATAATAATAATTTTTTAAAACTTTGATTTTAAAAGCTTTTAATATAATTCTTTCTTACATTTAAAAAACATGAAATATATAATAAAGAATTTTCATAAATTAAAAACAAATATTTCTTTTTAAATATGCTTTAATGTTAAACAGTATTGATATTATAATATTATTTATAATGAAGCGATATTTAAATCTGGTTTTCCTTTGGATTACTGTAATTATGTCAGTTTGTGATTTTTTTTTTTTTTTTTTTTTTTTTTTTTTTTTGATAATGCAAGAACAGCGAAATAAATATTGAACGTTCATTTATACACATAAAGAAATTAATTCGGTGAAACTTTTTTTTTTTAATAACGATTTAAAAATAAAATATAATGACTGAGATTAACAGTATGAAATTACTTAAAATAATTATTTTTGCTTTAAATATGAAGGATTCTTTAAAATAGTTAAAAACTTTAACGTCATTTCTTTTATACTAATTTGTACTATTTTATTACACTGTTAAAAATAGTTTCTCAAAAATGAGCAAAATTGTCTCAAAATACCTCTGAAACAATATATACTTAAATTTGAAAACCCATGTACTCATTTTTGAATATACTAACATGCTCAAAAATGGGGATATTGGGATACTTAGTGATCAAACCCATTTTTTAGCATGTCAATATACTCAAATAACATTGACAGTCTCTGTCATCCAAAATATTTTTGTAGATTAAGAACGAAGAGAAACTAGAAATAAAATTTCTATGCACTTTTCAACAGTTTGAAACAATATACAAAATAGATCTCAAAGTAAATTGAAGTAACTTTTTTAACAAAAAAGAAAAAAAAAAGTTAAAAGCCTTTTTTAACAGGTGCCCTTCGGAATAGCTCTCAAATATTAAAAATTTAAATTTAAAATTTAAAATTGTTATACATTCCGTCTAATTCAAGAAATATTTTGACTTCAGTAACTATCATAAATCTAATGTAAAAAGCGTCCCGGATAAAAATTATACAAATTTGATAATTATTAATATTAAAGCTACAAATCAAATTGAATTTAAACTTAGATCAGAATATTATTCAATAAGTTCGTTTTCATTGTCCACACATAAATATCTCTGTAAATTAATTTTAAGACTAGTTTACGAAAGTATCTTCTAGCTCACCGCAAGCATGCTTGTACCGTTTCTTTAGAAATTGATTTCAATAATTTAAGATAAATACTCTTGAACTGAAAGAAATTTTTAGGCTCTCTTTTATCATTGGAGTACATGCTTTTAATAAAGCCCCCGAAACATTTCAATTTTGTATGTTTGGAGCACGTTGGGGGTATTATCCAACTTAGACAAAATTTCAGTCTCCTCGGTGTTCAAGTAATCAACATCTTTCGTATAACGGTCCATAATAATCATCATCAGGTCCTACCAAAACAAAATATTTTCATTTTGGTGATGTTTAATGTAAGAAATCAAAAACATTTTAATACATTGATTTAAATAAACGGAGCCATTTACTGTTACCTCAAAAGAAAAAAAAAAAAAGACTGCTTTAGAAACAATACGATCTTCGTTTCTGGTTTATTATTCCATTACTTTTCTGGGGAATTTTTCCTTAGATTCTGTCCTGAATTGCATAGCAACAAATTTAGGGTTTGTAGCACGATAATATTTAGTACTACTACAGCGATATGGATCAAATCTAAAATATGGCTCATGATCTATGATGGGTTTCCGGCCGTCTCCAGAGGAATCTATTATAAATTTTAAGGCTATTTTACTTTGCTCGAAAACCTTCCCCATTTTTATATTTTTTATTTTTATATGCTTGTATATTTCTTTCAATATGATCGTAATTTGGTGAACAGTTGTTTTACATATATTCAATTTTCAAACAACTTGATGGATAGAAATATCATGTGTTTGAAAAAAATTCCATTTAACCATTTTCATTACCTTTTGGCTCCGTCTTCAGATTCCTTTTCCAAAACTTTGATCGGTATCAACATTTCCCTGATTATTATGTTGTTTCAACATACGATAAATTTTGCTGCAGATATTTAACTTCTTTTGAAATGTTAAAAGATAGTAATTTTGCTACGGTTGGGATCACAATTATAAAAATGTCAATTTCCTTTTTAACAGCTTTCGTTAAATGAGGTGTCATTGTAGAACCGCTCCTAACATTAGACTCAAACTGATTTTTTTTTATACGTATTGAGTTACCATTTCCACGTCATCCTGTGGAATTTGCATATTTTTGAAAATAAACTCATGTGGAACGAAAGTAATAGTCTCATTCTTATTCGAGACGCGCGTTAATTCAATCACTATAACAAATCTAAATTCTATTTTTAATGCATTGATTACTTGTATAATTCTTATTTCTTAAATTTATTTGTTTTCGCCTATCTTCTACTCCAAAGCTACTGTCGTAAAAACTGTAAACGAGGGTTCCAACAAATCCAATTAAGTGGTACGAGAAATTACTGTCAACTTGTAATTATTTGCAAATATTTCACTAAAAAGTAAAAAAAAAATATATATGACCCAGACTTTAGAAAGAATAATGCAAATTTTATAAAAGGGATAGAAAACAATATAAGAAAAAGATTATTTTATACTTAAACAACTCTTAGTTAAAAGGTATTGTGTAAATTTTATACCATATTTCTATATATTTTACTGTTGGAAATGTGCTTTTATGTTATGTAGTTCAATAGATATGAGTTAATAATATTTAGGGTAAGTGCACCAGTGATTGACACTTTTAGAGCAATCTCTGATGTTTTTAATTTTCTAGTCATTCGAAAATATTTTTAGAAATCTTAAATTAGTACATATGGTATGAAAGACATTCAGAACCACATATATGTTAAAATATATACATTTGATTTTTTTTTTTTTTTTTTTTTTTTTTTTTTTTGGCACCCACTCAATGTTCCAGTAATTGATACTGCCAGTTTTACATTTTATCAGTAACTGGCACCCTATGTTCCAGTGTTTGACACTGCTAGTTATTCGTTTTACCAGTTATTAGCACCCTATGCTCCAGTGTTTGACATAAAATGTCAAAATTCTTATATGTAAAATATATGATTTTATTATTTTACATATTCATTAATTATTTCGGGATAGATGTCAACTACTGGAGCATGCCAATCACTGGAGCACCTACCCTATATCTATATTAGTAATTTGTAAATTCTCAAAAATTTATTATTATTATTATTATTATTATTAATTTAAAGTTTGTCGAATTTCCAAAATTTTAAATTAATGAGGTTTTTTTTTTTTTTTTTTTTTTTTTTCCCATAAAAGAAATTTTTTTAAATTTAATCCTTGATTTATTAATAAATATTGAACCAAAATTTAACTCCCAATATCGTCATATTTATCAAATTATAAAATTAAGGGAAACTAGAAATAAATTTCAGAACTGATATCACATTATTACCATAGATCATAAATTTCAAGTTTTTATGCGTGACATTTACTTTTTATTAAAGCAAAAGTTTCGGTAACTGTTGCTGTAGCAAATGTTTTTACGAACATAAAAACTATAATAGTAATTCATGTAGTGAACTTCTTTTCAGCAAAATGATTAACCTCATTTACTGGAGAACTACTTAATAGTTTTGATACACTCTTAAGATTCCGGAAATGTTTTTATTACCTTGAAATATATTTGCAAGCTTAGAGATAATTTTTAAATAGTCTTTTCAACAATGAACTAAAAGTTTCCTAAAAGCCTTATTTATCGATTTATCCTTGCAAATTGTTTTAGCGGCTGTTTAGAAAACAATGTAACACCATTCAAATTTTAGCTAAACTATTTCTTCCCATTATAATCAGTCATTACGGAAAATATGTTAGTCTTTCATAATTTACTTTTTTGCTCTTATGGTATGATAAAGATAAAACTTTGTAAAGAAAAAAATAAATTAGTAATTTATGAAAACTGTAAATGCTGTTTGAAAGTATTTTACTTACATTTTATTGTTTAGCAAAATGAAAAAGATAAGTAATTCATATCACTTATATACGTCTTTAAATGTGACAAAGAAGGTCTTTAAAATAAAACAAAAACTTATATAAATTGAAATTTTGAAAGTTAGCTGAAAGCTCATAATTATGAAAACGGTTTTCATATTCATTGAAATATATTCTGTTTGGTATACGCATACCCTCATACAAAGAATTTTATACAGAAATTAAAAATAATATTATTAAGCAATATCATTCCTTAGGAAATAACATAACCTGGGTCCTTATCTGTCCGTTATTGTATGCCATCTTATAAGATTGTTTTGTATTGCATTAATTTAGTTTTTTATTTTATTCTATAAATTGTACATTAAAATATATTATTTTTAAACACCGACAAAAAAAAAAAAAAAGTGTGTTAGAACATCACTTTCTCTGTGTCTTTGCCACGGTAACTTCCAAACGAATAAGCCGATTTCAGTGAGAGATTTTTTACTAGAACTTTAATCGATATATTTCTCAGAAGGGGGGTGGGTAGATTTTTTAAATATAATTAAATTGTGTATTTTCAGGTCAGTTTCTACTAACATTATAAAAGTTGAGCGCTGGCAACTTGCAAATTATGCTAAATTAAATATGCGAGCTGGAAATCTTAAAAATATATAAACATGTTGGGATACATATATGTATATATGATATATATTAATGGGAGTATAAAAGCGCTTTCATGAAAAAGATGGATTTTAAACATGTTTTGACAGAAGTTGAAATTGACGGTAAGTAGCGATTATGAGTTTGCAGTCTAAATAATTTCTAAATTCGGTTAAAAATTAAAGTTTTTATAGGCTTTTTTTTTTTTCTTGTTTAATACTTAAAATGGGCATTTTTTCAAACAACTTTATTGCAGGCACTGATATTTTAAAATTTCCGATTTGAAAATATCTTAATTTTTAACTCATGTTACATAATAAATCTTTTTATTATTATTATTATTATTATTATTATTTGGTCATTTAAAGAAAAAAAAAGTAAAAAAAAATTGTAATTATTTATCAATATCGACAAAAATTTATATTTGGCTAGTAGTGGTGATTATGAGTTCATAGTCTAAAAACCATGACATGCGGTCGAAAGCTAAAGATTAAAAAAAAAAAAAAAAAATTATCACTTCATAATTTGTCAACTTGCGTTTTCAGAACGAATGTTACATTATTTATGTAAAATAATTTTTAATTCATTGTCGGGTTTTTTTAATTAATAATTAAACAAATATTAGTCCAATATTTTATTATTATATTTTAAATATTTTATGAAAGAAATTTCTCTTTGGAGTATTAGCTTAATTAGACTGAATAGCCATTAGAAAACTATTATGATTAAACCACCATAAAACTTTCTTCTATATTTTCCTATAAAAATTTAAGCAGAGCAAACTTTTTATTAAAATTTATTTTCCCTAGATCTCGATATATTAAATTTGTTATTATAGATTATCTATATAAATAAAGAGAAGTGTCTGTGTATCTGTACATGTGTGTCTGCCATCGCTCTGGTGCTCACACTACTGATCGCAGAGCTTCCAAATTTGGCATATAGGTACCTAGGACCCTGCAGGTGTGCACTTCATCGAGATTTTTTCGAATTTCGAATTTACACTTTTTAAATTCATGTTTTTTCGATTTTAAACTTTGGCTTTTATGTTTCATTTTTCATGAATTTATTCTTCGATTGTAATCGTCTGCGTATCTTGGCAACGACTATTACGCAATTCATTTTTTATTTAATACATTCATTTGAAGGCAATTTTCTTTTTTCCTTTTTTTTTTTTTTTTTTTTTATTTGCTATATTTATTGAAAATAAAATCGTGCAGTAGAAAAAATTTTGTATTTATTAAATTTTTTTTTATTTACAGTATTTATCGGGAAAATGGCATATATACATAGTAAAAAGGATTAAATTGATTAAAATTTATTTGTTTATATATATATATATATATATATATATTTTTTTTTTTTTTAATCTGCTTTTTATTTTATTTTATTTTATTACATTGGTCGGAATTAAATCGTAATATAGTGTAAATAGCATGGGCTATAAAATACATGGTTCAAAACTAAAATATTTAATAGATGCTGAGATACAGTTATCTTTAAAATCGTAGTTCTTAAATAGTAGCAGATCCCCCCTGTCGTCAATAAATATCCAGATTGAAGTGCCCGGGAAAGATCTTTCTGCAGGCATGGGAAACCTAGACCTGATGCAGTGCGGGCGGGAAAAGAGCTGCCGTAGACAGCGGGTACCCGAAGCGAGGTTTGGAGCAATTTCAGTTACTTTTTTTTTTTTTTTTTTTTTTTTTTTTAGTTTTTGGCTATAATGTGGTGTAAAAAAATAAATATTAACTCAATTCTTTCAAAAATTCATTTAAATATAGTGACCAGCGAAGCGGGCGTAGCCTGCTAGTACTAAAATATTTCATAAATTGTTTTTGGTATCGAATTTAAGATAGTATTGAGTATGGGTTAAAGCCGTTTACTGAACTGGATACCATGTCTGGGTGAGAGAATCTTTGAAAGACAGTCTTTCTGAGCATTGAAAATTCAATGAATTTTATTTTTATATATTTTTTAGGCTTTTTAGATTATTTAATTTATAGTTTATGTATTATATAATTTATAGTTTCTATAGCATGTTTATAGTTAATGATGTTCATCTCGGTATCAAAACTGATATTTAAAAGCTGTTCTTACATCTTTACGATAAAAATATTTCTTTTCATGCACGTTTAAGTAAAATTTTGCCTATATTCTCATGTTAAGAAAGTTGTAAATTTCGAATAACCTCTGAAGTTTTTAATTATGCAAATAATCTATAATACATTTCAATTACATTTAACATACAGGGTGGTCTGAAAAACATGATAGAATGTAAGCGACCGTTGTGGAAAAAATAAAATATGCAAGAACATGAAACCTATGTTATTGAATAAAGATATAAATGACATTTAATATACAAGGTGCTCGAAATGTTTACCGTCGCCGACTATAGTGTTATAAAGCCAGTTCCGAAACTCTGTCATAAAGCACTGGAGTGTATCGGAATCAAGTGCATCAATCTCCATTCTGATGGTCGATTTCAGGTCCTCAAGTGAATCAGGGGGATTCCTATAGATTCTGTCCTTCATGTAAACACATAAGAAGAAGTCGCACGGATTTAGATCCGGATTGAATGGGGGCCCCTCTATTGCGTGCCCGGGAATTCTTCTGCATCCAATGTAATCAAATGCTCACTAAATGCCGTTTTAAGCCGCAGGAAGACATCAGCAGTTCTATGGGGACGAGCCCCATCTTGCATGAACCAGTACTGGCGTGTCATGTTGAGACAGCCCGCTTCAAGGCCAAAGTAACGGTCTAGAAACTCTCGATACTTCACTTCTGTGACCATAGCATCAATGAATACCGGACCACTCATCCGCTTCGACGATATGGCACACCACACCATGACCATTTGTGGATATAGTCGTGAGATGACACTGAGATGAGGATTTTCCGTACCTCAATGGCACCTCAAAAAACATTCTTACGATAAATAATCGTTTTTCCAAGATCAGTGATTCCATATTGGTTATTCATTATTTCCGGTAATCAAGCATTCACCTTAAGTGACAATATATGTGCGATTACAATATGGAAGATTTATACTTATATCAATACATTTGAAATCAGGAACTTAAAATACTTTCTATCATGTTTTTCTGACCACCCTGTATTAATTCTGATTTTTTTTAATACTACTTTTGCTCATATTCCTTTAAAAAATATCCAGAATTTTCCAGATGTTTTCATAATAAATCTCTCTTAGAACTACAATAAATTTTCAGAGCACAAAGAGCAGTTTCTCACATTATCATATGGCATCACATTGTGTAAGAGTCATTACTCTTCCTCCGCCCCTAACATTCTAAGACAAAGAACCTCTTTTGTGAATTATGTTTACTCGACAAATTCCGAAATTGATTCCTATATTAATTGTTGCGAGCTAAGCAAACAACGTTGCTTTCCATTATGTATATTTACATTTCGCATCGTAAGAAGCAACGGTTTTCGTTCATCCATATAATAGGTTTCCGTTGGCTGTGTGATATTAATGTAGCGTAAATGTACTTTTAAATTATAACAAAAATTTACCCTAACCAAAGAATATTTATATTCTTAGTTTTAAACTACAAGTAGTAGCATTTCAAAAGTAGTTTTGTATATTTTATATTTCCTAGGCCTCTTTATTTAATTTAATTTTTATTTTTATTTTTAATTTAATTTATTTTTATTTATTTTATTTATTTATTTATTTTATTTATTTATTTTATTTATTTATTTTTATTTTTATTTTTTCAAGAAAAAAAAAGTAAAAGATGTTTTTTTAAAGGTTTTTTATCAACACGAAATAATACTTTTCAAACAAGAAATTTATTTTGTTAACAATAAACTTTTATCCAATACTCACACACAAATTTTAACTAAAATAACTGGAAATAATTAAATTAACAAGTTCACATTAAATTTAAACCATAGCTGTGATTAAGATGCTAATTGGTTAGTTTACACACTAAAAAATAACAACATTATTACAAAATTTAACTTATAATTGAAATGAAGGCTTTTGATTTTCAAATCTACAAATGTACAAAATAGCCCATATATCACCAACTAATCTATCTAATTAAAAGAAAAAAGTATCAATCAATCATTAATAAACTTACAATTAAATCACTTTTTAACTCAAATTTAACTTTCCTTGGTAATAAACTAAAGATTTAAAAAAAAAATCTTCTTTGTAAATTTGATCATAAATTCAATAAAATTATACATTTAAAATAATAAATATCTAAAAAAATATTATAAACTGGCAGAAAGTTATTAAACTTCTTAAAAAACACCATGAAAGTTTAAGAAAGTAGTGTTCTGTAAATTTTGATAATTAATAAATTTAACTTCTTATTTTGTGTCCCGTTCTAAATTTTTGAACCATTTACTGATGAATGGTGAATTATTAAATTATATAAATTTAATTATTATGCAAATTGCATTAAAATATCTTTTTATCAGGTTATTTTGTTTATAAAAATATACTCTTTTTTTTTTTATCATTTATAATATTTATTATAAAAGAAAAACATTATGATAAATAAAATTATACATGCATGATTGGCCTGAAATTTCCTTATAAGTAATTTTTCTACTTGTTTAAAAGTTTGAGACTTCTCATATTCAAATAATAGTAATCCAAATATTTAGAATATACGAAATACACATGCATTTTAGAATTACAATGTAGTTTAAAGAGCACCACATCAGTTCATATAAGCTCAAAACCTAATTTCAATTCATTATTCTTTCTAAATGATCAAGTGTGCCTATTAGAATTTCATGAGCCTATATATCTGTCCTATTTCAAGAATAACGGCTCTTTTTTTTTTTTTTTTTTTTTTTTTTTTTTAGAAAAGCTTTAAAGCGTTTTATCCTTTACTTAAAAGCTCATTTTACAGAAAATTGGTGATTTGGCTGCATAAATTTTCAAATAAAAAATTTCAATACAAAAATATATAAAAACCTTAAAGAACAGAGTATGCTATAAATATACCCATGATATATGTCTCACAGATTATTTTTAGAATCACTGGTAGGATAGGCATGTTGTGTAATTATCACTAATGTAAAACCAATATTTTTCAAGAAATGACGTGGAAATAAATGATAAAAATTTCTGTTTACCTTAATAACTAAGTTATAATAATATTTTAGCTTTATGACATTTATAACATTTCGATAATCACATTTTGGTTAATATTGCACGTTCAATTAAAAAAAAAAACATAATTTTAAACTATTAAAAGAAAAAAGTAAGAAAATTGATATTGAAACCTGAGAAAATAACCAAGCAACATAAAAAGTAAATTTTGACAAATTTTGAATCTGTTTAAAGCAATTTTCTTATATTTTCAAAATTACTTTTTTTTTTCATTTGCCACTAATAAAACACAAGTAACTTCCACTAACAAGGAAACATTTAAAAGGTGTCTTTTTAAAAAAAAATTGAAAAAAATATATGTCATTCTACTCTTCATAAAACACCAGAAAGTGAAAAAATTATCGGCTGAAATTAATTACAGCGAGCACAAAAAATTATCAAAATTAAGCATATTTAGCGATTTCACACTGTTAGGCGATTGATTTTGAGTACTTGGCGAAGAAGTAAAACACGGTTCTGTCCGTACACGGCAACCTCGGTGCTAGCAAACTTATCGCCTAACAGCGCTAAATCGCCAAAAATGCTTAATTTTGTAATTTTTTGCGGTCTCTGTAATTCATTTCAGCCGATAGTTTTTAGGTTGATTTCTTTAGAAATCGACCTATTGCAATCACTTCGTTTATCTATCTATCTATCTATCTATCTATAATGAAAATTTTGTCATCACGATAACTCCCGAAATAATACTCGAAATCGAACCAAATTTGAACAGTGAACTGATCTTATAAATATCTTGGATGAGTTCGTTAACCAAGTTGCTCCGACTTTTTTTTTTCAAGTGGCAGCCACTTGAATATTTTTAACCCACATTGTAAAAAGCGTATTTAAAGCAAGATTTGCTTGAATTTTTATGTAAATCTAGACTACATAAGGTTCTAAATGAACTTTATTAATGAAATTTATCTGCCATTTTTAACAAAGTGGCGGATATCTTAAGTTAAGTGGGGCCACTTGAAATCAGGCTACCACTTGAAAATTTAAAATCACGATAACTTCCGAAATAATACTCCAAATCGAACCAAATTTGGACAGCGTCTTAACTTCTGTTATGAATATCTTGGATGAATTTATTAACAAAGTTGCTCCACCATTTTGTTTTCAAGTGGAGACTACTTGAAATTTTCAAATTCAAATTGTAAAAAGCGTATTCCGAATTTGTCTAAATTTTGATGTATACATAGACTATATAAGTGTCTCAATGAAGTTTATTAATGAACGTATCCGCCATTTTTAATAAAGTGGCGGATATCTTAAGTTAAGCAGGGCCACTTGAAATCAGGCTACCACTTGAAAATTTAAAATCCCGATAACTTCCGAAATATTACTCCAAATCGAACAAAATTTGGACAGTGTTTTAACTTGTGTTATGCATATCTTGGATGAGTTTCTTAACCAAGTTGCTCCACCATTTTGTTTTCAAGTGGAGACCACTTGAAAATTTCAAATTCAAATTGTAAAAAGCGTATTCCGAATTAGTTTGAATATTGATGTATACTTAGACTATATAAGTGTCTCAATGAAGTTTATTAATGAACTATGGATTTTCTCGCCAAAAGTCGCCAAAAAAGTCGCCAAGTGGAAAAGTCGCCAAATTTGGCGCTAAATCCATTACTTGCCATATTGGAGCTTTTTAATGCGTTTTTAAGGGAAAATCAGGCTATTTTAACGTTAAAACAAACTAGAAATGCATAAAATTAACATTTAATCAACTTACTAAGCCTCTTTAAAAGAATTTCTACAAAAAAAAAAAAAAAAAAAAAGAATTATTTTCAAATTTGCAACAATATCTTAGATTAATTACTTCACTGAGCAACTTTCTCTGCTATGTTCATTCAAGTGGCAGCCACTTAATTTTTCAACACGAGACTTTTCAGATTCTGAATTAATTCCAACTATGCTTGTACAGTTGTCTTATCTCACAAATACATTTAATATATTAGTCAACTTGGCTCACCATCTTGTTTCCAAGTGCCGCCCACTTGAAAATTTTAAATTCACATAAAAATGTATTTATGAACCGATTTGCTTCACATGTAGATAGCCTACATCAATATTTCTACTAATTCGTTAAGAATTTGTAGCTGCCATTTTGAAACAAAATGGCGGCTACTTGATAAGGAAAAAGAAATCAACCTACCCTTCAGAATAAGCCGGAAGGACTTGTTTCACTTTATGGTGTTTTATGAAGAGTAGAATCCCATATATTTTTTTCAATATTTTTTTAAGACGACCCCTTTTGAATGGCCCCTTGTAAGTATGGTTTTAACCCTTTATCTACTGACGGTACTTTAAAGTACCATTACTTTTAAAAGAGTTTAAAATCAAATTCATAGGCGAAATGTCAAAGATATTTATACGAAAGGAATACATGTACCTCACTTTAGTTTCACTACAAAGCATTAGACGATATATATAGCCATTTTTAATCCATAAATGATTTTATGGAGCGCACTTGCTGTTTTTGCTTGATATTTTTCACGATCTTCATGTGTGTTATAATTAATTCCTATATTATTTCAAGAATATCCCACTAATCTTAGAAAAAATATGAGGAACATAAAAAGTAAATATTTCTTTACACTTTTTTCATGTCGAAATACTTTTTTCGACCTATATGTACCAGTGGTACACTAAAATACCAAATTACAAAATTCTCATTAATTACTTTGATGAGGTGATATGAATGATTTTTAATGCATATGTCTTTAAATAATGCTCTTTACTAACTAAAAATATATGTTTCAAACACAATTTTTGTCTGTTTCAAAATGCAGTAGATAAAGGGTTAAGTGTCCATAGGAGTGATACGAAATTATGTTACAAGGTAACTTTTAGAAATGTATATTTTTTGTAAAAAAAAAAAAAAGAAAGAGCAAAATTACCTTTTGCGATGTTAAATATTATATTTATTAGTATTTATACATATTTAATTTCAAGAAATTAGAATTAAATATCTAAATAACAAAATATTTTTACAAGTAAAATAAAAAATAATAATTTTAACAACATTTTATTTTGCATTTTATTTATTTATTTTTAGCGACGTGAAAGTGTAGGTTTTCTGTACGATCACCCACATATAATTTCACATTTAGCAATCCCTAAAGAAAGACGTTTCGAGAACTAGGTAGGCTCTTCATTTTACAGTTTGTATGGTACCCACATCAGTTCATTACGAATTCGTTTTAAATTAGTATCAGATATATAGTCATGCATTAAGGAATAGGTGTGGAAAAAAAGAAAAAAGAAATTTTTCTTAAAAAATATTACACTAGGATACTTTTAATGTATTGTATTTCGTGAATCATTCTAACTTCACTAACATAAATTTACTCAAGTTTTCATTGAATAATCAATCTACTTATCTCAATAATAATGAATTGTTGCAGAAAAAATTAAAAAAGAAATTCTTATGAATGATATGTTGCACTAAAGCGTTTGGTATGATATTTTTATATGATCAATATTTAAAATCTCATTGAGTTGCAATTCTTGGTTCCCATTTCCCTTTAATTGAATTGAAAAAATTGTAGATACTTTTGTGTAAAAATAATAGTTATGTAACTATCGAGGTTAAATTAAAAAAAAAAAAAAAATCTTTTCTGATTCCGATTTTTTATTGTACATCAAAGATTTTTGTTTGATTTGTATTGTCAATCAACGGTTATTTTTTTGCTAGGACTGATTACACTGTGACCTACTGCTAAAAATGCATGTTGGATCACTACGAATATCCATTATTGAACGGAATACGAACACGACACCTGTTTGTGTAAGGCAAGAGCACTAACAATTAAGCAAACACAAGGGACAAAAATTTTGGAAAATGTTTAGTATTGTCGTATATTTTCGGTAGAACTGCACATTAACTAAAAATTTCAATTCGCTTTGTTATCATTTACAATCTCTTAATATCATTCAAAACATAACTGAAGATATAGATGTGAATCTGTTTAATCTGTAATTATTTATCAATCAACTTTTTAAAATTCAACGTACCCTAAAAATATTCTTGTTTTTATTTTATTTTCTCCCTCTTTAAAATAATGACATTTATGTGAGTTTACACTGATTTAAATTTAAAATGAAATCTCAAAGAAATTCGAATTAACATTATCAACATTAATTCTGTTTGTTATTCAAATACCAATTTTAAATATTCTCTTTAAAAGTAAATGGTACTTTTTGAAAATCGACTTTCTTGTATCAGAGATAATTATTAATGAAAAAAGATAGGCTTAATGCTTTATTTAAATTAGCATTGCAATAAATTTTACGGCAAACCTTTTGATGAAACCTCTGTTATTAAATCCAAATGAAACATAATAATGCATCCATATAAATAACCTTAATGAATAAAATATCTCTCCTAATGTATTTGAAAATTAAATTTCATTATTATTTTTCTAGTCATGTTATCTGCTATTCAAAAACAATTATTGGGAAAATCATTTTTCTGTTTTTATTTCTCGCAGCCTCAACTTCCCTTTTCCTTCCGTTTTTCACTGCCATGATCGTTAGCAATTCTTTGTCTAATGAATTGACAAGAAAATGTTATAAATTTACATTCATTTAAATTTTTAAAGGAAAAAAAACGAAGAGAAAAATTTTCGATTTTATTTGCATAGCAAATAGAAATATTTTGTTTGCGTCTTCTAGATTACTTTATCTTCGATACGATGGAAATTTGAATAGATGCTTTTATTAATTAAACTAGTGGATCTGCAGATCAGGATCTACCACGCTTTATTTATAATACTCATTATTAAACAGTTTGATGCACTATTCAGTACTCCTTTTTTTAACCCAATATAAGTAAAATATTATCAAAAATACACATCTAGTAATTACTATCCATGATACATAATTATTGAAATTGTTTTATGCAGCCCTGCAAAATACCTTTAATTCTGTGCACATCATTTCCAACAAAATCCAGGATTTTAAGCATTTGAAAAATGCTTGTTAATTTCTTTAAGTAGGATGCAGTAGAATGATGTTAAAATGTTGATAAAATAAATGTCGTTCATAGTCTGTAATGTATATAAATTATTTTACATGTCTCTGTACTCGAATCACAAATATTATGCACCAAAGTTCAATGTCAGCACTGAATTGTACAAATCGGGAGTACAATGTTATTTTCTGACAAATCAAATGTGTTGTAATTTTCTGCATTGCCATCAGAGAGGAAAATGGTACGATAAAAGTACGATTCAATTATGAAACATCATTAAACTAAGTTGATATGGATACTATATCTGGGTTTGGTGCTACTGCTGCCCTTTTCGGCCTGTTATTAATACCACTATGGCACTATTGTGAACTTTTACATTTTTTGGCTACCGGAAAATTCATAGAAATTTTTATTTTATTTAATCAATGAAAACTCTTACAGAAATACACAAAAAAATAAAATAAAATAAAATAAATTTTCAGATCGTCAAAAAGCTTAAAAGTTGGCAACTGTGCTATGAACGGAAGTCTATATCTTATCTACCTTAATTTGTTATATGAAAATTTTAAGCTTTATGTGTTATGTTTATAGGTGCTCAGTTTCCAAGCATGATAGGATTACATGATATAATTCAAGGACAATTAAGGACTGTCTGACGGTAGAGAAAATGCTGGTGCTTGACTGATCAGATAAGAGCCCTTATTTTAAACCTATCCAAAATCTGTAGTGTAAGGAGAAAAATAAAGTTGAGAACGCCAAAAATTCAGTGTTATGATACTTGTTGTATCAATAAAGTATATCTGGTGCACAGAGATTTATAAAATTTTCTTTATCAATCTCTTATTTATAGCATTTATAGTGCAATGTGATTGCAGCAGTGATTTAAGAGAAAGGAAGTGCTACAAAATACTGATTTTACTTAACTCTTTCCTTCCCCGTGATTCCAATTGGAATCATAACATTTCAGATTTTCTTTCTTACCATCTAACACTCCCGCTGATTCAAAATGAACAATATTAAAATCTATATACATTTTCCCTTCGAAAAATACCTATTTTGGATGACTTCACTGTCTTTGTTCATAATTGAAAGTATATTTTACGCTGTTATGATAATAATATCGGAATCAGTTTCCTGTTTTGGGTAATTTAAGTAAATTAACTGTTCGAAATATTTTTTATTTTATTCTTTAATGTTTATAATATGTATTTTAATTAATTACAATATGTTATTCTCCAAAATTTTGATATTTTTATTTATTGAAAAGTTATGAATTTTAATGGCATCAGTGATTATATTAAACATAAATAAACATCTATCAGTTGCTTTGTTAGCTATATTAATTCGTACTCAACTAGAACTCCTATTTAAAAAACTATTTATATACATTACGTTTGAAATAAAGTTATGACTAAATATAAGATTTATTGTTTTGTGGAGGGAAAAAGTTGGGAATGAAAGGGTTAAATAACTATTTATATCTATATTGTTCTTTTATAAAGTATGTTATTGTTACGGAATTCGCTTTAAGTCTAATTTTTTTATAGGTAGTCTTAAATTTTTGGAAATGATTGTATTACGGAAAGAAAAACCTTATGAGTCTAAACAGAAAGGCATCACAGATAATTCAGCAAAAAACCTGTTATAAACACTTTACAATATAATTTAGTACACCTATCATAAAAAGTTGCCTGAATATATTGCACATAATCAAGTTTGTTTGGCACTGAAATATTAAAATTATTATTTGTAATTTATTTACAGTTCATGCTCTTTGAGGCTAGATTTAATTTTATGTTTACGTAGAAGCAAAAGACAGTAAAATAATTTTTTCTTAATATAATTACTGACCATATTTTACGTAGAGGGTATCCCTTAAAGACTGCACTTGAGTGCAAATAACATAAAGATTCATTGATAAAATTAAATAATATACATATTTTTGCAGTGTATGCTACCTTTTATTATTTACCTATTATACATGTACAGTACAGCACCGATTATCCGAACACGTCGGGACAGACCCTAGTTCCCATGAGCAAAAGTTCGGATAATTGGACAGACAATTTAAGGATATTGTGACAATAAAAAACCCTTCATACTTTATCCAGGCTTAGGACTGGCAGCACCAATTTGTGCTGGCCTGTTTAAAAATAAAAATTTATTGAACTAAATAACAAATATCATAACTTAAACAAATATCATAAATGTTATTTTGAAGTTGTCTGGTATATTTATGATCATCAAAATGGACGTTTATGCTCAAATTTGCCTTATTACCTCATGTTAAGTAAATTCCAAATAACTTACGAATTTTTTAAATTAAAAAATTCATAGTCAGGGATGTTTATGCCACTATCTTACATAATATTTAAAAATATTATTATTATCATTTACGTTTACTTATTTATTTTTTTTTTAACTCTAGTGATTATATTTTAATCATAATTTAAGCAAAAAAGCCTTTGATGGCTGCTTGCCTCAAAAAAGACATTATTTTCAATGCTGCCATAACTCGAATTCTTCTTAGACATGTTAATTGAATAGGATCTGCGTCGTTCTGCCGTTCGGGTCATTTCATAGCTGTTTCGAAACATTCAAAGGCGAGAAATAGGCTTTTCGGATAATTGGAAGTTCAGATAAAGAAATATAAATAGAGAAATTAACTGTTCGGATAATTGGAAGTTCGGTTAATTGGAGTTAGGATAATCGCGCTCTACTGTATTACTCAACAGATAAATGAAGTGTAACGTTCAGTGTTTCCGACTTACTAGAATACAAACGGCGACCATTTTAAAAGTTGTACTCTTTATGGGACACTTTTAATATGTAAGTACTATCGTGTGTGTTAACAATGCTGTCAGTCTTGCTATTTTTTAGAATCTGATTTATTATATGAAATTATGTTCAAAATTTCCCAAGAAGAATGTTTTTATATAAATGTTTTTAAATTACTTATTGTAATATATATATGTATAAATATATGTGTAATATATTTTTAAGATGTCCTCTACAGATTTAAATTTAGTGTCAAATCTTAAATCCATTTAAAAATTTAAAGCATATCTTATTAAAAAGTATTTAACAAGCATAACATACCTTTTATTCTCTCTTTTATTTCTGTACTGATAAGTATAAAGGATTTAAGTCCAAAAATATCGATTTTGAGTTAAGTACATAGTCAGACTCAGAAAATAATTCTCTATCGATTGGTATAAAGGATTTAAATCCATGTCATTTAGTCTTTGAGAAAATTCATTGGTAAAAAAAGGTTCAAGTCAGAAATTTAGCATTCATGTATGGTATAAAATATTTAATTCAATTTTTCCCCCCTTTATTAAATGAAGGTTGACAATCACTGAATGGTGTAAAGGATATAAGTCAACGAAATCCATTTTTCCTAATCGATTCTTCTGATTTGTTTTTAGTGAGTTTAACTTTATTTTTCCTCTCCTGAAAAATCAAGAATGTGGACTTAAATCCTTTATACTTATCAGTACAGATTTATTATAAACAGATGAATCATGGTTGTGTGTATTATTTTTATATTAAAAATTAAATAATTTTAGAAACGAGTAGAAAAGAAATACATAGATATTTAATAACATAATTATGTGTATTTAATTATTGTTTTCTTAGTAGTTTGCATAGCTACCTTTTCTCTACATTTCGAAAAAAGAATTTGTGCAAAGCAAATTTTACTTATATAACTTTTTTACACATTACATATGACTCATTTTGAAACACAAAGTACTTTTTTATACTCAAAGTCATCTATTTAAGAGAAGGCACTTTTACTGCAGTCTGCTTAAATTAAGCTAATGATATTTAAAACAAGTAATTAAAACAATTTACCAAACTTTGTTTTAACGTAGTTATTTATATAATGCGCTTATACTTTATAAAATCAACAATTTGTTCATATTAAAGGGAATATCTAATGCTAATTTTTTTCCTTTTTTAGAGTAATTGTTCCAATACGAGTAAATATAACTTTTTCTAGAATAAAATACCGGTTCTGACATGGATATTTTGACATTTTAACTGTTTGTGGATAAATTTCTATAATGTAAACTTAAATTTAAATTAATTTTCCCAATGAATATGCAATTTTCTTTTCATTAAGCATAAAATTTTATACTAGAAGCAGAAATAATTAATGATACATTGTGGAGGAAGTAAAGGCATGAACACAAACTCTCCATGCGAAGATTAGATGCACCGAACGGAAGTGTAATATGATTAATGTTTCTTGAATTAATATAAATATTATCGGTATAGAACATTATTAAGCCGTATTTTCCACAAAACTAATGAATCTGTTTACATTTAATTTGTTAAATGAATTTGGGCAACGTGGGAGTTAGGTTTAATGCGAGTTTGGTGCTGTTAATACATTGTACTTATTACACTTAAGGAAGTTAAATATACCCAATTATGTAGCTTTAAATAGATCCTAAACTAATACAAATACATAACCATCACCGTACAAAACGGGATTTTTTCAGTTCGACAGGTTTATCATTTTCCGTGTTATGCCTTGAATATACTAAGATGGCCGCCAACATCAAGTTTTATCATTTTATTTCTTTACTATTTTATGATATTATGTTCAAATGTAAAATCTTTCCTACATTTAAAAATCGACAGTTAAATATTGGGTTGAAAATAGTAAAATAATTAAGGTAATTAAAAGTCTTCTATTCATGAGAAAAAATTCAAACATTTCAACACTTAGATTAATATAATATATATATATATATATATATTAAATAGTAAATTAATTTCTAACAGACTTTGAAAAAATAATGGTTTCTGACGAATGAAACATTTTTTTAACCTCATTGTTTATCAAAACCATTAATTTTTTTTTTTTTTAAACACATATGAATTCACAATTTAATATTGAGATTACATTTTAGGATTTTTGATCGTATTATGTATGTATATAAAATCGTTTGTCCTGGCTGGATGTCTGACTGATTCAGCATAGCCCATCCCAAACACCTGCATATAAAAGCATGATGAAAACATTCCTTCTGGAACGTAACGAAGAAGGGATATTATAAATTAAACCCCATCGAGGGAAGAGGGGCACAACGTGATTTCACAAAAAACTTCATATCACAAAGAAAAAAAGCAGATATCCATAAGATATTTGTTTTAAAATATATCTACATAAGTACCTAAAAACTAGTTTCTATATTTTTAAAAATTCACCTCAATTTGGCGGAGGAGGGGGGGGGGGTTAAAATGTTATTTTACATAATCCTTCATCTACACTTAAAACAGTACATCTACCCATTCACTTAACACTTCCGTGGCGATTCTCTGTACGGGGTTATGCGAAATTCACTGCTCCCCCTCCTCGCCCTCGAGGAGCCAAGCGACAAAAATACGCTTGCGAGCATAACACGTCTCGGATGCAATTACTTCATGGTGAAGAAATAATTTTGGAAAATCCAGTAGAACTCTATCAAAAAGGGCACATAGAAATTCAAGACGGCTGTGAGTCTTTTAGGGTATATTCCAAAAAACTCATTTTGGGTGTTTTTCGATTTTTCGAATTTGGGTTGACGTTAAGAGGGGGTGAATTCAGGAGACTTCTTTTTGAGTTAAATTTGTCCTGGGGAATCTACGGGAGCTGAATTCACGAACTTCAGTGTGTGGGTTGGTTATTTGCATTCAACACCAACTGTGACCAGATTTTGCGAAATCCCCTCCTCCCCCCCCCCTTTAGAGGTATGAGGCAAAAAAAAAAAAAAACTTTCCCAAGTGTAACTCTTATCCAAACATTGTCAAGAAAGCAATTGTTTGGTACGTGGGTGTGCAATGTGTACCCAACACGCATTATAAACGGATTTCGCGAAATGTTCCCCCTTTGTGGTCGAGTGCGAGCGAAACACGTTTCTAATTTTAACTCCCCCACTAAAAATAATATGAAGATATTCTTGAGAAATTAGTATTTTCTTCTTAAAACATTCTTCAAATACTTTAAAATATTTTGAATATTTATCTTTTACCATAAAATATCTGCTAAAGACAATATAAAGAAATTTTGTAAACTTTCTTAAGAATGGGCCAAATAACTTAAGATATTCTGCAGATATTTTTAGAGAAAGTCTTGAGATTATTTTTAGTGGAGTCTGTTCTAAATTATCTCAGGAAAGCGATATTTTGGTGTGCAGGTTTTTTAAATGTCACCAACACACACGATACAGGGATTTTGCGAAATGCCCTCTCCCCTTCCCTCCCTCCGGGGTAAGAAAAAAAACACTTTTCTAAGCTTCCAGACTATATGAAAAAGGTGATTTTTTATGTGTGGTTGATTATGTATTCCTAACACGTACCACAAAAGGATTTTGTAAAAGTCTCTTTGTACCCCTTTAGGGCTGGGGCTAAAAAAAGTTCTCTAGCCTAATTCTTCTCTAAATTACATCTGGATGGCGTGTTTTGTTCTGTGCACTGTTAAAAAAATAAAACATTGCTGCCAGAAATTCTCTGTAATTTGAGAAAAAAGTCGTAAATTATGGAAAATTTAAGTTGACAAAACGTATTTTTCTGTAATTACGGAGAATTTCTGGCAGTAAAGTTGCATTTGTTTAACAGTGTGGGTATTGGTTAAGTGCTCGCAGCATGCACTTTGATGGGGTTGTTCGAGATTCCACACTTCACCTGTAGGTGTGGGTGTAAAAAGCACAATTTCAAGCATAATTCTGTACCAACTTTCTTCAGCAATGCGATTTCTTGTGGATGGGTTGGTTTCGAGTTTGGGCATTAATTGCACTTGTTTTGAGGTCTGTAAATTTAAAATAAATAGACAGAAGATGCGCGCAATGAGCGTGGGTATGGATCTGCCTGACTCAGTGAGGACCAATTCCGACAAATGCAGGCGAGACAGACGCTGCCGAAGATACTGGGCAACCAGTTGAGATTCGCGTATGTCTTTCATTTTGTGCGCATGCGCTTGGTATAAACGCTGCGTCAGGAAATATGAACCCTAACTCAGCTTGCTGCGAGCGGGGACGACGATGACGAAGATAGCGTGGATAGTAACTGCGATTTTTTTTAATTTTCTAAGAATTTTCATATTAATAAGTTATATGTTATTTTGAGAATTCATTTAAATATATTCATCAGAGAAGCGATCAAAGCATACTAGTAATATTATATAAAAAGAAATAAGTATATTGCTTTTAATGTGATTATAAGTAAAATAATTTCCCTCACTTATTGTAAATGTTACGTTTATCTATCATGGAATGAGACTTTGTTTGAATCAAGTATTCGAAAATGTTTTTTTTTTTTTTTTTTTTTTATGTTTCAAAATCCATATAAGCCAATAATATCGTCATTAAATCAATATTTCTCGAACTGATTTTCAACAATATGAACATTACGTGAATTAAATTAATTTAAAAAGCAATCAATGAATATATATTTTTTCCTATTTGCTAAACGTTTTTACCATAACTGGCAATATTACTTTTAAATCATTCTTTTGCTTTGAATTGAAATTTGAAATAGTTTTATTACACAAGTTCACTGCTTCCGCAATCTTATTATTCGTTTACGGCTGTACCAATGCATTTCCAATTGTTAATATTGAATGAAAACTGTTGTTTATTTCTAAACGCTCCACCATTAGTAATGATAAATGAAGTCTTCGATAATAACCATAGCTTATCTATTGCATGACACTCGGGCGGTATGAAAAGAACTATTTCATTGTTTCTATGTAAATGAGTGAATCTTTGTAAATTTTAAATAATCTGGAATGACTCCACTTGACCTTGCGAATATTTTATAGTTATAATTCCTTTAAACAAATTTAAATCAACGAAAAATTCAATAAATAAAAAAAGAAAAAGTGTTACATGATTTTTGAGTATTTTCTCCAAATTTGTATATTAGAGCAATGTACCGTAATTTATCAGGATTTTTTTAGCTACCCTGACCATGAACGATAAATACACAATTTCCAGTATCAAGCAATCTGTAATAAAACTCTAAAATATGTATGAGCTTTTGTCTCTTTTAACTTATTTAATGAACATTAGACAATTATCCACAATAGGATGTGTTATGTTTAGAGATGCACCGAATACGAGTTTTGGCCGAATGCCGAATGCCGAATATTCGGCTAACCGAATACTAACTATTCGGCAAAATACCGAATATCCATAAAACCGAATAGTAACTATTCGGCCGAATACCAAATATTAGGCTGGCTGATTTACGCTTATATTCAGGTGTCAATCACCTAATTTTTTGCAAACTTTTTCAGTAATACCATTTACTTTTAGTAATATTTTATTTTTTAAATATGCAAAAAATGTAAAAACTACTATTCAGAAACAGTGGTTTATATAAATGTAGAAAAACATTAAGAAATATTACTACACATAAATAGTGGTGTTATGCTGAATTCATAGTCAAAGAAAATTATTAACTGTTAGCGCTTCTTAATAAACACATAAAATTTCTTAAATAACAATTTCTTGTCGCGGCCACTCAAAAAAAAAAAAAAAAAAAAAAAAAAAAAAAAAAAACGCAACCCAGAAATGCAGCATTTGAGAAAAATCAATTTAAAAGTGCCAACGTATTGGTTAACCCATATAAAAACTGACGCAAATGCCTCTTACTCTCATGTTGATATATTGTGAGATAGAGATGTGATTTTTTTTGTGCATGTTGGGGCACTTTGTATGTATTTTTCAATGGCAAATTCAAACTGCTATTTTTTGACTTGTGTCATTTTTCTTGCCAGATTTGAATGTGATCTTTGTTTGATCGCTTGAAGTTTCCTAGATAGCAACATCATGTGAATTATGTACGCTCTTTCTAAAGTCAACGGTAGAAACAGATATCGTTATGCTGTTATTGATAAAGACAACTTTTGTTAGATATTATTAATTGTTATGATTAATGTAACTAATAATTTTCTTTCATGTTACTTGAAACTAGATTAAACAATTGTTTTCATTTAAATATAATCTATTTCTTAATTACTCTGAAAAATCTTATTTTAAAGATAATTAAAAATAGCAAAATTTTTTCAAATGATTAAAAATTAAAAAAAAATTGATTTTTTATATATTCCAACTAGCCGAATAGTAGCCGAATAATTTTATATTCGGCCAAACCGAATATTGGGTAGTATGGCCGAATAGATACCGAATATTAGTTATGTTCACATTCTTTCGCGATTACCTGAAAAAGTACTTTAATATCGACGTCATTTCAAACAATCATCACAGATTAGTAAAACTGTACAACAAATATTTTTTTTTTCTATTTTAAACGTTTTAACATAACTAAAGGTAACTTTAAGTAAATTTTATCATAGACATTAATGCATAAGAAATCTACTTTTTCTATCAATGAAAAACTGTAAGTCCTAGACCAACACACACGAAAATATATGCAGTATTTTAAACACACAAACTGCAATAACATACGTATCAATTTTCGAACCAATCGTATAAGGTGTTTAGACGTTACCTTTATCATATATACACCACATTTAAAACAGTAATATTGTATTCAGGAAACCATGTAAATATGCAATTATAATTATTTCCTTATGTAGTAGATGTTCAGAAAGTAAAACATGATGATTTCGAACACACACACACACACACACACACACACACACACACACAAAAAAAAAATAGATACTGACCGAACTGTGAATTAATTTTTAAACTATTTTGTTAACATTTTGTATTTTGCTTCGATATTAAAAAAATGGATTTAAATGCTACCTTTAAAACTATGGCAACAAATTTTCGAAATATAATAAGCATCCGTAACTGTAAACAGAAGTGATACTATTTCGATATGAATAAAGTTTAAATACGCCTTCAAAAAAATCTCTCTGCTTAATACTGTATCAGTTTTGGCACTCCTCCCATTCATGTCCGTTCAGCTTTTAATAAAACAGTTGTTGAGCTGTATTCAAAGCTGTAAATGCATTAGTTTCATGTCATTTGTAGTTATGATTTAATGTTTTTAAACAGGCATCGTTTCTTAAAAATTTCCAAGAAGTTCTATTATACTTTTCTAGTATAAAATTATTTTTAATCTCGAATTATACATTACTGTAAATGTTCATTTTACTAACAATTTTTAAAAGGAAATCCATAAATGTCGGTGTAAGATTATCAAAATATAAAAGTAACAGTTTTAAAGATTTAGTCATTATACTACTATTATAATTAGTTCATTCAGGGTAAATGACGACTTACATTTCTTTCTTTAAAACAACATTACGGAGAAAATACTCTCAAACACATTTCTTGTCAATAAAGAAATACTTATTTTAATCTTTTAGTTCATTTATTCTTCTATAAAATAATACATGTTAACGAGGGTGACAATCATTATGAGAAATAAACTTTTAAATAAAATCTTTTAACGCATTAAAACAAATGACTTTTCTATAAAAGAAAGTAATATTATTCTTTAAAATTTGGGATGTGATAAAAGAAAGATATATACTGAATTAGGCACAGTGTGTATTATTCTTTGAAGTTTCCAAAGGACAATTAGATAAACTATGCACTTGCGGTTATGTGTGTATGTAAAATCATTTTATTCTTATGGTGAGATAGAAAAAGAGGAAAAATGGCACATGATGAATTAACTAGTAAATATTTTCCAAATAGTGAAGCTATTTTTTGTTTGAGTTCTTTTGTATGTTTATTTGCAGAAAAGTAAACGAACTCTGAACAAGCAACCTGTTATTGTAAAAATATAGATATCATGCGGCAATTGGCCTTATTCACCATTAACTTCAACTCCCGGTTCAACGCAAAAACTTGAAAAGCATCTAAAGGCAGGATACAGCTTTCCAGCAAAATTTGGCAGGCTGTTTCTGCCATCTAGCGTCGAGGATTTCATATAATATTTAATTGGTTATTTTCATCTAAAATATCTGAAAATAACTATACCACTAGATGGCAGAAACAACACGGCAAAATTTGCTGAAAATTTGCACCCTGCCTTTATACGCTTTTCAAATTTTCATGTTCAACGGGTAGTTTAAGTTATTGGTGAATAACAGCCAACGACCTGTTACATTAGAGGTAATATTCAGTTCAATCGAACAAAACGTTTGGTTGTTATCGTGTTTACATTCACACATACATATATGCAATACTTTGTAAATATTAAAATTGAAACCGGGAGGCCTTAAAATGTACAGATACATCGAATTCTCATTATATGATTTTTAATGTATACAAAACAGTCTTTACATACTAGGTGATCGGGTAAAGAATTATAGTTTACGAAACTAAAAAAAAAGGAGATTGATTGAGTTAGAAAGTAAACTTCAAACTACAATGCGCAAATATTACTTACAAACTTTGAATAAACACCATAAAATGCAATAAACTCGCAACAATTGTTTCGGGTCAAAAAAACACACGATCCTTCATCAGGCGAATAAAGTAAGCACGAGTGCTGCAGTCAAAGCGGCAACGTTGCCGCACTCGTGCTTACTTTATTCGCCTGATGAAGGGTCGTGTGTTTTTTCGACCCGAAACAATTGTTGCGAGTTTATTGCATTTTATGGTGTTTATTCAAAGTTTGTAAGTAATATTTTTTATAACGCCAGTTTGTGGTGCTTTTTTATTAAATACAATGCGCAAGTTTTATTTTTTGCTTCTATAAAAAAGAAAAAAAAAAAAAAAAAAGATTGATCTGTTACCTACCTATGAAAATACAATTGCATGTTTTCGAAATATCTTAAGCATCAGTAAATGTAAACAGAAATGTAACATAAATTCAAAATGAATAATATCTAAATTCTCCTTTATAAGTTTTCGAAAACTTTCCTCTTTTTAATACCGCATCAGTTTTGGCACTAGTCCCTTTCATGTCCGTTCAGCTTTTAATAATACAGTTGAGTTGTGTTCAAAACTGCAAGTGCATTAGTTAATGACTTTAAACAGGCATCGATTCTTAGAATGTTACCCGGAAATTTCTATCCTTTTATATCTAGCATAATATAAGTTTTAATCTCAACTTAAACATTACAGTCAATGTTCGTTTTATTACCAAATTTAAAAAGGAAATCCATATGATATGTATACGTAAGATTTTCAAGAAAACAAAAGTTTTTTTTTTTTTTTTTTTTTTTTTTTTTATATAAGTTGTAATCATTGTGCTATTATTAGAACCAGTTTATTCAGCGGAAATGACAACCTACACTTATTTCTTTAAGATAACCTTACTAAGAAAATAATCCTAAACCCATTTCTTGTCAATAAAGAAATACTTATTTTAACCTTTTAGTTCATTAGTTCATTTAGTTCTGCTTAAAATAATACGTGTTAACGAGGCTGAGGTTCATTATGAGAAATAAACTTTCAAATAAAATCTTTTAACGCATTAAAATAAATGACTTTTCTATCAAAGAAAGTAATGTTATTCTTGGAAATACAGAAAGTAATAAAAGAAATATATAAGCTTAAGTAGGCGTAGTATGCACATTTTATTATCCTTTGAAGTTCACAAAGAACAAATAAATAAACTATACAATCGCTGTTGTGTGTGTATGCAAAATTATTTTATTTTTAAATTTTAAGAACATGAGAGAAAAAGACACATATGTCGAATGAATTATGATACGTTTTCCAAATTTTGTGAATATATTCGTTCGACATATTTTGCATGTTAATTTTCAAAACCTAAAATGAACTTTGAACAAACAACCTGTTATAGTGATCGAAATAACTAAAGAATATCTTCACAATCTATATAGTTCTATAAATCTGTACAGTTCGGGTACCGGTGACCTGATGCCAATTCTCAGCTCAATCTAATAAAACATTTAGACATTATCGCATATGCTTACACACACATATATACATCACGTTTAAAGCAATAGAACTGAATTCGGGGGTCCTTAAACCTTATAGATACATCAAAATCTCATTAATCTCATTTTTTCATGAATATGCTTTCCTTACATAGTATAAGTTTGGGAAAATATGTTAGTATGCAGGACTAAAAAATAGATTCTGATTGAACTATAAACTCAAAGCTATCATGTTTAAATTATACATTCGTCTTTGATTAAAAAAGAAAAAAGGTTGATCTGCCACCATTAAAACTACAACTACATATTTTCAAAATATCTTAAGCATCCGTAACTGCAAATCGAAGTAATAGAAATTCAAAATGAATAATGTCTAAATTTTCCTTTATAAGTTTTCCAGAACTTCGCTCTGCCTAATACAGCATCATTTTTGGCACTCATCCCATTCATGTCTGTTCAGCTTTTAATAATACAGTTGAGCTGTGTTCAAAACTACAAGTGCATTCGTTAATGATTTTAAACAGACATCGATTCTTAAAAATTTCTAGGAAATTTCTATTCTATTTTACTAGTATAAAATTATTTTTAATCTCAATCTGCATATTACAGCCAATGTTCGTTTTATTACCAATTTTTAAAAGAAAACTCTTATGACATATCAGTGTAAGATTTTCAAGCAAACAAAATTAATAGTTTTAAAAGCCATAATCATTATGCTACTATAAAACTAATTTTTTTCAGCGTAAGTGACAACTTATGTTCTTTTCTTTAAGATAACATTACTAAGAAAATAATCTTAAACACATTTCTTATGAATAAAGAAATATTTATTTAAATTTCTTAGTTCATTTCTTTCTGCTTAAAATAATGCATGTTAACGACAGTGAGATTATTATTCATTATGAGAAATGAACTTTTAAAGAAAAATCTTTAAAAGCATTAAAATAAATGACTTTCCTATCAAAGTAAGAAAAGTTATATTTTTAAATTTGGAAAATAATAAAAGAATTTTTTTGTATTTATGTAGACGCAGTGTGAACATTTTATTATTCTTTGAAGTTTTCAAAGGACAAATAAATAAACTATGCACTTGCAGTTCTGTGTGTATGCAAAATTACTTTACTTTTACATTGAGCTAAGATTAAGAGAGAAAATGGCGCACGACAAGAAGATTATGAAACGTTTTCCAAATTATGAGGATATTGTATCGTTTGAAATTTGCCTATTAATTTGTAAAACTTAAACTGAACTTTAAAAATGAATATGAATAGAATGTTCTTTTGAAAATATTAATCGCTAAACGGATGAAAGCAAAATATTTTTAATAATGATATTTTCTTTACATTTTTATGCATATTATGTTCCACTAGTAGCTAAAATCAAATTCTTATAGGAAAATTTTATAACGATTGGTGCTTAAATACAATGAAATATACTGAATAAAATACATATATAATACTAAAATCCACAATTCAAATAAAAAAAAAGCTTAAAAAAAGTTAAGAGAGTTCGTTTATTTAGTTGCATTTTCTTAAACATGTATATTTAATGTAAAAAGAATAAGTACTCAAATATTTCAACAAAACTGAAAACATATAGCAAAAACAACAACAGTATTTTTCATTTTAAGCATTTTTATGATTCCTGTAGCAGAAAACATGTATATATTTCTGCATATATGTGTACAAAATAGGAGAATATTTCGAACATGGGTTGGTTCGTGTATTTCGATTATTTTATGCAATAGCTATAGTTCTAGGTTCCAGAAGAAATACGTAAATGCGCCTTATGCAATTCAAAAACGACGATGTTGCTTGTATTAAAAAAAAAAATCTCACGAGTAAACTAAAAAATATCATTTCGTTTTCGAAAAACAACTTAAAACTTCAAGAAGTTATTACTTTTAGAGTCTCGCTATAATGGATAGCATAATCATTTTGTAACGAAGAAAAATATCTATGATAGGTATATTAAATGTTTTTATTTTCTTAAACAATCTAGCCAAAAAAATGCAATTTGTAAAGCAGTTTATATTTATAGATGAATTACAAAATTACATCCGGACACTCCGAACGGAACTAAATTCTTTAAATGGTCCCATATATTCCTATGTAAAACATGCAGTAAAGTTAATACATAGCTAGTACATCAATAGATTATGACCCTTTATATATATATATATATACAGTAAGACCCCGCTTAACGCTGTTTCATTTAGCGCTGTTTCGGTTTAGCGCTCTTTTATTTCCCCTGTGGATTCCCCGAAATTGCTCGCAGAAGTACGGGGATTTCCTGAAATTGTGCGCGCGCTGTTTCGCATTACGCTGTACTTTGATGGAACGTATCCCGCGCGTTAAGCGGGGTCTTACTGTATAAATAATTCCCTTAATAATAAAGCAAATTTATGAGGTTTTTTTTTTTTTTTTTTTTTTTTTTGAGGGGGGGGAAGGTCTCTGAATTACAAGTTGAATATTTGCTTTTTGTAACATATTGAATGGTTTCAAAATTGGTGACAGATTTCATAGAAGGCTTTATTCAAGATTTAAGTAATTGTAACAAACAGATTATCACTTAAATGATTACAGAGAGACTAAGCACTCACAATGCTGTAGTGAATCACAATTTAAAAAGGTTGACAATTTAACTGTCATAATACGCTGAGAAACTCGGAAAATTTTTTTTAACCTTCTGACCGCCATTAGAAAGGGCAAAATCGTTGTGTTGTTTTCACTCCAATTTTTTTCAAAGTGTTAAAATAATACTTATTTCAACTTTAGATTAAGAATGTAAATGTGAACCTTGTTGTAATCCTTATGATTATTATTTAAGACCTATAAACTTGGAAAACAAGCTAAAAAAGGATAGTTATTTAATTTTGGATCGTAAGTGTATTGTGGAAAAAAGAGAAGTTCAGTGGTAGGCTATATCCGTCAACGGCAGGTTTTATATGCTGAAAAAGAATAAGTTATGATTATTTAGTCCCACGGTAACGTTATCATTGGTAAACCATAAAGTATAATTAATTAAATCACAAAATAAATCATCTATGAAATCAAGTATGGGTAAGATATTATCCGATCACCAGTAATATAATACTACCGAATATACACATCCAATACTTAAGGGTACAACAGACTGTAGAAATTAGCAAAATCGATGCAATTAAAATATGCAGATAGCTTATAAAATATTTGAATAACGCTGTAACTACAGGTTTTCAAACATTACTTAAAATATTTTACAAAATTTTAAAATTTTAGTTTATTTTTCTTTGGTTCCAAATTTTGAGAATAACCATTTACTTTTTTCATGTGAATTTACTTTTGTCCTATCCTTTTAAAAAATGTATGGATTTTAACCAGTGTGCTTGTCACAAAATTGGGTATTCATTTTGAAATCAAAAAATTATTACATCTATTACGAACGCTAAAATTCAGTCGTAAGACAATAAATCTTGAAAAATTCTAATTTTACACTTTTTTGTTTCTAAATAATTCTTAACTGAGATATACAAAAATTAAATACCCATATGTGCTCATTTACATACAAGAATTGTATAGTAAAAAAAAAGGGGGGGGGGTTAGATTTCAAATACTTTAGAATTCGCATGCAGCATTTTAAAAACCCTTAAATGCATAGATTTTTATTTTTAATAAATAAAGTTGCAAATCAACCGGAAAATAGGTGTAGTTAATGGGGGGAAAAAACATAGGATTCACACTAGGATTACTAAACTTATGTAGAACCGATTTTGCATATTGATGTATTTTTACATCACAAAAAAAGCTACATTTGTCTTACATAAATTTATCAGTATAAACTGTAAGAACTTTCACCGTAAGAAAACGGTTATTTTAACGGCAGTTTTATGTCCATACATTTGACCGTATTTACAGATAACAATTGTTTAACCACATTTTGATTTTATGGTCGAGAGACCGTAAAATGAATTAAATAAATCCAAATTATACACCAAATATAACACAAAATATAAGAACCTTATTACTTATGTTATGAATTTAGTCCTTGTATCATTTCATTTAGTATTTAAAAAAAAACTCTGCTAAATTAGTTTTTTTTTTTTTTTTTTTTTTTTTTTTTTTTTTACAGTACAGCTGAATACAATCCATATAAAAGAAATTTAAAATGTCGGCATTACCAAACAGTCAAACTAACAGTAAAATTACAGTTAATTGACCTCCTTTCAGTTAAATAGCTATATGACTGTTTTTTAGGAATAGTCTAAAAAAACTTCGCAAATTAACAACGCTATTTCTACTGTTTTTAAATGAATGGTAAAGTGAAAGTAAAATAAAGTTTTAATAAATCATTATTTTACGGAAAATGTTCACAGTATTTGAAAAAATATAAATATTACTCGTTTCTCTTACCTTATTTCTATCCGTAAACAATTTTCTTGTATATTTTTATTACTTTTTATATAAATAGTCGTAACACCCGCCAAAATGCAATTGTACTCAGATGGCACACCATCAATAAAAATTGTCACAGATATAGAAATCAAATATCAAGGATTCTAGTTACGTTCGAAAACGATAAAATAATTTTGGTAAAATTAAAATTAAAAATCAACACTACGCAAAGGTTGATACATAAAGAAATATGACGTTTTAAACATACGATGCAGATCTACATCGTTATGTATTTAAGGGTTAAATTAGGCATTATTTTATATTATTTTCTCCATAAAAGAGGCCTTAAAATTACTTTTATCCTCTATAATATTCTCTATGGTTATAAAATGATATATTTCATGACAATATATGATTTAAGAAGTGATAATAATGTAAAACAAAAATAATTAATTTCAGTGCCCCTTGTCCTCTTAATATGCACAATTTCTAACATATCGGAATTATTTTGTATAATTTGTTAAATAAGTTGTTTATTCCATTCGCACTGTATTTTACAGAATCCATGCATTTAAGTGTTTGAAAAATGTATGTCAATGTCATTATATTAAATGATGTTATTACAATGTTATAATCCACTTAAAAGAAAGACCGTCTACAGTTCATAATGTATGAAACATCTTTTGTCTCTCTACGTATACACGCTAAAAACAATACACACGTTATAAACTTATATCATGTATATTATAATAATTTCATTTTACGCTCTTTTATTTTGTACACAAAAATTTTATAATGTTTCTTAAATTAATATTTCGTAAATAAATAATTATCATTCATTTAAATTAGTTTATAAATACCCATTGACTGATAGTAAAAATATTTCATAATTTTAAATTTCAAAAATATTTGTAAATTTCCCCTTAAAAACGAATTTTCATCTATGTGTAGACAGTATTTCAATATTTTGAATATTTCTTCTTAATTTTCACGCTATTTGATAGGACATTTAAAATAATCTATCCTCTATATTTTGTTACCAAATATGAAAAAAAAAAAAAATCTACTTTTCGCATATAAGCAGTTAAAACACTTTTCATACAAATAGTCATATTCCATGAGATATTTGTTATATTTGTACCGCGATTTGTTGTATATTATTTCTAGAGCTCTTTTTTAATTTGAATTAAAGTAACATTAAATTTCACGTAAAGCTTCGCGTAATATAAAGGAAAAGCATAATTTCTTAAATACATGTATGTTATTTTTTAATTTACTATTCTTGCATAGACACATCGTAAAAATTCTACAGAGTCAATGTTAACACTTTCATCTGATTATTGCACTATTCTTTTATTGATAAAGAGCTATATTTTTTTTCTTTTGGTACTCAACTTGTTGTAAGTGTCCTATTTACTTTCGTAATCCCATCTTCACTGAAAAACTATGAAATATTAAACATAAAATTTTAATTAAGTCCTTAAAAGACTATTGTTAAAATCACATTCGATTCACAGGAATCATATACTTCTCATATGGACATATTCTGATATGGACACTTCTCATAAGGACAAATAATATTTTGAACTAATGTAAAAAAAAAAAAAAAAAAAAAAATGTGAATGAGATTATGCTAAGCCCACTTAATGTATCTGGTATTCTAAAAACCATACTGTTTCAGTTTTGTAATATTAAGTAAAATAAATAAAAATTATTTTGTGAAATATTTTTTATCCACGTTTTTAGATGTTCATTATTACAGTGACAAATTAATCAAGATTTTTTCCATTTTATTTAACTTACGAGAAAATAAATTGCAGTTGATATGCGAATTTGTTAACTGGGGTACTATATTGATTGATGTATCAGTTTTCAATTTTATCTGAACGGACATTTCTGATAATTCTTCGAAAAAAAAAGTTGATGTAATGAAGTGTGATAAACGTGTTTTATAAGTGGAAGGATAATTTCCTTTCGCCATATATCTAATGAAATTTGAAAATCTAAAATTGCTAAAGAAACTGTGATCAGACGTGGAACTGCTTGTTCGATAGAAGAGTGGTCTGGTACAAAATCAGAGTTCTTACAGAGTTGGTACAAAGATCAAAGACTCCTACTACATGTCACTGCTTTACTAAAAATATGTACTGCTGAATTTGCTCATAATTTTGATAGAAAGGTTTAGGGTTAACATTTGTACGTCTTAAAAATAGTTAATAATATGTTATATTGAATAAAAATCAGCAATCACTAATAAGCATATAATAGATGGAAAAGCGTCCCTTTTAAAGTGGAATAAAAACGATATGAAATGGTAAAATGTTGCATTTTCGGATGAAACACATTGTATTCTTGTTCGGCCAAATGGTTTTAACTGTTATTAGTACGAACGGAGGATAGCGAAAGACAGATGTACAAATCTTTTAAAGGCAGATATGAATCAGGCATTTTAAAGGCATTCTATGATACTGTGGTGAGCAGTTCCTGGTTCAGAATGAATATAGTAATTTTGCCTACTACTATTAACATCAAGAGAATATACACAAATTGTAAACTTGAAATTCTTAGATTTTTGTTAGCTTTTCGAGGGATGAGGATAATAATTTTTTTCAACAAGACTGAAATTTTTGGTCTGCTTCTAGAGCAGTGAAAAATGGTTTGAAGAAAGAAACTTCTGTATTTTTAACTTTCCCGTCACTTAAAATTTAAAAAAAATTTACCTCATCATATTAGTGCATGCAAGTGAAAGACAATGTTCATTTGAAGGTATTGAGAATATTTTGTGCATGAAATGATATTGAAACTAAATATTGAAAAAAAATATATGCGAAACAAAATTTCTGACTGTTTCGCCCTAAATATTTTACTCAATAGAATAACTGAAAAAGAAGTATGAACTATTCAGCTGTACATATAACTGAAAAATACTTTTTGACCGTATTATAATTTTTTTCGGATAGAAAAACGATAAAATTTTATAAATATCGTCTATTAATTCACGTTAATAAAAAATATATTTATTTCAATATTAGTTTTCAACGTTCAATTAGAGCAGAAAGCAGGTGACTTTAAAATTATGAGAGCCAGTGTATTTACTATGGAGACTTTAGGAGATTAAGGAAAGGCCTCCATTAAGACCATTTTTCATAAGACTAAACGACAGATGATTTAGAAACAATTGTAATTAATTCAGGCTATTTTACTTGATTGAGCGAAAATTCAGGACTTGTTAATTACCTATAAAGGAAATTTAACGGAAATTTAAATTTTAGTTAAACATATGTAGAAGAAATATTATATGCATTTATTAAAAATATTTTATTTTTTAATACTATAACACTATTTAAAATAATTTTTCCTATAAGTTAAAAAAAAAAAAAAAAAAAAAAAAAAAAAAAGTCACTAATTCAAAATTTATGTTAATTTTGCCGACTGTTAGAAAAAAATATAGTTTACTTTTCTTAAATATATTAATGTTACGTTTAAAAAAAAACTATTATGTTGAAAACAAAAATGTAATAAATTATATTTTACTTTTTATAAAAAAGGTCTGCATTTACAAAAAAAAAAAAAAAAAAAAAAACTTTAATGAAGGATTTTATTGTAACTCTGATAGTGAAATATTTTGTTTTGGAAAACAGCTTATGGTAATGTAATCCTATAACTAAAAAAAAAAAAAAAAAAAAAAAAAATTTGCAATACGAAAATCTTATTTTTTTCTTCAACTTAAACACTATTTTTAAAACCTTTTTAAACTATATTTACTTATTTGTTTATTTGTACGACAGAGCGTACTATCTTTCAGACAGCGATTTTCTGTGGTCCCCTTTATTATTTTCAACTTTGCATGAACGTGCTGACATTTTCGTTTTGATTTAAAATATATAAAGCTCAACGTGTGTCATTGTATCTGTTATTAGATTTTATCAAAAATTAGTATACTTATTAATAAGGAAGAAACCTAGTTATCACTGTCTTAACGCCTTTTTAGTTCAATCGGATAATTATTAAAAAAATTATTAAGTAAAACCAAAACCCCATTAAAACTTTAAAATTACTTAGGCAAGAAAAAAAAATTGATGTAAAAAATAAATAAGGGAAAATATTCCTTTTTTGTCAAGGGAAAAAAACGCCCTTTTTTTTTTAATATTATATAATAAATTTTAAATTGAGAAAAATCGTGCTAAAGAAATGCGACGACTTTAGTATTTAAAACCCTTCCGCGCAATTTGAAATTTGGCACCGAACTACATCGTACATTTCTCGCCAAGGTCGTTACTTGCACAATTGGGATAGCCATTTTAATTCCTCGCCGAAATGACTACAAAAATTTTAAAGCCGGCAAGGGACTCCTAAAATAAAGCTATATCAAATAAATAATACATAAATAATTTTTAATAATGATAAATAGATATTTATTTCCATTATCTGACTACCGTAGATAATGGAAGTATTATATTCGGTTCAAAAAATTGATATCGTGTTTTCACCTCATTTATACGCTTTAAGGTTTCTTGACTCCAAAAAAAGTAGTTTTTGGCAATTGGTCAGTGTGTGTATATGTGTGTATATGTTTGTGTGTATATGTATGTGGGGAATCTTTTGGCTATCATATCTCTGAAAATAATAAAGATAGAACTACAGAATTGAGACAGGTCTAGTGTACAGATAAATTTTCCAAATTCTGGTGGAAATTGGAAAATCAGAAGTGGAAAATCGGAAACTGGAAGTGGGACCATAAGTCCATATCTCAAAAACGACTTTAACGAATTTCTCTAAAGTTGCTATAAAAACACATTATTAGATGTCCTTTCGAATGATATAATTGGTTAGTTCAGGAAAATTGGCAGACGCCCTGTATAAATAGCACAATTTCAGGTCTCGCAAGTGCGTTCTTTTAAAACGGCTGTACGGATTTTTTTCAAACTCACCATATTAACTCCCTTTTAAATATCCTTTTGTATGTAATTATTGTTTTCTTGTCAATAATTGAGTATACAAAGTTTTGGTAAAAGTTGGTATCTCAAAAACAACTCTAACGATTTTCTTGAAATTCGTTACATAAATCCCTTTTAGATATCCTTTCTAATATATTACGAGGTTATTACAGAGGGCTGTCAAAGGTTTCTGAATTTCTGAGGTTATTACAGAAAAATTAACAGTCACCCTGCTTAGGTAGGTCAGTTTTAGATTTCAGAAATTGGTGTTTCAAAAAATAACTCTACCTTTCTTTTTTTCTAAATTTGCTGTGTAAACTTTGTTTTATATGCTATTACACGTTTATTATGTTTCTCGTGCCAGAAATATTTTACGTTTCTGATTACATCTCCAAAAATGACATGTAATATGTGTAATAGTGGGTAATTGAAGTCGTGTGGTTGTTTTACACCAAATTTTTAATAATATCTTCAATTTGTAAAAAGTTTTACATATTCTAAAATTCATTATTAACTAGTTGAAATTATTAGAATGAACACGTCGGTGTGTTAGTTACCATTTCGTGGTATGGCCACCTGTCACGTTAGTGAGTTTAATTTTTAGCCAAGATAGTATAGTGAGATTTTTTCTTAGCCAAAGTAGTTAAACATATAAATTAGAATAATCGGAAATTTAAATAAAAGCATTAAATATTTAAAATATTAAATACAATAAAAATTAAAGTTGTACCATGGTTCATTAGTATGACAGGTCTATTTATATCAGACAGTGATTTTGCGTTGTCGCCATTTATTGTATTACACCTTGAATTTGCCAAGATACCCGCCAATATGCAATTTTACCATTTAATTTGTTAAACTATCTTAAAATATTATGTCAAAACTGTAAAACTTTTACGTTTTTCAAAACTTACTGTCAAGTGAGAAATTTATGCTTGATTGTATGTAAAATCCGACTGCCGATTTCGGTAACCGAGACCATCACAATTCATAAATTGGATCGTTTCTGAATATTTTCGACAGTTTCTTCTGAATAAGTATTCATGATGGCTACTGAATATTTGTGGGCTCTAAAAGTATTGATGCTGGCTTCTGAATAATTGTTTGAGATATCTTCTGAATATACATTGATGATGATTTTTTAATATTTGCTGGCGATATCTTTTGAATATGTATTGATGATTCTGAATATTTATTGGCTATTTCTTCTGTATATGTATTAATGATTGCTTCTGAATATTTGTTGGCTATACCTTTTGGATATAACTAACAAATGTTTTTTTTTATTCCCAATGGCTAATCAAAAGTTACAGAGGACTATAAATTACGAAACAAATTATAAACAATAAACACAAAACAAAAGACCGAAGTCGTTGCCTAAGGAGCGATCTTGTCTCCCAATATCTCAACTCTTTTGTAGAACATCGAAGAGCCCCACAACGGAGCAGATGGTCCCTGACCATTACTTCTCCAGAATCACAAAGTGGGCAAATATACTCATTTAAGATACCTATGCACTTCAAATGAGCGTCAAGGCAGTCGTTTCTTGTAGATAGGCGGAAAGTCGCAACTGCATTATGTCTTGGTTTACCAGGAATAAGAGAAGGACTTAAATTCTTCCAGTTCTTTAGAGCTGTACGATTCTCAAGATCTAATACGGCATTAGATGAAAATATTTCTTTTAAAAAACAGTTTAATCCTCCAGTAAGAAATGGCTGTGTTAGGATGTTGTAATAAGCTAGCACCTCTTTTTGCAAGGAAGTCCGCTTGTTCATTGTCCCAAAGGCCACAATGGCCGGGCACCCACTGGAGAACAATTTGTTTCCCCTTTAAAGTGAGAGTTCTCAAGGATTCTTGACATTGGCATATTTCAGGTGTTAATAGATGATCAACAGCGCTAACTGATTGGATGGCTGTCTGAGAATCAGAAAGAATGACTGCCCTTTCAAAGGAGGTTGTAAGCCAAAAATTTATTTATTTATTTATTTATTTATTTATTTTAATGGTTGTGAAGTTATTATTAAGTTTAATACTAAAATGTAATAAAACATGCTTTTCATTAAAAAGTATCGATTACGTATGTAGTAGTTATAAATAATAATCAGAAGTTATTTTACAACAAAATTTTATATTACATAAAATAATTTTAATTTAGCCCTATGTGAATTTAAGTCAGCATTTAAAAACTTACCTTTAGATTAATATATTTTTATTGTATTCATATATATATATATATATATATATATTACATTATTCTTTTATAAAATAACTAACCTTATATGGACTTTCATCTTATTTCTCCTAAAGTAGAACAAAAAAAAAATAATTAATCAATCAATTAATAAATAAATAAAACTGAAATTTAGCTTAAATAATAACAACCTGCAAAATTTTCACAAGAACTTTAAACTTTTTTTTTTTTTTATTACATAGATTTATAACTGAATCACATTTAGAAATTAACAAATAAAATCTTTTCTAAACTGATAGTGTACCAACAGAACCGTAAATATATTAATAATTATGCAGCGTGGAACGTATACAATATTTGTGGGCATTTAATATTTTTGCAGGTCTTTAAATCTGAATCATTCACAGCTCATGAGCTATTTATATCAATTATTCTGTACGAAAGTAGTGATATCGGTGCACATTTGATGTAACCTTTCATTTGTTTAATTAATACTATGAAAAATTAATTAATTAATTCTTTTTAAAGCAAAACGGATTACTATAATTTTAGAAATGAGATGTTAGTTTCGTGAATTCTAGGACGTATAGCGTTAACATAGTCTATTCGTATTTATTTTTTAATAAAAGGATTATTATGAAATTAAGTACTTTATTATTTTCAATTTTCATTATAAAATTACGATGCATTCTGAAATTAAAAACATTATTTAAAAAATAATAATAATGTTCACTGAAAAACAAAAACACAGAAAAAGACTTTTATACGCGTGCATATTCAAATAACAGATATATACAATCAATCAACCTAACTTGATATGGTCGACAGAACCTGCATATGACAAAAAATGTGTCTGGCAAAGCTGTTAGGTTCTTTTTACTACAATGTCCGATAATCAGTATTCAAGTGCCTTTGAATGTGACTTTATATCAGACGCGCAAGAGATGGAATATAGCACCTCTGGGGAAATTTGCATTCCCACGTATGACCATTTCAGGAATGTACCATGAACAGCGGGTATCCGGCAACACATCAAACTTCCAACTCCAATGCTGTCGGAAAACGACTTTTGAATAACGGGACCCTTGACGACTGAACTTTAAACTAGAGAGCGTGCAGTATTTCTTGAAATTGCCACAGATCTCAAAGCTGGGGGATCAACAAGTATGAACGTGCAAACTATTCAACGGATCACTACTTATATAAGAAAAATTAACTAATGATACATTCGTGTGCCGCTTTCTGAATACACAGCACAAAGTTTTACGTTCCTCCTGAATTTGTCAACACCATCATTGGGACTGTCGATGACCGGAAAGGTATGACGATTCTCGTCCAATTATATCGAGAGGATGGACATCTACGGGTATGGAGAAAATCTTATGAATCTAAATTAAACCTAACTTTTCCACAGGCGACTTTTGAGTAATAATATGTACAGTGCCGGTAAAAAAAAATATATATATATATATATATATTTACACTTGATCGGCAAGAAAAAAAACTTTACACGTTCAATTGCCGTTCCCGCTATAAAAATGTGACGAACCCCAGTGATGACAGTGTCGATAGAATAGGGAGAGGTCGTCTGTGAACGACAACACCACGTGTCATCACTGGGGTTCGACACATCTTTATGGTGGGAACGGCAAATGACATGTAAAGTGTTTTTGCCGCTCAAGTGTACACATTTTTTTTTTTTTTTTTTTTTTTTTTTTTTTTTGCCGGCACTGCATGGAATTATTTTTTATTCTGTGCAAAAAATGATGACTCGTATTTATATTAAAAATTTTTAAAAAAGATATTCTTTTCGAAATTTACTGTTGCATATTACCATAATTCTAAAACAATACAGTCATGTTTCTTTTATTCTATATTTAAATATTATTTTTTAAGTGTGAACAAATATTATTGGATTTGAAACAAAAATGTATTAACAGATATTTACTCATGAAAATTGCCGATGTTTGCATAATTTTACTTACACATATGCTTTTGCCTACAACTAAAATCCAGATGTTACTCCATAGGAAAGTTTTTTAACTTAACCAGTAACTGAACAATATCCACATTTAAATAAATATATATTAAAATATTTAAATTTAAAGAATATTTCTAAATTAAACAATTAGTATGGTCAATCCCAAAGCTACTGTGAGTCTAATCAAAATTGAAATAAAACAAGATAATTAGAAATATATGAAAGCATGCTATTTTCCTAACGTTATAAAGGACATGGTAGGAAAACAAAACATGCAATGTAAATGGTTTTTTGTTACAAAGAGAGCATAAGTTAAATTTCTCTTCGTTCCGTGCCCAAACCATTTACTGGCCACTGATCAAGAGAGAAAACGAATATAAATAACTAAAAAATACTAAATTAATTAGTTGAAATTATGATTGAAAGAATCGGCTAAAAAAGTAAAATATCACACAAATAACCACTATCGCCACAAATAACTATTAGTTGCAATTTGAATCAAGATTAACCATTTACGAACAATAAATCAAAAAAGAAAATTAATACAAGATAACTAAAAACATTGAAAAATTTATTGCTGGATATAATATATTCAGGAAATAAGATTTTACGCAGTAATTTATCCCAACGAGATATGAAAAGATACAGGAATTATATTAAACAGAAGTTAAAATTTTATAACCAAATTGACCACTTGTAAATTTTACAAGAAGTTAGGATTCGGTCAACCATAAACTGCACAGTTAATTTACTTATCTATCTATACATATATATATGTATATATATATATATATATATATATATATATATATATATATATAATATATTTATATATAATATATTTATATATATATTGAAAACCTTATCAAACATTGCAGTAGATGAAACCAAGTATCACATGAGGTATAAGAAAAAAATGAATAAAGTTTAACAAAAACTAAAACCAAAATCAAGTTAATTTATAAGGTTATATATATATATATATATATATATATATATATATATATATATATATATATATATATATATATATATATATATGTATGTATAATCATCATCATCATAATTAATTTCAGCCTTTATCAATCCACTGCAGGATAAAAGCTTCTCCCAGGTGATTCAAAATTATTCTGTTTCCTCTAATTCTTCTCAGTTCTGCTCATCCATACTTCACAATTTCATCTCTCTAACGACTAAAGAATTATTTATTTTTTATAACCTGTCTTAGAAGAAATGAAAATTTCTTCTAAGACAGGTTATGCAAAATAAATAATTCTCTGATTTAACTTAAGTGATAACAAACTGTAAGATTTTTCAGAAAATTATGTTGTGCGAAATTAACATATTACAAGTGTATAAATAAATGTTTATATAAATAAGGTAGTTTTATTATATATATATATATATATATATATATATATATATCGGTAACATTGTATATTACACAGACAATAACTTTTTAAATTTACTAAAAAACAATACTTTCAGTTGTATAGTGTGACTAGAATCGTTGAATATAAAAAATTACACCGTATAAAAAATACAAAATCACAAGCAGAGAGTTATTAAAGTTTTTTTTCCCTTTTTTTCAATCCTTTAAAATCTAATTCAATGTATATTTTCAACTGTTCTTATATTCATTATATCTTTATACTATTTCATTTTATTTTACTTTTTCTTTTTTTTTTAATCAAATATTCATAACAAAAAATACTAATGTCATCTCACGTTTGCTGAAACATTTCAGTAAATGAAACAATTGAAAAAAAAAAATCAATAAATTGATTTTGAAGCAAAGTGAATAACTACAGATATATACATGAGGCACATTTTTTTCTATGAACATTAGGTATTGTAGTTTGGTGAAAGTTTATTCTTATTTATAATGCTTTAAAAGGATTAACAGAGTTATAAAGAAATTACTTAATGGCCTTATTCTTTTAAAGTTGAAATTACAAATACATTATTCGCTCTAAAATTATAAACATTATTTTTAAGCTTTTGCTTTAAAAGATAACAAAAATATTTTGTTAAAAGTAATAAATTTGCAACTGAATTTTAATTTAAGTAATGAACAAAAGTGTAAATTTATTCTTGGAAAAAAAAAAGGAGAAGAAGAAAAAGATTGATTTATTTCACTTAATGTATTAAAATTTAAATAATTTATTAAGTAAAATATATACAAATATTAGAAACTGTTTAAAAAAAAAAAAAAAAAAAAAAAAAAAGAATAATTATATGAATTTTACAAATCACTGCTTTAAATTGTGTTTTGAATGAATGACAATTAAAACATTCATTAAAACAGATTTATGTCTATTTTTTTTTTCTATTTTATTCTTAGCCGTGCATGCCTTATAATTTCTTTAAGAGAAACAGGTAATGTTTTCGAATAAGTTATATATTTTACTTTACTTAGCGCTTTAAACAGAATTTTTTAACCATAATTTTTGTTTTATAGTCTAATGAACTTTATCCTCATTACATCATAAAAACCCTCACATGTGACCACTGCAGGGAAAACTGGAACATTATAATATTTATATTTGAATTGTATAGTAAGATTTTGTTTTCTATAAGAAAATGTTTGTATCCTATATGGAAATTCACAGGGAAAAGGAGAATCATAAATCACATGTTGGGTATGATATAGCCTCGAACCCAAAAAATGGATATTGTCCATTAAATAAAAATGTAAAATAAGAAATTTGTGCTTTCCATTATTAAGATAAATTATGGAAAACAGTAATGTATCTAGATACCTAAATAATAACGCATTAGCAGCTTTCAGGACTTGACTACAATTTTATAAAAATACAAAAATAACTAGATATCTAAGGCTTCCTAAATAAAAGTATACAAATATGCAAATACAAACCACAGTTTCCTTACTTTCACAAGTTCAATTCAACAGAAATAATGAAACGTTCACAATTATCCATCTATGTTAAAATATTCACAATTTTTTAAATCACCCACAGTTCAGTAAAATTTTGACCTCAGTCAGGAAAGAAAGCATACAATTCTTCACAGCGAAAAAAAATTCTTTCGCTAATTACCTCGGCCTTAAACAATTACTTTTCAATTTATAAAACCCCGCATTTATCGAAGATCCATAGTCATTTGAAGCTAAACTGATTTAACATTATTTATTAGTTAATAATATTATTTAAATATTTGGTGTAAAACTATGTGTGGATATATATATATGAAAATTAACAAATCAGCATTGACATTTAAGAAACTGAAATCTATTTTTACTTTCTCTTACCATATATGAAAGATAAAGTATTGTTTTTTGGGTCAAATTTTAAAATTGGAATTTTTGTTATATTTACACGTTTTGAGGTAGATGAATATAAAAATCATGTTTTTAGCGGTTGGCCTGGTGTCTCTGTGTGTCTCTGTGTGTCTGTATGTATGTTTATCTGTGTCTGTATCTGCGTGTCTGTTATCATCATACATAGACAACAGCATATTCTTCGCTAGTTTTTTGTATATTTACACGTTTTGAGATTTCCTGAACAGCAGGAAAGCAGCTTCAAAAGCATTTCAATCCCTGAGAGATATTTCTATAAACCTAATTTTAATAATTTCACTTTCCTGAAATCTTAATTAAATTAGAATATTTTATTTATATGCACAAAAGAATGCTTTCTATAGAATTTGCTGAAATTGCATTTTCGTTTACACTAAGCGTTTTAATACTTTCTGAGAATTTTTAAGTGTCAATATGATTTTAGCCTTTGTATTTGTCTGTCTTATTGCCCATCTGTGTATCTGTCCATCTACCTACCCCAGCAATCGTAAATATTTTCAGAATTTTTAAAAAATGACATATATTATTCAAGTTTACTATATAATGTTCTCTATTTAAAATTTCATTAATAGATCCTGCGTACAGGGACACCCAAAAAATGCCAATGGATTGCGTTTTATGGGAGATATTTTATAAATCAAATTTACATAACTGTCTAAAGTAAAATCATAAAGAAATTCCCATTTATTATTAATTTACTAAAATAATGATTTGTTTAGAGTATGATATGGTTAACCTTCATATTTACAGGGTTACACTAAAATTTTCAGATGCATTAAGGGATGCATTTTCTTCTGTGTTAAGCATTTTTAACTCTTTCCAAGAATGTTTCAGAGTGATTTTGAATTCATTTAGTCTATCTGTATGCTTTTCAGTGCTTCTGTCTGACAGCTGTGTTATAAAGTAATTCAAGGAATATTGAAACTTATAGATACAATAAGTACGTACAGTTGAAAAGTGCTAATAATCCATGCATACTGCATGATTTTTCGTTCTGGTTATTGAATGTAATTAGTGAACGTGCTTTACTATAATAGTTTACCATGTTCAGGAATGCTGCTCAAGAACTAAAATTAACTCATCATAGCCATATGCTACATAACGTACTTTTTAAGCTAAATATTCTTCGCTTGTTTTTTGTATATTTACACGTTTTGGGATTTTCTGAATACCGAAGTTAAGTTTTTAATGCTTGATCTTTGTCTGTGTCTCTTAGAATAACTTAAAAACAACTTATTTTCGACGATCCAAATGTTATTTTTTGAAGTTAATATATAAGTTTGTTACTAGAAAAGTTTGATAAAGTTTCAGGGAATGGTGCATGTGAAAGTTGTCTGAATAGTTTTAAATGAACTTTTAAATTTAATAACAAATTTTAATTCTATATAAATGTAGGTACAATAAGGGGAGTGCTGTAGCCGTCCTCACAGGAAATATTTGTCAAATAAAGCTATTCCGAAGACTAATCTGAATACTTTTAACATAGGTTTATAAAACAGTACTCTTTACCTTACCCCTTATCTCTAATCTATATTTATAATATTAAATTTCAGGGTAAGAGAAAGTCGTGTGAGTTATACATCAGATTATTTTTAATTATTAACATTCTTTTTATATTACAAGGGTAAATATAAAAACGAAAAGTTAAAGTTTTGAATTTTATATTCAAAAGTAAAACACACTTCCCTTTGCGGGAAAAACGGCTATTTACAAACAAACATTTAATTATAAAGTTTCAGGATTAGGATTTATAGTTTCTAGGATGATTTATCATACATTTATAGATTATATAATTAATTATTTATAGGATTTTTTTATAACAAGACTTGTTAGATTTTTATTTAATAATAAAATCATTATTTTTATATTGTTTTAAAGAATTCCATCTTTTAATTGTTGGCATACTTCCCAAAACATTTCAGCTGAAAATATTTTCTACAAAATAGTTGTCGTTAGAAGTGAAATATTTTATGTGTTACCAGAAAAATACAATTTTTTAACTTTAAAGTAACCTAAAATGTCAGGCGGCTATAGAATCTTGTTATAAATTACAAAGTTTGAGTATATTCTTTCACATGAAATAAATTATGTAAATGAAGATGAAAACAAAAATGGGTGTATGTGTGTCAATATATTTTTAACCTTGTTTGAATATTATTCATTTGAAATGTCACAAATTATGCAATATAGAAAAATAAAATTGTTTAAAAAGCAAAACTTGTTTTTAGATTTGAAAATAATCTAACATAAAGTATGACATTTTCTTTGCTTTCCAAAACTATGTAATTATGTAAGAGAAGTATTGCAATCATAAAAATTTTTACTGATGCTAATTTTGATGCATCTATATGTTTTAAATATTTCTTTTTTTCTTTTTATGATTATATATTTATTTGTGTTAGTGTGTGCCGGTATGTGAGTGATAGAGACAGAGTATAAACGCTTCATATGACTGAACTAAAATTTGTACGAACATTTTGGACTCTTACCCAGGAATGTATAGATTTTTATAGGCTTAGTACTTATAGCTCATATATATATACAAATATACTCTTTGTATAAACTCTTTGTGCCCTTATATATAAGTATAAGGACACAAAGAAGGATTATTATTTATTGTGGTTTATGGAGTCAAATTCTTTGAAGTGCGCTGGCGTCTAAACTTCACATTTGATTATGATTAAATTGTATAAAAAGGAATATTATCGGGTTTTATCGGGGCAACAATATAAATTTTCATAAAGGTAGGTCTTACAATTAATTAATAGGGATATAAAGAACAATACTTATTTATTATGGTTTTTTGACTGAAATTTAATTTTTAATGATGTTAAATTGTTTAACCCTACTACTGTGTTCATTTTCAATGAACAAAATTAACAGTTATTTTTCAATGTACCAAATGGAGTCCAAATAGACCCAATATTTTTTATTTCAATACATAACCATACTTTCATTTTCTATTTTTTAACTAAATTTATGTAACAATTCATATTATTTTTTATGGAGAGTATTATACATAAAATACATATTTTCATATACAATGATTTTGGGTGAAAATGGATCCGAACACAGCAACAGTGTTAATATATATATATATCTATATATATATTAACACTGTTGCTGTGTGCATATATATATATCTATATATCTATATATCTATATATATATCTATATATATATATCTATATCTGTGTGCATATATATATATATATATATATATATATATATATATATATATGTTGTACATTGATCTGCTAAAGTTTTATCGTTATGGAAAGACATGTATTTACTACTTAGAGTTTTTTTTTACAAGGTAAGGCAGCAAGAAAGAATTTACACGTAGAATATGTCATGTTGAGGCTAATTTCCTGAATTCACTAAATTATTTAACAATGATTAAGGCCGATGTGTGATTTAAAATTTTGCTTCAATACGATCCATACTGGAAATTGTGTGCTTATCTGTAATAACCGATACAGGCAGTTGGCGTTGCTGTAGGCGGCCATTGTTTTGCCATTATGTTGTGTCGTTTATCCTGTACTTGCTTGAGATGTAAGAAACAAGATTCACATATCGAACCTGTTATACCATTGGCAATTTATTGCACCTTTTACGACAAAATCATTATGAAGTTTATGTATTCAGGAACATAGTTTATACTCTAGGATTAAGGCTTTTTGTAGCAACAACGTGTATCACATCTCAACAAAAAGCCTTTCATTCATTTTTTTTTAATTAGTGTAATGTTAATAAAATAAACTTAAAAAATTTAATATCGGAAATTTTACAGTCTATAGATTATAAAGTATTATTTTTTGTGTATGTCTCTTTACAAAAAGGTTAAATTCTACATCTATCATTTTCAGAGGATTGCAGTGTATAAGCAACTTCAATAACTTACACTTAAATAATTAAAATTCCTGAACTTTCATGTAAGTTAGAGAATTAACAGAAGACAATCATAAACAAATTAAAGATTCAGAAATACAAACTTGTATTGGTTAAGCAGGAAAATAATCATGTAAAAGAAATGAGTATGTTTGACGTAAATTTTAAGGGGATTTTTGCACAAAATAATTATTAAATTTTTCTTTGAAACAAAAAGCTTACAGAAAAACATACATTTTAGTTTTTATAAATCAGTTCATTCTCTCATTCTAATGTTACTAAGTTTACATTATAAAAAGTTAAATCTATCCTAAAAGCTATCCAAAAGTTATTGCATTGGTTTGGTTACATTAATTTTGTATGTTCTTAGATGCTTAGTGTAGATATATTTTTCACAATTAAAAATACTTTGAATGTTTTTGAATGCATACAATAAACTTGCTTTTGTACTGACTTAAAAATATGAAAATATGCTTATGAGCGTACTTTTATTCTTTTTAATATTTGTTTCAAAATTTTCAGAAATAAGTTTTTAAATGGCAATTCTGGAAACTGCACAAATAAATTTCAACGAATTATTTATTTTCCTTTATTAAAACAGTTATTTTAGTTACAGTTAACTAAATAAATATATCAATACCATAAATCAGTTACATTCATTGTCATTATAATTAAAATTTCACGGCATATATCGTTATCATCATCGTTATCGAATATAAAATGAAACGAATTTCGCATCTGAACTTATCTCTATGCATACGCAAGCTTTTGCCAGAAATTCAGACAAACGGAAGCATTCAATCTTCCGAGATAGTCGTATTCTAACAAAATGCATGTCAGAATATTTAATTAAATGAAACGCAAATTCAAAAGTGGATTTACTTCGGATACGTCACTCACGTGTCACTATTTTGCAATCGTGAAGAACAAAAAAAAAATGTAAAAACAATGTTCAGTAGATATTTTATAGAAGATGTCGTTACTTTTTATCTTTTGATGTACTCTTTAACTTTGCCTCTTTCTCTCTTTTCCACCTCCCCATATGCTTTATTTCTGATTCTCTTTGTTCAGCCTTTGACAGTTTTAATCAGAGCCCTTTGTTGTACTTTCTTCAGTGTAAAAGCAATAAATGAAAACATCAAGGAAGCAGACTGTTTTAAAAATGAATATTTTCAGTCTTAAAAATTTTTCTTTTAAGAATTTATGGAGTGTATAAAAGAATACGAGGGACGTATTGAATAGACTCATTTTCCAAAAAGAATAAAAGAAATAAATGCAATATTGTCTAAGAATCTAATGGATAGTACAGAAAACTGAAGCATCATTTTTTTTATGTACAGTCCGTCTCGGAAGTTTGGATAATGTATTTTTTTTTTTTTTTTTTTTTTTTTTTGCAAGATAAACAGAATAAATATAAATAGGATGAATATAACTAAAATATTATAATAGTTTATAAGCATTTTAATGTAATTAACATTTGTTTAAAAATTAACTGAAATAATGCATATTAAGAGCAATACAATACAAAAAAAAAAAATGAAAAATATGCTTTTCCAAAGTTTAAGAAAAATATAAAAAAGTTATAAAAAAAACTACATTATTTAGTAATTTTTGGACTTTTCTTTAATTTTATAGCCACGTACACGCGATTTTCTATTGTAAATATTAATTCTTGCATTGTTGAAATATATACAGAGTGATTCTGAGGTCATGGAACAAACTTGGAGGAGAGACAGAGGACATCATAAGGATTCAGTATTATGCAAGAACTCAAGGCCGCAAACGTTATTTTAAACTTTTAAGAACTGAATTTTTTTGGGGTGGGGGGGGGGGTTACAATAAAATCCAAATGATTCCACCTACTGTGTAAATTTTAATATCTTACATGCTTCATTATTTCGGAAAATCGTACGCACTGTTCACATTAAGGCATTCAGTACGATAAAATGCATCGATAAAAACAGAATTATTATTACGTATGTCTTTTTTATGTAAACGTTAGCATGTGAGCCTTTAAAAAAATTCAACAGTTGAGAGTCACGTCCATATCCACGCAAAACTACCGATTCTTAAAGAGTTAAAATGATGTTTTCTGTCATCGGTTCCGATACATTTCTGAAATCTTGTGATTTCCTCTACCTTCCCTCCAAGTTTGTCTCATGACCTCAGGATCACCCTGTGTATAAAATATCCCATGCTTTCTTTATGGCGTTCTTAAGATCATATATACAGAAATATTGTGTACTAATCCCCAATCATTTTCAGTTGGATTCACATATGTATCCAACGCAATCCAAACCAGAAGTACTATATTATTTTAAGACAAAAAGGTTTTTTTTTTTTTTTATTGCAAGTATTGATGAGATTTTTGTCTTGCTAAAAGAATCCCAGTTTCGGACGCTTTAAATTTCATAAGGGGCAACGAATGTTTTTCAAACGTTTTTATATAATTTTCTGATATTTCAATCATTTAATAATGACATAGAACCTTACAAATTAAATACAGAAGCCACCTGAATCATCACATATTGTCCACTTTAAAGCTTGCCGCAAAAAGTTCTTGATTCTTTTCATAAAAAAAAAAAAAAAAAAAAAAAAAAAAAAATGCTTTGTTAAAACTATTGTCAAATACAACAAATTTTGTTGTTGATCTCAAAAGGAAATTGTTACCAAAACCTAAATTGTTTTGTTGTTTTAATTTAGCAGTTTTGTGGAATTAACCAACATTACTTCCCATCATACTAAAGGTATTGGGAACTTAGGTAAAAGTGAAATATTTCGACCTCGGTTTTTTTACTTCATTCCACGTCTTTGGGTGTGAGGAATCCGAAAACATCAAAATTGGTATAGTGTCCGTCTGTAGGGTGTCTGTTAGTTTGTTAGTGTATTAGTCCGTTAGTCTGCGTACACAATATCTCACAAACAAATGATCGCAGAGAGATCGAACCAGTTTTAAAATATTATTTATGACATTTGCAAGAACCCTATTCATTCGCAACATTCTAACTAAAAACTTCAGAAGTTATTTAAAATTTACGATTTTCTTAACATGGGAGAATAGGGCAAAATTTCACTTAAATGTGCATGAAAAGAAATATTTTTATCGTAAAGTTGTAATAAGAGCTTTTAAATATCAGTTTTCATGCCAGGATGAACATCATTAACTAAAAACATGCTACTTTGAAAATTTCGCAAATTATTCGAAATTTACGAATATCTTAACATGGCAGAATACGGCAAAGTTTCGCATATGTCCCTTTTGAGGGATAGTTTCATCGTAACGTTGTCAGACTACTTTTAAAATTTTGTATAAGATACTGGTATAAACATCTTTGTTTATGTATTTTCCAGTTTAAAAAATTCGTAAGTCATTGGAAATTTACGATTTACTTAATATGGCAGCAGGGCAAAATTTCGCATAAACGTCCATTGTGAGGGTTCTTTTCATCGTAAAGATGTCAAAATACTTTTAAAATATCATTTAGGATACTGGTATGAACATCCACGTCTATGAATTTTGTAATTTAGAAATTTCGAAAGTTATTTGGAATTTACGATTTACTTAACATGGTAGAATAGAGCAAAATTGAGCATAAACGCCCATTTTGAAGATCATAAATACATAAGACAACTTCAAAATAACATTTCTGATACTTGTTTGAAGATGATTGACTACAAATATTCTAATAGGAAGATTTCGTAAGTTATCCGTAATTTTAGATTTTATCAACATAGCAAAATTGGGCGATATTCCATATAAATATGCATTTTGAGGATTGTTGCATTATAAATAGTAACAAAAAAAACTAAACTAAGAAATTTACCCTAATAAAATAAATTACTAGATTAGAATAACATAAATATATCGAAGTGAACGGTGCATAGCTTATTAGGAAAGGATTTCATTCTGTCACTGTGTCAAGCGTTTGGTCAAATTAATTTCTCTTAACATGATAATAATATGTCTTGCGCTAGAAATTTGTGAGAACAAATATATATGAGAAATTGAGTAGAGTCCACGTATTACAACTAGTTTGTTTAAATCAACAATGTTTTATTTTTTATTTAAACAGTTTGTTTATTTAGTACATTGATTGCTCATTGGATTTTTACAGAAAGATCAATGACATAGCCTAATGCATTTTCCAATGAAAATTACTCTTTTTTTCAATCATATTCGTTTGGTTAATCGAGGCATGTAGTTGATTTGGTTAACTGCACAAAATTATTGTTAAAGCGGCAAACTATTTCTAAAAATTAGTCAACAAATTAATTTGGTTTTCTCGACAAAACGTTTTATTTTTAATGTATGTGATACAAATAACAAGCAAAAATATTGGGATTATATATTTATTTTTTATTTATTTATTTATCTATTTATTTATTTATTTATTCTAGCATTATCTGAGTTTAATTTTTTCCTCTTCGTGAAAGAGTACAGATATCCACTTATTGCCGTATTTCATGTGACTTTGAGGCCACTGCAATCTCTTTCCTTGATGACATGCACATTATAGAAGACATTTCCATAACATCTTTATATGAACAGTTTATCCCCTATTTTCTAATCTTAATAAACGAATTATACCTGTCTAAATATTTATTTATGAAATCTCGTAAATTTCACGATTTAACATTGTCTGTGTAGAAACCTAAATTCTAAATCTTCTAACCGTTCATCTCATTGAGGTTATCGTGGACTTCCTAAAACGATACTTTGCTGTATAAGGGTTTTTATATTTAAAAAATAATAAATTCCGCATATTGAACAATATAAAGCTGCTGAAAGTTCTTCTATAACTTTTCATTCAGTTTTTAACTTCTGATTAAATTAACATTTTTTCAGAGTTTACAAATGAATTGCTTTAGCCATCGCAAATTCAAAGAAACATTTGCTTTAAAACAGGAGCATTCGAAAGTTTTAGTAGGAGTGGGCGAACATTGGTTGTACACAACGTCAAAATGGTAGCGGCCGACAGAAGGCGTGGAAATAATATCGAGACCGAATGATCGTTCTATCAGCGCTCACAGCATTTAATGCGACTCTGACAGTTGTGTGTTATAATATGTAGCGCCATATCACTTGATAGCTGGATCCATTTAGTTGGCATGACTTTCTTACAGCATGAATATGTCAATTTCCTTAACATCATGTTTTTTATATTATTTAAGTTAAAATAAAAATTACTATAAATACATTTTTTCAGTTCACGTAAATAACACTGTACAAAAAAAAAAAAATGTCCTTTATATAAAAATATGTGCTTCTTGCATATTTTAGGTTAAAATTAACGAACCTGTAATTTTTTTTTTTGTTGTTGTTGTTGTTGTTGTTGTTTACCATGCCCTATTTTTCCAAACATCTACTTTTTATAATATTTAAACTGTGAACATCTTGTTGGTGACATGGTGAAATGCTTTCGTGTTACAGGTTGCAATATGTCATGAAAACTACACTTTTTGGACTCAACTTCTTTTCTCAAAACCTTGTCGCTATTAGTGATGAGCATTTGAAAAGGTTCAAAACGTTGTCGTAATTAGTGATGAGCATTTGAAAAGGTTTCTATGTTTAAAAAGCGTTTCAGTGGACGATGGAATGTAAATATGTTAGCTATATTGCTAGTCTATTATCAGGGGCTCACTAACAGATAACTACAAGAGGAAATGGTAAAAAAAATCATCTGGGCTTACATCTGGACTTTATTCCTCTAAACCTCAGCGGAATTAGTCACGAGCGTGGGAAAAAGTTTCATCAAGGAAAGCATTTCAGTGCACGATGGAATGAAACTATGCTAAATATTGCTGGTCTGTAATCAGGGACACACCAATAGAGATGTCTACAAGAAGAAATGGCCAAAAAAATGTTAATATTTGTGTTCTCTTTAATAAAGCCTCTGTAACATTTATCTTTAACTAATTTGTACATATGAGAAGTATGTCTCCTAGAGAAAAGGTACCTAATAGACCATTTTGGTTTAGATATATGAATCAAGCACCTTTTGTTTATACACATAGTTACATAGTTTCATATAAAGGGAAAAAAAAAGATGTTCAAATTTGTTGTGCAATGTAATTAGAAAGATTTTTTCATTGTGGACACCAACTGTTTACTAGACTTCGAGTTCTGTAAGTTTATGAGATTGTAAGTTCAGAAAGATAGTCCTTAATAAGGCTGAATATTTCAAAAAATATAAATGAAGTACATATTGCCCAATTTATTGTTTTGCGAATTATCACAACGTATTACAACAAAATTTGAATTACAAATATCTAAATTTTCATTATTATAAAGTTACAAACGAATATCCTCATATTGACAAACTCTGAAATCACTTGGCACTTTACTCAAACTACACAACAAGATACATCTTCTGAACTAGATATATGTTTATTCTGTTTCGCATGAAACTAAAGTTCCTCTGAAATTTCAAAACTTAAATAACATTCACTTTATCTCAAATAAATATGTTCACGTTTGCATATAAAGCCCGTTAAACAAAAACTTACAGAAATCTGCAAGGATTTTTAGGTCATGAATTCTCTTGTTGTACTAACTGATTGAAATATTAATAACATCATCAGTACTGCGTTTTAAAACAAAAATCTTAATAAAAATTAATTAAATTTTTAATACAACAATTTTTAAACAAAACTGCATATGAATTCCTTTTATAAATTCCTAGAAAAGAATTAAAAATGATTATGGAGTACTTCATCTTATAATTATTTATTTTAATCGTAAGTAACGCAGACTATAAAAATGAACGTTACTTTCTTTTATTTTTATTGAAGTGGAAAACTATTGAAATTATTCATTCTAAAAATTAGGATTATGAAATTATAACCTAGCATAATACATATAATCCAATTTTTATTTTTCTTTGGCAGAAGTTGAAAAAAATTCCATTTCTGAAATCATAATTTACAATTTTTCATATAAAATGATTTTTTTTTTTAAATCTTTTTTATTGTCATAACTAAAAGGTAGTTCAGTATGTGTTAATTCAATTAAATTTACAAAAGAAAAAAGAAAGTAATAACGTTGCAAGTAGTTTACTTATTTTTCAAAATCGATTTCAACGCATTTATATATATATATATATATGCTACCGCTAAAGGGTAGAAATCAGTTAATCTGCAGATTAGCTAAATAATCTGCACATTAACTAGGGTGATTCGTTAAAGTGAGGAAAATTGTTTCATTTCTCAAATTATCTAGGTAATCTGCGAATTACCTAGATAAGCTGCACATTACCTACTAGGCACTAGTTAAAGTGAAAATAAGATATCTGGTGTTGTAATTTTACAGTATGCTGTGTTGTATTTGTTTTTTACATTCGGGAAAAAAATTAGTTTTCTGTTCTTTTTTATTTATTTCTTTACATATTTTAATCTGTATGTGCTTTAATTTTTATATCTTTTAAAGTTATGTTTGTTTTAATTTTTTTTTTTCATCATTTTTATTCTCTCAATATAAGTTTGAAGATGTTATGCATTTTTAGTATGAAATATAATAGCTTTAACAGATTTCAATAAATTCTATTTTATAAATGAATTTTAGAATTGTAACACAGTAACTATTTCTTTTCAAAATAAAAATATTTAACTATTTAAAATTTAAAAAAATGTTTTATTAACAACTTATATTGCTATTACTATTTTTTTTTTTTTTTTTTTTTTTTTTTTTGTACCAATTTTTAATTCGCTAAAGAAATATTAAATTCGACAAATCAGAAGCATTATTTAAGAAGTACTTCAAATAATTAAAACTGCTTTAATATTTTTTAGAATGCATGAAAATTAAAATGACAGTTTTCCAATGCTTTATTAAACTATATTTTGCAGCATACATATATCTGTACAAGTTTAGCAAATATATTAATTTTACAATTTAAAAAAAAAAAAAAAAACCTTTATTAACACTTTTTTATGTGATAAACTACAACGAAATTATCTGAAAAAGAGAACAAAATAAAAAAACAATTAATAAAAATATAATCATGATATATAAAATATATAAAAGCAACTTGAAACTGAAAGAAAAAAACAAAAAAACAATTTTAATGAAATGCTAAAAAATGCACAAAAATTTCATATTAAGTATTTATTAAATGCCATAATATTTTTCAAAGTTAAAAATTAATACTTTTTTTTAAATTCAGTAATAGTAATTTAAATCAATTTTACTATAAATTAGTTTTAAAAGTTATGGTTTAATAGTTTTAGTTCGGAAGGAAATAATTACTGTAATTGTAATGTAAATTTAATATTTATAATTCAAAATGGAGTTTCACGAGAGACAGCTTTTAATAAAGATTAGATTTCATTAATAAAATGCAGACCCTTACCAAACTTATACTGACAGAAAAGTAGAAATAAAATCAAAATTAAAACAATTATAACTTACTTGTTGCTTTAAATTGTGTGTTAGTCCTAAAAATAAACCTAATCATGGCTTCGATCCTCCACATTTTGCGTTTGCCATTTATCATCATCATAGCGTAGCGGAAGGTGTAAAACTGTAAAAGTTTCAGTTTATGTTTGAAGGTCGTTCGCGTATCTGTATCACATGGCTGTTTGACGTCATAGTGAATGTAAAAAAACTAAGGCTCGAAACAAACATTTGAACTTTAACGATACGGAAACCGCTAATGTGCAGATTACCTAGTTAAAATGCGGAAAACTCTTGATTCCGCACTTTAACGGGTCATTTTAGTTAATCTACAGATTAGCTAGGTAATCTACACATTAACGGATTCGAGCTTTAACGGTAACATATATAGTAACAACAGAAGTAAAATGAAAAACAAAACAGATAAAAAAATGTCACCATATTCAACAAGAGCCAAAATAAATTAAGATATAACTATAATAAAATTAATTATTAATGATTTTAAAGGATATGAAAACAATCAAAAATTTACTTTAAAATAATTCCGAAGAGATGGCTGACTCTGAAGATTTATTTCTTCAACATGAGCGGTTATTACTTTCCGAACACTATAGTGAGGAAAGTATTGTAATCATGTCAAAAATCCGAATTGGAGATTTTGATGTTTCTATACGTTTCGAGGTCCCCTGAGTCCGTTTCCACTATTTTTGAGATGATGTATGTATGTGTGTGTGTATGTGTGTATGTGTGTATGTCTGTGAGTGAACACGCTAGCGTCTAAACGCTTTGTTCGAATAAGCTGAAAGTTGGTACGTATATTGTAAGTTACGATAGTACGAACCCTATAGATTTTGGTGAATCTAGCACTTATAGTTTTTTTACAGGGACACAAAGAAAAATTCTTTATCATTATGGCCTATGGGACCAAAATCTTAAAAGTGCGATAGCATCTAAACGCCTTATTCAATTGAGCAAAAAATTTATACACATATTATAGGTCACATATACTCAATCTGTATAGATTTTGGAGAATCTAGCACTTATAGTTTTTTTACAGGGACACAAAGAAAAATTCTTTATCATTATGGCCTATGGGGCCAAATTTTTAAAAGTGTGATAGCGTCTAAACGCCATATTAATCTGAGCAAAAAATTTGTACACATGTTATAGGTCGCATTTGCACCAACTGTATAGATTTTGGTGAATCTAGCACTTACAATTTTTTTACAGGGACACAAAGAAAAATTCTTTATCATTATGGCCTATGAGACCAAATTTTTAAAAGTGCGATAGCATCTAAACGCCTTATTCAATTGAGCTGAAAATTTGTATGAATATTATAAATCACTGTTGCACTAACTATGAGCATTTTGGTGAATCTAGCATTTATCGATTTTTACAGGGACACAACGAAAAATTCTTTATCATTATGATCTATGGGCTCAAAGTTCAGTAGCGTTAAATAAAACCTCGTGTGATATATGGAGAAAAATACTCAAACACTCTATTATGGTTTTCTCTCTTTGTTTGTTTAGCAACTCCTCTTTCTTTATTTTATCTACAAAACTGTTAGTTACTCAATGTTCGGAAAGTCGAGTGGAGTCACTCCAGATTTTTTTTTATTTATTATTATTATTATTATTTTTTTTTTTTTTTTTTTTTTTTTTTTTCAAATTTTATTTGCTCTTCGGATCTTTTAGTTCCCCATCATACTATAGGTATGGGGAACTTAGGTAATCGTGAAAATTTTCGACCTCGGTTTTTTGACTTTTCTACACGTTTTCAGATGTGAGGAATCCGAAAATGACAAAATTTGTATGGTGTCTGTCTGTAGGGTGTCTGTTAGTCCGTTAGTCCGTTAGTTCATTAGCTTATTAGTCTGTGTACACGATATCTCAAGAACAAATTGTCGCAGAGAGGTCAGATCAGTTTTAAAATATTACTTTAGACACTGGCAAGAACCCTATTCATTTTCAATATTCGATTTTAAAAACTTCGTAAGTTATTAGAAATTTACGATTTTCATAACATGGGAGAATAGGACAAAAATTCACTTAAACATGCATTAAATGTAAACTTTTTACTCTAAAAATGTCAGACCAGTTTTAAAATATCCGTTTTGATGCCGGAATGAACATCAGTAACTATAAATATGCTACTTTGAAATTTTCGCAAGTTATTGGAAATTTACGAATTTCTTAACATGGCAGTATAGGGGAAAATTTCACATAAACGTCAATTTTGAGCGATATTTTCATCGTAAAGATGTCAGACTACTTTTGAAATATTATTTAGGACACTGGCATGAATATTAATAACTATGAATTTTCAAATCTAAAAATTTCGTAAGTTATTGGAAATTTACGAATTTCTTAACATGGGAGAATAGGACAAAAATTCATTTAAACGTACATTAAATGGAAACTTTTTACTTTAAAAATGTCAGACCAGTTTTAAAATATCAGTTTTGATGCCGGAATGAACATCAGTAACTATAAATAGGCTACTTTGAAAATTTCGCAAGTTATTGGAAATTTACGAATTTCTTAACATGGCAGTATAGGAAAAATTTTCACATAAACGTCAATTTTGAGAGATATTTTCATCGTAAAGATGTCAGACTACTTTTGAAATATTATTTAGGACACTGGAATGAATATTAATGACTAAGAATTTTCCAATATAAAAATTTCGTAAGTTATTGGAAATTTACGAATTTCTTAACATGGGAGAATAGGACAAAAATTCATTTAAACGTACATTAAATGGACACTTTTTACTGTAAAAATGTCAGACCAGTTTTAAAATATCAGTTTTGATGCCGGAATGAACATCAGTAACTATAAATAGGCTACTTTGAAAATTTTGCAAGTTATTGGAAATTTACGAATTTCTTAACATGACAGTATAGGGAAAATTTTCACATAAACGTCAATTTTGAGAGATATTTTCATCGTAAAGATGTCAGACTACTTTTGAAATATTATTTAGGACACTGGAATGAATATTAATGACTAAGAATTTTCCAATATAAAAATTTCGTAAGTTATTGGAAATTTACGAATTTCTTAACATGGCAAAACAGAGCAAAATTTCACATAAACGTCAATCTTGAGGGATATTTTCACCGTAAAGACGTGAAACTAATTTCGAAATATTATTTAGGATACTTGCATGAATATCATAGACTATGATTTTTCCAGTGTAAAAAATTCGTAAGTTATTTGGAATTTACGATTTACTTAACATGTTAGAATAAGGCAAAATTGAGCATAAACTTCCATTTTGAGGATCATAAATACATTAGACAACTTCAAAATTGCATTTATGATATTTGTTTGAACATGATTGAATACAAATATTCTAATAGGAAAATTTCGTAAATTATTCGTAATTTACGATTTTACCAACAGAGCGAAATTGTAAATTTTTCATATAAATATGAATTTTGAGGATTATTGCATTGGAAATAGTAGCATGAAAACTAAACAACGGAATTGACTCTGATAAAATAAATTAATAGGTTAGAATAAGATAAATATATCGAAGTGAACGGTGGATAGCCTATTAGGTGGGTATTTCATTCTGTCACTGTATCAAGCTTTGGTTAAATTCATTTCTTTTAACATGATTATAATATGTCTCGCACTAGAAATTTATGAGAACATAAATATGATGGGGAACTGAGCAGAGTCCACCTATGCCAACTAGTTTTATTAATGATTGACCATGAGAAATACTCATAACTATTTTTTTACTTATAAATTCCTTATCCTCTTCTTTATAAATGCCATACAGATGGATCTTTCATTGGAATTATTTTAATGTAAGTTTTTGTTTGTTTACATATTCTTAATAAAATTCCTATTGGTCAATTTTCGATATCCTTTATAAAATTATTAATAGTTATTTTTAGAATAGCTATATCTTAATATGTTTTGGCACTGATTTCGGAATATCTCGGCACATCTGTTTTGTTTTTGCATTTTACTTCTTTTGTTACAGTATATATATACTTAAAGTTTTATGGTTAATTGCTATTAATTTATGTTATTTTTACACATAAGTAAACTTGTTAAAGTAATTTTAAAAATATTTATCAGTGTATTCTGTGTTTTTTCTTCATATTAAAATACCGGGTGTCCCATACGTCTGTAGACATTCTAAAAATTCATAAAAATTGAAGGAATTGGTAGAACTGGACGCGGTTTGCGAAAAAGTTATTCTCCTGAAAGTTTTTTTTATTCATTTGTTTTTTTTTTTTTTTTTTTTTTGTCTATAGAGGGCGCAGCATGGCTTCGTAACGAGAAATATGCATATTAGTGTCCTATAAATTTCACGGATACATAGAATAGGATTTATATGCCTGTAAACATTTGTATGCAAATAAGTATAGATTTTCACGGAAATGTATGATGTTCTCGTGTACATACCCTCTATCAATGAAAAATTTAATTATCATTTTTTTTTTTTCTTTACCAAAAAAAATCTCCCTTCGCGAGAACAACTTTTTCGTAAACCGCGTCCAGTTCTACCAATTCCTTTAATTTTTATAGTTTGTTTTGTAGATATAACTATTAAGATATATCTACCAAGCTTCAACTTTTTAGAATTTTTCAAATGTCTACAGACTTATTGGACGCCCAGTGTATGACACCACATAAAATTATATATTTTTTTCATATATTTTAGTTTTTGCTAATTTCAGGCCTAACACCTGCATATATATATATATAAGCACAATGTAAAAATGCCTACTTAGGTCTTTTTACATTGAATTCATGTTTGATCAATATCTTCTTCTTTTATATTGATATGCAGAGTTGCCAACTTTTATAATTTAGCCTCGCCCTTTTCTCACACCGGAAATTTTAAAGAATGATTTTTCCCTTATTTAACCATTGTCACATATTAAGGAGAAATATTCTATAAAATTTCTGGTGCGAAAAGAAGGCGGAGCTACAATTGCTCCGGAATAAATTATAAAAGATGGCAACTCTGGATATGTTGATTCCTTTTTAGATATATTGTTCTAAATCGAAGCTTTTTTTTTATTATTATTAGTCTGAATTATTTGCAGAAAATCGTATATTTTTAACTGGTTCTATTTCGTGTCGATTAGTGAACAATATTGGCGGTCCTTTTATTATTATCCCTTTTTTAAATTAGAATACATTAAGAAAAGTGTGGGTTTTTTCTACATGCCATTTGTACAACTGTCGTACTAATATTCTATAAACTTTGGTCCTTAGTTACAGATGAAACACTACCAATAAAGCAATGTGTCGTAGCAAATATGTGCCGCATTCTTGCCATATATGTGTGCGTACACATATAGAAAATTAAAATAAAATATACAGAAGGATTTCAAGACAAGAAAATGCATTTAAAACCTAAAATAATTATATTTAAAAAACAGCATAAAATACATTGAACAATGTTTAAAAGTAAACATGTGATATATAGTTTTATGTACCAATATATTGTGTAATGTATGAAAGAAGACATAACTACGGCTACAATTAATTACTTTTCTTACTTTTCGTTTTTATAAATTTTCTTTGAATTTATCGAAAAATATTCTGCATGAAAAATTCTGCTTATTAATGGAACATTAGACATAAATACTGGAATATTCAATGTGAATCTTTTACAGAAAAAATAATCCTCCCTGAAATGTCATTTTATTTTACAAACATTATACACCCATTATGATTCAAAATGCATACATTTAAATACATTTTAGAATATTTCATCTAATAATATCAATGGGTGAGGGGGGGGGGATGCAGAGAGAGAATAAAGATTTTTTTTTTTTTTTTAAGAAAGTTGAAATTTTTTCTCATTTTAAAAAAAAGAAAAAGAAAAGAAAAATGTATACATAAAAAATATATAATATTATTATTTTAGTTGAAAACGGCACGACGCTCAGAAATTTTTCTATGACGTCTTAATTGTTTTGTGTCGATGTGAAAATTCTCAAAACCACTTCACGTTTCAGATATTAACTAATAATTTATTTATATTTATTTCCAGTGAAATTTTATTGTTCCCTATTATTTTATTAACATCCTTCCTCGACACTTGTCATGTGCTTATACGAACTGCGTATCCAGAGTTTATTATCATCATAATTATTGTCATTATTAATCGGAAAATTACTCACGCTAGTTTCTGACGTGAACCATAATTCTAGTGTCAGATATAATATGAGCGTACTCTCATGTTTTTCGCATTTAGATTAGTGCAACAAAATCAACAGTTTTCACAATTTGTGTTCTCAATTTTGACTGTAAGAAAATAATATTTTTAATATAAATCAAAATTTCCATGCCGCACCTGAAAAACTTTGCGTTTATTTTATTTTTAAAAATTGTAAAGATAATTTTAAAGGAGAAAAAGGTTAAGAATTCTTATTTAGTTTAAAAATATGAGTTTTTATAAAATATTTTCTCTCTCACATAAAAAAAAGTACATAGAAATTAATTATTTTAAAGGATATTTATAATATGTAAAACATTCTACAGAAATTCTTATTAATTATATTCAAAAATTTTATTTATTGTAATTTAAGGATTAATTTAATATATAAATAAAACATATTAAATCTATAATAGAAAGGATATTAACAATTCTGTTTTTACAATAGCATTACAAATATTTTATGATAATATTAATTTCCTGTGCATTGCAAAAACACATGAGTTTCAGAATGTATCTATAAAATAATTTATTTACATATAATATCTTTCATGTTATCATAAAATAACAAAAAATACTATTAAATATAATTTTTCATTATCAAAATATACTCTGAAAAAAAAAAATCTTACTTTTGGCAAAATTACTTACTGTTAAAAATTTTGGTTGTGGGGAATTAATAACATTTATATATATAAAACTTTTTACACAATGTAACGTTTAATTTATTCTTCTTACTCTTTTTTTTTATTTATATATTTCCAGAATCTATCCAACAATCTGAATTTAAATAGATGTGCTTAAGGAAGTTCCGGAAAGTTTCAGTGAGAACAGTTAAAAAAAGAAATAGAAAGAAATAGAAATCTTATACTGTATATACCATACAAAATTTTTCTCTTGAAATTAAAATTGGCTTAAAAAAATCAATCTCGCTAAAATATTATCTTCGCAGAATACGTTTTTTACGTTATTGACACTAATTCTGTATTTTGAAATTCATGAACAGCGAAAATAACTTCTTGCTTGAAATATTAAATAATAATTTATTTAATCATACTTGGTACAATAATACACTTCCCCCTATTTTCTACTCTATTACGCTTGATATGCTCTTACAAAACTGCGAAAATAAACTTTATTATAATTTTAATTATAACTGTTATTAATCTAAATCTGTTTATTACGCCAGCTTTTTATGGTCTAATGGACAAGATATATATCCGTTTATTATATTGCAATATCAAGTCTATTATAGAAAATTCAACAGGTTTATTAAGTGGTTTTTAATCTTGCGTAATAAGACAATACATTAAAAATTCACTGTTCCATGTTTTTGATAAATAAATTATGATAGTAGTACATAAATACATTTACTGAATGTTATATGTTTGAAAAGGATATTCAATACCTTGGGAAAAAAGAAATATTAGAGAATATATTCAATTAAAGAACATAATTTATTTATTTTTTTACTTCCTTTTAAAAAGTAAAAGAAAGTTCTGTAAAACCGATTTACAAAACGGATTTTGTATCGCACATATCTGAATAACAAATGGTCGTAGAACGTTGCAAATTTACATTTCTGACTTTTGTAATGTGCAGTTATACACCTCTAATTTGGATCTTAAAATAATCTCTCAGTTTAGCAATATGTCTACACTTTTACAACATTTTTCGTGACATCTGTATTTACGTGTGTGTATGCATCCCGCTTACCTCAAAAATAGTTGGATGCAGAACGTTGCAAATTTGTATGTGGGTTTGTTATAGCATTTATTTGAGTACCTCGGTTTTTTTTTTTTTAATCTTAATTTGATTTTTGTTTTCTTGGAGATATTCACGAAAATTTATAGTTTTTGCTCATTATATGATTTACTATCTTAAATTTACTCTTATTATATGACCTACTCAAGTTTTCAACAGAACCTAATATAAAATCCCGTAATTTGGAAACGGGGGAATAAACTCCTTTGGGTTAGATCAAAACTGTGATGCATGTCTCTGGACAACCCTTGGGAATGAGTCCAAACCGTCGCCAATAATCCATAAGGGAACTCTAGTGCAACGAAAATATACTTAACCAACCTATAAAGATGCAGGTAAAAAAAATGAAAATCTTTCCATTTATTAGAAATGTTGGAGTAAAAATACATGTAAGAGCACCAGAAGCATAATAGTATTTGAATGGTTTCAACAAATGTCCAACCTGCGATTTGGTGAGATTGATGACAATTGAATTTGGAACAGAATAAAAGTGTAAGTTTTCTCAAATCTAGAAGATCTTTGTCAATTTGAAACGAGTTTATCTAGCTTTTTTCGTAAATTATACTATTACTCAGCACTGTTTTTTGCTAACGAGTATAAAAGGAAGCCGCATTTACACTACAGAGAATTCCGTTGAACTCTAAGCTGTGCATTTCACATTGCAAAATTCTGCAGTAAGCTGTGGAATACTGTCCTTGTACAAGCGATATCCGTGTTCCGTGGTGTACATAATCTTATAACCATGACTCTTGTAGTTTAAGTAATAATTATATTGGCGTATTTTGAAAGTATTTACAGACTGAAATTTGCCTGTTTATTAAAACTACTTTCCGTACACAAATATTTCAAGGTTATTGTAACAATATATTTATTTTAATAAGTGTATGCCCTGTTATTTTAATAAGTGTAAGTCATGTGATATGCCGATCACATTTTTTTTTTTTTTTAAATAAATGACACTTTTGTATATATTTTTTTTATGTTATATCTCAAAATAATAATAGATATTTCTTAAACGGAATTTTTTCTTGCAGTTATTAGCCAACTTTAAAGAGTTAATACACTTGGGCTTTAAAAATTTTCTATGTATAGCATCCCTGTAACAGTGGCAGGGCTTTCACTTTCTTCGAGGCGTCCAACTGCTTGCATTCCAATCGTAAGCATTCAAATAAAGTCTTGAAGACATTGTTCATTTACTTATTTCCCTGCCATACGGAACAACAGATGGCGCTAGTTTCGTCTAATAACTAACTGCGTAACTTTTGAATTAATAAAGCTGTTTCGTGAACTGTATTTTATACAAGTAACAGATTCTGCCCTACTAAGTTCTCTGCATTTAATTTTACTATGACTTGTCGGCTTTTGTGAACGTTGCGTTCCAAAAATCAGTTGTTCCTTAGCAAACTACTCGTGTAAAAAAAAAAAAAAAAAAAAAAAAAAAAAAATCCATTATTTTAAAGCCAAAATGACTTATAGTTAATCCGCATTTTGTGCCATAAAACGAGAATTATTCAAAACTTAAATGAAAAGGCCTGTATTTCAAACATCTTTCTTAATTGTTTACAAATATATCGATTACATTAAATAATTTTTCAGTTACACGTACATTTTATTAGAAAAAAAAGAAAAATTAAAAAAAGACGCAAATGAAATCGAAACATAATCATTTTATTTATTAGTTCCCCATCATACTATAGGTATGGGGAACTTAGGTAATCGTGAAAATTTTCGACCTCGCTTTTTTTAATTTTTTACACGTTTTCAGGTGTGAGGAATCCGAAAATGACAAAATGTGTATGGTGTCTGTCTGTAGGGTGTCTATTAGTCTGTTCGTGTAGTCCGTTAGTTTGTTAGTCTGTGTACACGATATCTGAAGAACAAATTGTCGCAGAGAGATCAGTTTTAAAATATTACTTTCGACACTTTCAAGAACCCTATTCATTTGCAACATTCGATTTTAAAAACTTCGTAAGTTATTAGAAATTTACGATTTTCTTAACATGGGAGAATAGGACAAAAATTCACTTAAACGTGCATTAAATGGAAACTTTTTACTGTAAAAATGTCAGGCCAGTTTTAAAATATCCGTTTTGATGCCGGAATGAACATCAGTAAGTATAAATATGCTACTTTGAAAATTTCGCAAGTTATTGGAAATTTACGAATTTCTTAACATGGCAGTATAGGGCAAAATTTCACATAAACTTCAATTTTTATCGATATTTTCATCGTAAAGATGTCAGACTACTTTTGAAATATTATTTAGGACACTGGCATGAATATTAATGACTATGAATTTTCAAATATAAAAATTTCGTAAGTTATTGGAAATTTACGAATTTCTTAACATGGCAGAATAGAGCAAAATTTCACATAAACGTCAATTTTGAGGGATATTTTCATCGTAAAGATGTTAAACCACTTTCGAAATATTATTTAGGTTACTGGCATGAATATCTTAGACTATGATTTTTCCAATTTAAAAAATTCGTAAGTTATTTGGAATTTACGATTTACTTAACATATCAGAATAAGGCAAAATTGAGCATAAACTTCCATTTTGAGGATCCTAAATACATTAGACAACTTAAAAATTACGTTTATGATATTTGTTTGAACATGATTGAATACAAATATTCTACTAGGAAAATTTCGTAAATTATTCGTAATTTACGATTTTATCAACATAGCGAAATTGTAATTTTTTCATATAAATATGAATTTTGAGGATTATTGCATTGGAAATAGTAACATGAAGCATAAACAACGGAATTGACCCTGATAAAATAAATTAATAGATTAGAATAAGATAAATATATCGAAGTGAACGATGGATATTCTATTAGGCGGGGATTTCTTTCTGTCACATTAAACAAGCTTTGGTAAAATTCATTTTTTTAACATGATTATAATATGTCTCGCACTAGAAATTTATGAGACCATAAATATGGTGGGGAACTGATCAGAGTCCACCTATGCCAACTAGTTTATTTTTGTAATATTGCCGAAACAGGAATTCTTTCTTCAAGCAAAAACCCATAATGTTGATGAAATTCGGGCTAACGTAATTTACATAAAAGTAATAATAATAATAATAATAATAATAATAAATTTCTATAATATGATTTTTAAAAGTATGATTTCTAAAAGTATAAAATCTCATATTATACAAAGTAGGCTAGTATCAGATCCTCAAACTTCTGGGGAATAATCACAGCACATCTAGATATATAACCTAATCCATACTCATTCCATTTGTGCTCCAACGTTTTTGTATGATTTAGAATCGTCTACACATACATTCTACATTCTTAGACCCCCAAGGAATGTATGAGAACCTGTATTGGGTCACCTTTGCATAGATCAGGAAAAAAAAATATTTTTTTGTCTTGACAATACTCATTGGTTTTACCTTTTATAATGTGATAATATATATTACTATAAACATGATATGACTAAGATAACAAACTTTAAAATTTTAAACATTTTTGCAATGAGAATTATAATTTTGTGACTAATATTTACAGGAATAGCCTTTTTACTCCAATAGTAGTGGACGGCCTGTATAATTTAAAGACAATGTTAATGCAGTCAATGTACGACATAGACACTTTTACAATTTTATTTATTTATTTATTTTTCAGTAAAATTGTCAGGTATAGCAAAGTGCTACAATTAAAACTCGCACTTTGCGGGTAAAACGTGAATCTGCTGTTTTAGGATTCGATTTGAGTGATGGAGTTAGTGCCGATCCTAACTTAAAATTGTAAATTGAAATATGCTAATATTTTGGAAACTGAATAGTATAAAAGTAGAAGGTGAGTTGGAGGGGAGTCAGTTGGAAGGGAGTTAAAGTTAGTTGGAAGGAAGATTGTTTTGGAGAGTTAGCAGCGGATATAGTTGGATATAAGTCGAGTAGATAGCAGTGTCAGGGAATCCTCCTGCTAATCGAAAGATTACTTGATCTCATGAGTTAATGAAAGTGATTAAAAGTGGTTGGGATCATTTGTGAGTAATTAAGTAAAGTAACGGAGGTTATTTATTAATATCAAAGTATTTAAGAGGACTGCCCATCTTAAGTAGTAAATTACTAGATGCCAAAGTCCAGCGTCCCCCTTCTTATTTAAGCTCAATTAAAGCTCAATTGATTTTACAAATCTGACTCTGTCATTTCTTCATAGTTTAAGTATTTCATTTACAGCTTCAAGTCAATCTAAAGTTAGATAAGCATGGAGAGGTTGCGTTCTCCACAAAATTAATCATTCTAAAAAAATGCAAAAATAAAATTCTGTGCTCTACAGACGTACACTTCTATTGTGTACAGACATACGCACAAATATTCTAATAATACCTCGTGCATACTCACTAGCCGAATTATATTTAAAGATTCTACTCAATACTGCAATATCAAATATATATATATCTATATATGTGTGAGTGTGTGTGTGCGTGTGTGCGTGTGTGTGTGTGTGTGTGTTTATGCTCTGCATATTTCAAAAGTTTATTGAGACGTAATACGTTTTACCTGATATAATTCAACCAGTTTCGAAGCTAAGTCCCATAGAAGTATTTTTTTCTTTTTAAAAAGAAAGAAAGAAAATTAATACTTTCACTTTCTTGAATAAATTATTTCTTCTCTCTTAAAGACACACTTGTAAATTTCTCAATAATAATATCAAGACTAAATGAATATTTCCTGTTAGCATACTGATTAATAAAAACACTTTGTTTATTCATATGTTAATTGAGACGTACCAATATGTAAATGATATAATTTACTTCACACTTCAAAAATTAATGATTAATTCATTTGTCTATAGTTGCGATACATTTTTTTTTAGTCCCGGCTGATTTCCATCCCAGGGAAGGTTACATGTTTATTGAAATTACTTAACCGAGCTTTATCATTATCGTTATTGTCATAATTAATAATTGGTAAATCTTTTTAATGCCAGCTTATCATGGTCTGATGGAGATATTATACAATTGTTTATCATTTTGATACTGCACTGAGTATACGAATAAAAGTATTTTACTTTCTCAATGGCATTTTTAATGTTGTGTTAACGAAACATTCTATGAAAATATTTTACCTATACTATGTTACTGTATGTTGTTTCATCTGAAAAACTTTGGATATATTTACTGGATATATTTTTGGATATATTACTTTGGTATTTGGATATAAAGTTTGGAACCTTGTAATATATTTGTAAAATAAAATGAAAGAAATGGATAAAAGCCATGAGCGGAAAAATTTCACGCAACGTTAAAATAAAATAGTAAATAAATAAATAAAAATGCATTAAACAATAGCAACAATAATTATAATAAAAATAATAAAAGCCTTAATTTTCTGGCGATAACACTGAAAAAGACTACAAAACAGTCGACAAAAATATATTAAAATAAAGAAAATTACTATTTATCCTTGGATTGGAGAATGAATAACATAAAGTAATTGATAGCATTGTTTTCAAACATTTAAAAATCACTTACCTTGCTCGAAAGTATCTGACTAAAAACAGGAAAAGAAAATTAACAGACTGCTGCACATAGGGCATAAGACCTATGCTACACTATGGTTGGTTGGTTGGATTTAACGTCGCACTAGTGTTGCGCAATGGGCAACTGGCGATGATCTGGGACTCACACATAAGGATGGCCCGGATACATGCCATCACAATTTTTATCCTCCATGGAAGGGATATCTCCCCCGCTTCGGTGACCCCCCAAAGTTATACTATGGAGTGAGCAAATTATTACTAATTGAGCAGGTATTCAAAGCTATCGTATGAGGATTTTTCTGCCACAAGCGGCTTTTTTTTTTTTTTTTTTTTTTTTTTTTTTACAAGATATAAGGTAATGCCATATTAGAAGACTATACCATACTTGGGTACTTTACCTACACATTAAATTCTGGTGTAACTTAAATAGAAAAAATTAAATAACTATCTTTATTATAATTTACTTTGTCACTTGTATAGGTTCAGACAGTTGCTTGTTTCATGATACAGTCTTGCATATTTTTTATTTTTTTTTTTTTTTTAAAGAAGAATCGTGTTTATTTAATTCGGGCCGAAACAAATGTTGCAACTTTTTTCATCTTATGGTATATTTCTGTGCATTTTCTACAAAACTTTTAAAGGTACTTTCTTCAAAACATAGTAAACAATGTTACACTTCGTCTTATTTTCAAATATTAAACCATTATGTTTTGTTACTGGTTGTAATTATGTATCAAAAAATATTACTAAAAAGGAATAAATAGAGATGAGGCAGTTTTTTTTTCTATCCTACTTAAATAACATCGATAAAATAAATTGAAAATTTTAAAAAAGTAAATAAACAAATTGCATAAATTGCATAAATATATTTATAAGAAAATCACCATTTTTTTTTTTTTTTTCCTTTCAGTGACATATTAATTGTATTCTGGCGATATGAAAATATTGAAAACTTCGTCAGGCTTCAAAAATTAATTATTCATTCATTTGTTCACTACATGTCACATGTTTATTGGGATTGCAAATCCGAGCTTTATTATCATTATTAATAAGCAGAAACTCATTTTAACTGGAGCTTCTCACGGTCTGCCGAAGAAATTACATGGCAGTTTATTATATCCTTACGCACTCTGAATGTTTCAGGAAAAATCAGTCGCTTTTACAATTGTGTTTTCAGGCTTGTAATAATAAGACAATATTTTAGAAACCGATCGAACACTGTCTCACATGAATGATTTCGCATTCGAATTTCTTCGATAAATTTGCGAAATGTGATAGTAAGAAAGCGGTAGTAGAAAATATTCGTTCACTTTAGAAATACAAGATATCTGAGAGTATATTTTCCACAAGATTAATTTTTTTCTAACATAAAAAAAATATATTTCAGATGACTGGTATGACATAACAAGAACATTAAAATAAAACTTCTTAAATCGATTTCATATTTACATTTCATTCAATATGAAAGGTGATTTCAATGAGTATTTTCGAGTGTATTAAATAAAACTGATCAATAATGATTAAAAACAGTGAGGGAATCAAGGTTCATTATATGAATTACATATTTTGCATTTTAAATAGAACTAATTTTATTATTTATTATGAATCTTATACATAACATAACTTTAAGTTTCGTTAAATAGCCACCTTTGATTCGATGTGATTATATATATATATATGTATATATATATATATATATATATATATTTTTTTTCGGGGAGGGATGGGGGAAGAATTGTGATTTTTTTACACACATTCAAAAAAATTCTTTTGGTGATAAATGCTGTTTAAATACATTTAATGCCTATTTAATATGTATCGGTTTTAATTTATATATATATATATATATATATACTCGTTATCATCCAGTACACACTAATATATAGTGAATGACTGAACAATTTAGGTTTCAGATGGTTTGTTAAATACCTGTAAAAATTCTTGGTAAATTATTCTGAAACTATGGAAAATTAAGAACATATTATTTATTATATATGTCAGCATAAGTTTTGTCCCGAAGACAAAAAAAGGCCAGTAACAGATTAAAGAAAAAAATATATATTTAGAATCACCCTGTAAAAAGTAATGGCTGTATCATGCGATTTTGTGGCTTCTTCTAATTATCTCTTTATATTTTTTATGAGACTAGCACATGTATTCATTGAGACAAAATAGTTTCTTTATAAAACTGTGAAATAAATTACTCCTTTTTTTAATTATAACAAAGTAACAAACCCAATACATTAGACACAGCATCACTTTAGGCACAGCATAACATTTGCATAACTTTAAAAAACAAAGCTAAACTGTATGAAGTTTTACTAATTTTTTTATTTAATTCAGTCAGTGTTAATATAGTATTCGCTAATTGTAAATGAATATTGATAAAGACCTCTATCACCTTCCTTTTCATTGAGAAGAACTGTAATTCAGTTCATTCTATTGGTGTCAACTTTTTTAATTTATACGATATTTGTTTGGATTTTCTTATAAATGTACTCAATGCATTTGGCTAACAATTTTTGTAAATATTTTTTTAGCACTTCCGCATGCATATTTAAGAATTATTTAGTAAAATGCTAATTTTTATAATAAATGTAGAATTGTTATTTCTAATTGTAGTATATTATGTCTAATACAGTATAATGTGGTATTTCGAGTTTCCTAAAAATAACTTTGCTTTGGGGTTTATTACCTTGCTTGTTATAATCAGTAGAGTGGTAACATAAACGTAAGTGCTAGACTTAAAAAAAAATCATACAGCTAATTAGCAAAAACCTTATATTTACATTAGCATTTTTTTTTTTTTACAAGTGATCCCAAACATTTTTTTTTTGTTGTTGTTGTTGTTACCTGTATTCTGCTTGTCTTCGGGAAAAAAACTCTGTTCAAATAATAAAGGTATAACAATAATCTATGCAAAATCAACATATCAAGGTAATTTGCGACAAGACAACTCCAAATCGAAAGAGTCTGGTAATTTAAGATAGGTTAATGTATATATCAGTCTGTATGTGTATATACATACATACAAGAAAAATAAACATCTTAATTAAAAGGATTCTTAAATGAAAATGTTTTTGGTAGATGTAATTGTATAATTGCATCTGTAATTCTAATATCTTATTACTATTCATGAAGACAATATTCCAAGGAAAACTGATGTGCAGTTTAAAGAAATGTTTTGATAAAATATAAGAAAGATTGCTGTTCGTATAAAGCTGAACAATATTTACAATGGAGTCTAAAATTGCATTTTACTCTGAATGTCAGAAATCAGCGATTTGAAAAACTACCAATAAGCAAAAACGGTCACTTCTGATCCTGCCCCGCCAACGGCTGATAGGTTATGTCCTGAAATCTGGAAGACGTGAGGTGCTGGGTTGGATCCCAGGTTGCGCTTGTCGGCATAGCTGTGTTTTTCTCCGGTTCTGTGTTTTTCTCGGAAGCATACGTAAATACGGGCTAGAACATCTTAGAAAGACCCTGAAGGAAGGGACTACCCCCTCAGGCTCATTAACCTACTGCAGCCAATCGGCCTTATTCCTAACACTCCTAACACACACACACTTCTGAACTTCTTTTTTTTTTTTTCCTTATACTGAAGAAGGATCACATATTTGAAATATTTGAGGGGTCGGGACAAGAATGTGCCAAGACATATTTTAGGTGAATTAAATCCAACACTGTAATATGATGCATAGTATTGTCAATTATTATATCCTACATATTATGGGCTTGCAAATTCACCAGATGTCATCATACATATAAAAAAAAAAAAAAAAAAAAAAAAAAAATTCATTTTTGCCTGAAATTTTTCTAGAACATTTTCTGCAAGAAAAAATAACAAAAACCTAATAGCTATTTAAAACAATTTTAAAAAAGGTAAAATACATTAAAACTTTAAAAACATTAAAAACCCGTTTAAAACTAATAGCTATATCATTAAAGTAATGTCATTAATGGTATGTCTTTATTCATGAAATCTCATAATGCTACTAAGAACCTGGAAAAAAAAACTTTATGTTACATATTTGGTTTCAATATTTGATCGAACTTTCAAATCGATATATCTCAGATATTCACAAATGTGGTTTAGAGCACTCTCGTGGCCAAACCCCTTTATTTATTCTTTGTGATTTACCAATAAAAAGAAGTATTTGTAGCTGACTGGTTTTTTTTTTTTTTTTTTTTTTTTCAAAGTTTTGTGGGAAAACTGTCAAATAGAATGTCATATTTAAAGCGCGGCATACCCTCGATTCTGCTCCACCCCTCTGCTCCGCGTTCGGGGGTTGTCTGGTAACACCATTTCTAAAGGTACTATGTTGTGGAGTTCGGTGTATGATCTCCTTATCAAAAGATTTTCGCTCAGGAATCCTGACGAACTTAGGAATTCCAGAGGAGGAGAGCTAATGCTCCACTGATGTTCCCGATTAGCTTCTTTATCTCACGATAAATAAAGAAATTATTTTTATAACATTTTACCTTCAATTAAGAAATACCTATAAGTTCTGTTTCAAAATCAATATATCTTTCATCTCGTCAATAAATTTACCTTTCTGTCTGATCCTCAGCACTTCTAACATCTAGAAATATTTCATAGAACTTGATTAAAATAGAAAAACCGTCATTACATCATAACTTTTTCAAATGTCTCATTCCAAACTCACAGTAACCTACACAAATAGTTATTCTATCAAGCATTGCACTTCTTTAAGCTTTGAGAAGCATGAAACTGTTGAATATTCTTACAAAACAATATGGAAGTCAATGTGAAACGTTTTTGAAATAACGTGAGGGAAAAACAAGCATTAATTTAACTAACTTTCAATAGTTTTTTTTTTTTTTTTAATAGAACCTCTAAAATTTATTAAAATTTAACATTTTCAATTAATATCATGTACTTTGTTTCAGTTTTTCAAATTTAATTTTATTTCCTACATATTTTTGGGAAAAGTCACACTATTTCTTTCAGTGCTTTCATATCTAAGTTATACTATAATTCACAAACATTTTATGAAGGGTAGAAAAATAATTCACGAAAAACATTAAAAATTTATGTTCTTGATAAGAAATATAGCAGCTATCATTTGATTTTCTGGCTCTTTTTACATGTGTTTTTGCTTAAATATGCCTATAAAATAAAATGAAGTAGAATTTATATGATCTTAAAAACGCATTTATGATATCTGACCAATAAATTTTGTCCAAACTCATAACTGAGAGAAAGTAATAATTTAGACGTGACACTTTACTAGGAAAATGTCTTATGCAAGCAAAGAAAGTTTTAAGGCGGAGAAACTGGGGAGCAGTCTAGAAAGATGCTATATGGTTTTTCTCCAATAAAAAGTGAACATTTTATGATTTTTTTTTCTTTTACTTTCAGAGATCAGTAGTTATTTCTTAAATTTCGTTATCAATGAAATTAAGTGTGCGATGCATGTAATTTCCAGAGTTCACTTACAGAACTATTTTAGATGTACCTTACTGTTATAAATTTGAATGCTTTTTATATTTGTTTTAGAAATTAATTTGGATATTTTATTCTGTTTACAAAATATTTGCTGCACTTACATCAGTATTAGGTAAAGAAAGTTTACAGAGATTTACGTAAATCTAGAATGAATAAATGGCCTTTTTCTAAATCCTTAAACTAGAAATATAGATCTCCGAGCTATGCGCATAAGGCACGCCAATAAACTGAATAGACAAAATGGTCGAGAATTTCTAATCTACACATTTCTAGATAGTGAAACAATATTCTAAATATTCTGAATCTTTTGTATTACGAAAAATTTTCGCTTGATTTTTTAGAATTAGGTCATAAACCAAGATTATAGCTGGTGAAACCCGCCGCTTGTATTCAAATTTATTTGGGGATATTTTCAAATACGTTTGTCCTCGATAGTATAGGCAAACACTCAAGAATTCTAGTAGAGGTCTCTAGAATTCGCTTTCTAAGGGGACTAGAAAAATTTTATAAGAAATTTATAAGGATGGCCTGGAACTATTTCTTCTAGAGCCACAATTTAGATTCTAGATGTCAGTTACAGAATTTTTTCTCGGTGTATTGGCAGGCCTTATTCTCATAGCTCGTAAATCTATATTTCTAGTTTAGGGATTTAGAAAAGGACCACCTATTCGTTCTATATGAAAGCGGTATATTTTTTTTTCTCAGTGTACTAACAATACAGTACATTAGAGAATGTATAAGTCGATCTAAACTGAAGTTTCATAATTTATGTATATTATGTTATTAAGTGTATTATGTTATTATTCTATTATGTTGTAAAGTTGTATGTATGTTAAGTGTTACATAATTTATGTATATTACATGATATGTCTTTTTTTATATTTATTGTTTAACACTGGTTATATATATATATGCTTCTTAATTTAGTAACAATAGAAAAGATTACACTTCTTTTAACAAGGAGTTTTTTCAAAGAACCAAGAAAATGTTATCTAATTATATAGTATATATATAATGACAAAAATTAATATGTTTTTTGGAAGAAAATGTTCCCTCGTATTCCGTAAAAATACAGATAAAAAACAACAGTAAAACTGTTCGATAAAAAAGAAACATATCCTTTCCTCCATGCTGAGAATTTCTTCATTAAACTGTACAGAACTTATTAATTTTCATGTTAATTGCCGTGATTATCGTTCGTAATAATTTAATTCTTTTTTAAACATTTCTGGAAAAAGGAACAATATATATTTATTTGCAGGTTATTATTATTATTTTTTTTTTTTGGGGTGGGGGGGGGGAAATTACCACTATTAAAAATTACTTCTCAATATTTTAATTTTCACGTTTCTATTATTTACGTCGTATGCGCTGTGAAAAAAAAAATGTTTGATTCGCTAACTTCTATCACTTATTTTTCACATTGTAGCAGTTTATGTGTAAATTAGAAAATGATAGACTTTTTTTATTATTATTATTGCTATTTACTTAACCTTTTCTCTCATAATAATAATTTAAAAAAAAAATCTGTATATATTTCAGAATCGTACGATATAGAGATTTACAATATATTTCAGAATCGTATGATATAGAGATTTACAATAAAGGTAATATTTAAATTCCTAACTTATTCAAGTAAATTTCTGATGCTATTTATATTATATATCTATTCAGAACTTCTGTAATAATAAATATTTTCAAACAGATGGTAAGTTTTCTGTTAAACTTTTCTCCTTATAGAACTAAAATCTTTTATCTGAGCTTAAATAAGAATACAAGTTAAATGCCCAAATAAAATTCGTAACCGTTTGATCTGTACAGTGTTTCGTAAGAATTTTGTTATGGAAAGACATTTTTACCAAAAACATTATAATTTTAATTTATACAAGAAACGCTAAACATGGAAACAATTAAGTGCCTACAAAACTATACCTGGTTTATTAATATACTTATTATATTATCTTAATAAAAAAAATTAAGATTATGTTCTTGCTTTATTTTAATTTGAAAAGTTTCAATAAAGAATTACATTTTAGTTAACTATTTTTTTTTCTAACAAAACGAGTCTTAATATTAAAATAAAAAATTTATTTTGCTGATGCTTTAAAGCTAAGTTTGAAATATAAAAATCTACGTATATTTTTCTTATTTATTTATTATTTTATTTTATTTTTTGAGAAAACTTTTGCTTACTTTTTCTCATTCATTTATTAAAAAAATAAAATTGTATTTTTCCTTTAATCAATTCTTAAAAATATATTCCTGCCTTGAAAAAGCATTTAGCTTTTAAAATTGATTATATTGAGTAAAAAACTATCGTAAAAAGTTTTTCCTTTTCTTTTCTTCGATAAGAAATCTATCAAACTAAGCAGCAATTAACTGCATCCATCAAAGATTTAAGGAGAACCATATTTCTAAAAAAGCCGACTTATAGAACAGGGGCTTAACTTTATAAGGCCTTTGGCATATTGATGTGTTTTTATTCTGTAAATTAAAAGAATTTAGATCGTTAAAAAAAAAGGTAAGACTTTCGATTTTTTCACCCCCCCCCCCCACACACACACACACTTGTTGTTTATTTAAAATATATCTAAAACCCAACAAATATTAATTCGAAATTTATTTTTTGCTTTGAGTATTAAAAATAATGGCCTTATATGTATATTTATCGTTTATTGTCATAGATAGTATCAGTTTCTCTGTTTTCAGGATCATATCAATATCAATATTATGAAACATGCATATTAAATAATTTAATTTTAATTGATTTAGATTCCGTTTATATCAAGATTAAAACAAAAATATTTAAAAAAGCTCTTTTGAAAATGTTGCATCATATGATATAATATTGTATACCAATATTGTTATCACTTCCTTTTATAGGTATTCAATATAAGAAAGTATTTGTTTCTTAAAAGTTTAGACTTCTGTATTTAGATGGATTTATACGTTTTGAGTGGTCCAGAACACGATTTGGCCATTTTTAGAAAATATTTGTCTGTACATGAGAAAAACTTTGTGGTTACTCAACTTAAAAAATAATACTCAGAATTTTATACAGATTTATGTGTAGTTGCTCCTTGACACAAATTGGTGCCTATAAACATTTGATAAAAATTGTTCATTTCTTTTCTATCCCACTTATTTTTTTTTTTTATATAACTTTTAGTATCACAGACAATGCAGAACAAAATTTAGTGTAATGGTGCAAAATGAGAATTTTTTTGATGAATCAATATAAAATTATAAATAATTATTTATATTAGTAATAGTATATTAGTAAAAGTTTTTGGGCATGTAGAAACACCGCATAAGGAAGTACCTACACACCACAGGGGTACAAAAATTTGCAATATGTATATATATATTAGAAAAATCTCTTCTCTTGTTTCGGTTTGAAAGAAAACCCAGCCCTTCGTCAGGCGAAAAAAGTACGCACGAGTGCAGCAAACAAAGAGGCAACACAGTGCAACATGAAACAGTGTCTTGTCGCTTCGTTTGCAGCACTCGTGCCTACTTTGTTCGCCTGATGAAGGGTCGTGTTTTCTTTTGACTTAAAACAATTGTTGTGAGTTCTTGCTTTTGTGTGTATATGTGTATATATTTATTGTTTTCTTGCATAAAGTGCCACCTAGTGCACATTCTTAAACATGTTTGTAAGCACTTCTATTAAAGTGTCCATTTACCGAATTTGATGGCAATACATTCTTTTATTTTAACTGTAAGGTGCATAATGGAAGTTATTAATAACCCACTCTGTATATTTCAAAATAATGTATTTCTTTATATATATATAATACAGTATTGCTTGATGAATGTCAAAGTAATATCCCACAAATTTCACCTAGGAATAATGCTTATACAAAATTTCTTTCTTGGAATCAATACATTCATCACTTAAAAATATGCATATCACTTTCCAGTACTCTTACATTCTCAATGCTTTCACTCTAAAAAAATTTTCACCTTTAAGGCAGACGCTCTTACGCTTAAAATATCGTAAAATCATTGAAGCAAAACTTTGAAAATTGTCAGAAGAATAAGAGTAAGAATGAGTTTGTTTCTTCTTTCTGAAGCAAAACTTTTTCTCACATATTCATATTCTTATATACGTGATCTCCCTTCAAAATAAACCAGATACATGAACGAAAATGTACGAATGTCTATGATGCATTCCAGATTTTTAGACTCATAGAAAAATTTGAACGGAAGAATTAGGTATAAATTGATGTGAACTGGTTTTCATTTCATTGAATATCTTATCATTTAGTTTTCACAACAGCTTTGTATGCTTACACACATTCATTTAAAAGAAAATCTATTGAATAAAACTAATTTGAAATGACTATTATAGCTCACAAGATGTTATAATTATTGATCTAGAGAAAATGTATTTTATATATGCGATAAAAAATATAGGAAAAATATAAACTGCATTATTAATCAAAAATTTATTGGCCCGGTAAAAAAATAAAGCTTGTAAAAGCCTTTAAAATTTTTTCCACACAATATGTCCTAGAACAACATAGATATTCTAATTATTCTAATGTAAATAATCCAAATACCCCTCCTATACCCCTTCTCTTACCCTTTTAATCATCTTGCAATAATTTTTTTATTAATGATTTAATTAGTTATCGAAGGTTTTATGGATGATAAATGTATTTTTATAATCATAACAGGATTTGAATTTTGCCTATTTATTTATTATGTTTCATTAAATGAAGCTTTTAAAATGTTGCATTTGCATTTACTTTTAAAGTAATAGGAATCCTAATTTTTATTAAGAAGTTAATGTATCTACATTGATTAAAGTAGATAACTTCAGTGAACTCAACGCGAGTAATTAAAACTGTAATGTGAAGTATGGTAGAATTTGAAACAGGCCAACTTTCTGTTATTTTATATCAGACATTAAAACCATATTTTTAATTTATATTTTTAGAGTTCATTTGTATTCATATCGTTCATTGTTACAACAATAAAAGAGTTTTAATCGATTATAATTAATTTTTGCATTTGTATAATTATAGTACAGTATCTCATAAAGTTTAACTGGAAAATAACGCATTTTTACTTCAGTCTTCTATTTTTCACATGCACTTATATGCAGAATTTTTAACGCATTTTTACATTTTTAATGCTTTTATTCAAAGCATTTTCATCTTTCAGCCAGATATCGCTTATTCTCAAGTTATCATAAAATCACTAGAGCAAGGCCTTGAAAGTTTTCAGAGGAATTCACTGAAGACTGAATTTCTTTCTCGCAAAGCAAACTATTTGATAGTTGAATTTTCATGATACCGCTCAATATATCTCGGATTCAAAGATAACAATATTGAATCGCTAATGAGGCTTCAGATATCCCTAGATAATAAGGAAAATCAAAATAGAAATTATTTAATACATATAATTTCACGCAAATTAATCTTCATTTTATTAAATCCCTAACCATCCAATTTTCACCAAAGTATAGATATAGTTATCATATCCTCGAGTTCAAAAGAGAACAACTGGGAAACAAGTCTATATTCTAAATATTCGCTGGTGATTTTGAGCAGTTAACGAGAGAAGGCACACTTTACATAAAGCAAAATGTATCGCATTATTTATAAAATAAAAGCTTTCGAATTACAGAAATAATAACTTTTGAATCATTCGAAAATTTATTATTCAGTTATTTTCTGAGAATTGTGTTACCATTATTAGTCTTGCATAAAGTTATTTTCTCACTACTTTTTGAGATTTATCTTCTTTAATGTTTTGGTTTGTTTTGCCATAAATTGTTTAATATATTGATCCCCATCATGGTTTAAATAATCAGTTATCTTAGCCTTAAGAAACGATATCGTCGGAATTTCTAAGTTTTAAATTTAACCAAATATAGTGTAACCACGTTTCCTACGCCTAGCAGTGAAGACGAGTCGAAAATCTTGGAGGGTTTCCAAGTTGACCAACAGGTTTGAATTTAGTAAGCATCCAGTCATTCGGTATTCCCTTATCGCTTATTTTCTCTCAACGAAAAGCTTGTCTCCCCTATTTTACTAGTGGACTCGTTGAATCCGCACTTGCGCAGAGGCTTCCATGGTCGCAAGAAATGTAGTTAAAGAGTATACTAAATATGATATCAAGCTTGTGATGTACTACAAAAACAAAGCGTTTTATGGTATAGATATATTATTAATTACAAGTAGAAGCTTTCTGTTTTTATACATTTACAAGGTTCGTACGGTTTTTATTTTTCGTTACTATTAATATTTAAAAGCAATTTTTTACTATATGGTAAAGAAAAACCCTAAAGGACAGAATATTTGAACTCCAAAAACGTCCACACAATCATAAAGCTGAAACAATAAATCAATGTGGTCCATAACCTAAATTATCCAAAACTGAACAAAAAACCTACTATGAGTTGTTAAAGTGAATACTTAAATTGTAGAAACTATTAATATAAACCTTTGCCTTATTAAATAAATAAATAAATAAAATAAATAAAATAAATAAATAATAATAAGATAAAAAACTTTTTATAAACCCTGTTTTTAATTTTTCTGTTGAATCATAGCTATAGAACTAACTACATTAGCACTTTATCAATGCGTATTGTTACGAAATTGTAAATAATTGTATTTATTTTTGTAGAAATTCTTTCAATGAGGCTTAGTAAGTTGATAAAATGTCAATTTTCTGCATTTCCAGCTCTTTTTCGCGTTAAAATAGCTTAATCTTCCCTTTAAAACGCATTAAAAAGCTCCAATAGGCAGGTAATAGACTTGATGCCAAATTTGGCGACATTTTTCCCTTGGCGACTTTTTTGGTGACTTTTGGCGAGAAAATCCTTATTATCGATATTCCAAAGATGGACGTTCTAATGTGATTGGTAACTACATTAGCACTTTATCTATGTGTTGAAAATCTTTAAAATGATAATGGCGTCAATTTTTGCCAGATGCATAATTTAACTTTTTACATTTTTTTAATGCTCACGTTTAATTAAATGCGTTTATTTTATGTCGAAAGAAAATGAACTCGTAAATTTTTTTGGCAACAATTATATTATAGCTAATATTTTAATGACTATTTTTATTGCTATTACGAACTTATCATTTTCATATTTTAATTAATTAAAAGAAAACTATTCGAAAATTCGAAAATCTGACTTCGAAGTATTGTGTTGTCATTGGGTTCTGAGCTACTGTGAAAGTTTCAAATGTCTAGCTAGTAGGAAAGTTAGTTAAAAATAGATTGCAAGATTTGTACCGGACAAACAAACAAACACACAAACAAACAAACAAGAATAGAAGTTAATAAAAACATGCTAAAAATTAGAATATTTCTTATTTCAAGTACAATATTTATTATTTAATTTCAAAAATCTGTGACGATTAACAAAGTAAAAAGTCGATTTTATAAGATTGTGGGGGTGAATTTAAACATGAATCTATTTTTTTCACGCTCAACTGATTCGTTGGGGTTTTTTAGTAATTAGTTCTTGAAACAAACTATACGTTTTAATTCGTAATTATAACTAAAATATATAGTTAAAAGAAAAAAAATGTTTTTACTTTTATTTAATTAAAATTATTTGGAACTTGAACTTAACTCTAAAACTCAAATGACAAGTAAATTTTAGCATTATTTTTTTGTTTGTTCTTAATCACAAACTGTCTTGTTCAAAAGAAATTTTTAAATAAATTTTGGTCGTGAAAATCTGAATTTTTTCGAAAAATCCGAAATTATGTTAATTCTGATTTCAATAAAGTCAAAGTATTTTAGAAAATAGCACACCACTGTAAAATTTTGAGCTAATTTTGTGACTACCTTTTGAATTAATTTTCACATTTTTTGACATAATTTTGAATGCACTCTTTTACATAAACGAATGAAATTTGAATGCTTTGTAACTGGAGTACATATGATACAATAATGTTTTCAATTTTATATCAGTTTTATATAAAAGCAGAAGCCATTTTTTAGGAAATTGTAACAAAATATGTTTGATGAGGCTTTTTTTTTTTCCCAAACTTTTTGTGAAATATGTTAACATTAGAAAGAATTGTATTTTAATTCTAAAAGTAACACGAGTAGAATACAAAAGAATAAAAAGGCATTCTATTCCTACTCATTCTATAATTAAATCCTACAAATCTCACGCATTAATCTAATTTTGTAAATGTCTCGGAAAATTTGTAATTATTAAACAGAGATTTTTTTCTGTTTTGTTCCTTGTACGAAGTAAAGGGGCTATTATAGTTGTGTTTAAAGAAGCATGTGCTGCATCTTTCACAGCTTAAAAATAATTAGCCGTAAAATAATGAAAAATTTTTGTTTCACACTTCCATAACATTTAGTTGTAAATCTCCAATTTTGGTTTCTATGCGATTTGCAGCTTTAGAAATATCTGAGATTTGATTATCTTAATGAAATTCTGTAGCTAGACTTGCTATAGCATCTTACTGTGCATCTCTGTTTAGAAACAATACAGGGTGTATCAAAATGACAGGTTCAAACGCCTTTTTCAAATCTTAATTGTAAATAATCGCTTTTTTAGTAGAATAATCCCCAATAATCCTTATAATTATTTAGGAAGCAATTTGTTAAAAATAAATATTTCATTTTTATTTTACGCAAATTTTTATTTTGAGACCATTTGGAATATATAAGTTCTCCTATATACATCTTTGCACCAGAACGTTTATTTTCACAAAATTTGAATAAATATCATAGTTTAGCCTTATTTCGTGATTACACTGACTGTTATAGAAGTATTTAAACAACTTTAACATCACGATGTACCAAATAATTTGTCGTTGCAGTCTTTAAGTGATTGAGTAGGAAAAAATGATGCATTTAAGAAGTATGGATAATTGAATACAAAAATAACTAAACTTTTATACAGATCGAATAATACTGTAAACTTTATTTATTTTTATCTTATTTTATCTCCTATTTTTATTTATTTTATTGCGATTTATATTTGTTATAGTATTAAAATTCATCTGATCGATTATCAGAAATAACACTCCAACAAAAAATAAGGACTATCTTAAAGAAGTTAAAATATGGAAACAGGATTTTATCCTATTTGGACTGACAACGAAACCCTGAAAAAGAAAAATATGTATTCCATAGAGTGGTAAAAAAGTTTGGAAATAAATTTACTAGAAAATGAAGGATGCTCCGAAATTGACTAAAAAAAAAAATGATGATATTAAGAAGTGTGGAAAATTGAATTAAAAAAATAACCAAACTTTTAAACAGATTGTATAATACTGTAAACTTTTTTTTTTTCGATTTATAATTGTTATAGTATTAAAATTCATCTGATTAACCTTTCAAAATAGTATTAGGACTATCTTAAAGAAGTTAAAACATGGAAACAGGATTTTATTCTCTTTGAACTTCCAACGAAACCCTCCAAAAGAAAAATATGCATTCCATAGAGTGGTAAAAAAGTTCGGTAAATTTCTGGAAGGAGGTTCCAAAATTAACTAAAAACCACAGAGAAAAGGTTTTGAAATTCGTACAGAAAGCGATGTCTACAAAAGAGGACTGGCATCGAGTGATATTCAGTGATGAAAATAAAATAAACTTGGATGGTCTAGACGTTTGATAATATTACTGGTACGATCTGAGCAACTATAAAGAAAAAAGTTCAAGGACTTAAGGTTGTTTCTTTAGGATTTAGCCCTGATTAGGATGTGCAAGAAAACTGATATAGCATTTTCGGAAAATCGTTTGCCTGTTGCAGGCTATCAACAACTGCTTGATCAATATTTTCTTCCACAAGCAAAGTACATTAGAGGACCATGCTTCACATTCCAAGTACAATACACTTAAGCATATTGAAACGTCCAATTTTGAATGATTTCTGGATAATGGTGTAAATATTACTGAACAGTCACATTGCTCACCTCGATCTGAAATAGGTTGAAAACATGTGGGTCATACTCGCAAGAGCAATTCGCGCAGCTGGTAAGCATGTACAACAGTAGAACACACTATACAAATGTTTATTACTTCAAATGGGCTAAAATGAGACAAATCTTTTGCAAACATTTTTGGAAATCATGCCAAACAGGATTTATTAGCTCATTCTTAAAAATGGCAGAAAAATTTCTTATTAATTTAACACTAATTTAATGTTTTGGTTCAGAGGACCTATCTTTTTGAAAAACCTTTTCACATAACTTTTGTTCTTCTTATAATTCCTATTATATCATGTATGCATTATTTTTTCCTTGCATGAACTAATTACGTGAAAAAATAATATTCTTACACAAAAAAAAAAGACTCTTTTTTCTAACATAATTTTTGTTTTTACTTATGTACATATCATTTCGATACACACGGCATAAGAAAGTTATAACATAATCATAATTTTAGTTATAAAAATTTATTATTATTATTTTCATTTTGTTTGTTTGTAAAATATAAATAAATAAAGCAAAATGAAATAAATCGAAGATATGCTTTTTTTTCTGTAGAAATCTAAAAGATTTAGAAAGAAAACAAATTCCCATGCTATCTTCTTGTACAGATTTCAACCGATGTAGAGATCTGGATTTAGGTACTACTCATCCTCTTCTTTTGGCGACCATTTATAAGGAATTTTAAATGCCAAAAAAGCTTTTCAAGCGGCCTCATAGTTACCAGAAGTTACGCCCGGCATATCATCAGCCATTCGTTGAGATTAGTCGTATCCCAAAAAAGTCAGATTTTTAAATAAACTGCCTATACATTAGCTAGAGGCTCTGAATAAGTCCTACGAACAATTGTATATCTATTTCTGGCAGTTAAAATATTGCAGAATTATAAAGATTTCACATGTCTCACGTCGGCTTGTGTCACCTTGGGCTTGTATCTATAAAATCAGGAAATGTCTATACAACCATTTATAATATAAAAACATAACCACATAAATTCAGATATTTAAAAAAAAAAAACTCGTGTACATATTAATAATTAAAAGAGCATTAAAACCTAGAAAACACTCTAAAACACGTTTGTATTTATTAAAATCTAATTTGCAAAATATACAAAGCTTTCGGCCATGAATTTTCATGACATCTTCAGGTCATACAGTTGAAAAATGATAGTAGACAACATATATATATCATGGGACATATGGCGGTTATAGATGCTAGTAGCTTGCCAGAAAGATTACAAATATCAAGAGAAATTCATACTCGATGGTCACAAGTAGCTAGGGCTGGGTAAGGTTACAATCTCATCCAACCCAACCAAGTCTACGCATTCAATGCGAAAAAACTTCCTTTAGCTTCAAGACTCCTTCTTTCCAGTGTTTGCCAAGTTCTCAGCTACAAAGTTACGAAGCCTTCGCAACTTGTGGACTTCAAGTACGAATTCCTCTTGATATGTGTAATTTTTCTGGTAAACTACTAGCATCTATAAACGTCACCTGCCCCATGATATATATATGTTGTCTACTATCATTTCTCGATTGTATGACCTCAAGATGCCATAAGAATTCATGGCAAAACGCTTTGTATATTTTGTAAATTAGATTTTAATATACATATAAACGTGTTTTAAAGTGTTTATTAGCTTTTAATGCTCTTTTAATCATTTATAATATAGTAGACTATATTAATAGTAATGAAAACAGAGATTCAAACAGGCTTTTCTTACATACTGTAGTCAAATATATTGTTACTCCTTAAGGGGCAGATTCGTTAATAAATTCACCAATTGTTACGACATGCAGAAGAAATTTGCTATACACTGCTCGACATTGAAAATGCAACACCAACACGGAATGATAATAACGGAATGAAATTTGTTGGACACATACATTATAGTAGGAAGAACAATTGATTAAAATTTCAGGAAATTTGGAGTAATATGTACTGAGAAAACACTACATAAAGCAGCGACCTCTGTGAGCAATAACAGCACATATCTGCTAGGCATTGAATCGAACAGCGATTGGATGACATGTACGGATAGAGCACTTCATGAAGCTTCAAAACTATGCCACAATTCATCGATCGAAGTTACTGGTGAGTGGTGGGGAGCCAGTCGCTTTTCAATGATTAAACAGTCATTTTCATTGGTGTGATATCAGGAGAACGCGCTGGCCAGAGCAACAGTCGAACACATTCTGTATCAAAGAAGGTCCGGACAATACAAACAACTTGCGGTAGTGCATTATCTTGCTTAAATTTTGCACTACGGAGGCCTCGAATACAAGGCAGAGGGCGGGCCTTAACTCATCAGAAATTTAATGGCCGCTGTTCAGAGTGCCAGGAATATGAACATGAAGTAATCGAGACGTGTATCCAATGGGAACACATAACATCATTGCAAATGATGGGCAGTATGATGATGTCGATTCCCAGCTGGCAATGTGCATTATTCATAATGCCGTTAAATACAGATAAGGCAATATTGATGCTGTAAACAAGATTGTGATTTGTCTGAAAAGTGACTTCACGCCATTCCTGCATCCAGGTTCATCGTTGATCACACATTAATGACGCCCATATCAGTGATGCAGTTTTGAGGGTAATCAGAATTTTGGTAGCCGCATACTGAGTCACCACCTGGATTGATGGTATTGGTATGTAACATTGGATACACGTCCCGGTCACCCCTTGTTTTCATTCCTGCCACTCTGAATGCCAGCCATTACATTTCTGACGAGTTAAGGCCCATAGCTCTGCCCTATGTTCAAGGCGTGCGAAGCGCAACATTTAAGCAGGACAATGCACGACCGCAAGTTGTCCTTATTGTCTGGACCTTCATTGATGCCAAATGTGTTCGACTGTTGCTCTGGCCAGCTCGTTCTCCTGATCTCTCACCAATGAAAATGACTTTTTAATCGTTGAAAAGCGACTGCCCCCCCCACCACTCACCAGCAACTTCGATCGATGAATTATGGCATCGTGTTAAAACTTCATGAAGTGCTCTACACGTACATGTCATCCAATCGCTGTTCGATTCAATGCCTAGGCAGATATGTGCTGTTATTGCTCACAGAGGTCGCTGATTTATGTACTGTTTACTCAGTACATATTACTCCAAATTACCCGAAATTTTTTTAATTCTTCTTCCTACTATAATATGTGTCACACAAATTTCATTCCGTTATTATCATTCCTTCTTGGTGTTGCATTTTCAATGTCGAGCTGTGTGTGAAGGTGGAAAAGGGATTTATAAATAAACTAGTTGGCATAGGTGGACCCTGCTCAGTTCCCCATCATATGTACGTTCTCATAAATTTCTTGTACAGGAGTTATTATATACATGTAAGAAAAATGAATTTGACCAAACGCTTGACACAATGACAGAACGAAATCCTCGCCTAATAGGCTACCCACCATTCAGTTCGATATCTTATTCTAATCTATTAATTCATTTTATTGGTATCAATTTCGTAGTTTATTTTCATGCTACTATTTCCAATGCAACTTTCCTAAAAATGCGTATTTTTATGAAATATCGCCCATTTTGCTATGTTGATAAAATTTTAAATTTCGAATAACTTACTAAATTTTCCTATTAGAATATTTGTAGTCAATCATGTTCATACAAGTATCATAAATGTTATTTTGAAATTGTCTGATATATTTATGATCCTTAAAATGGACGTTTATGCTCGATTTTGCCTTATTCTGAAATTTTAAGTAAATCGTAAATTCCAAATAACTTACGAATTTTTTAAATTGGAAAAATCATACTCTATGGTATTCATGTCAGTATCCTAAATAATATTTCGCAAGTGGTTTGACATCTTTACGAGGAAAATATCCCTCAAGATTGACGTTCATGTGAAATTTTTCTGTATTCTACCATGTTAAGAAATTCGTAAATTTCCAATAACTTACGAAATTTTTATATTGGAAAATTCATAGTCATTAATATTCATGCTAATGTCCTAAATAATATTTCAAAAGTAGTCTGACATCTTTACGATGAAAATATCTCTCAAAATTGACGTTTATGTGAAATTTTGCCCTATACTGCCATGTTAAGAAATTCGTAAATTTCCAATAACTTGCGAAATTTTCAAAGTAGCATATTTATAGTTTCTGATGTTCATTCCGGCATCTAAACTGATATTTTAAAACTGGTCTGACATTTTTACAGTAAACAGTTTCCATTTAATGCACGTTTGAGTGAATTTTCGTCCTATTCTCCCATGTTAAGAAAATCGTAAATTTCGAATAAATGCTGAAGTTTTTAAATTCGAATGTTGCAAATGAATAGGGTTCTTGCCAGTGTTGAAAGTAATATTTTAAAACTGATCTGACGTCTCTGCGACAATTTGTTCTTGAGATATCGTGTACACAGACTAACAAACTAACGGAGTAACACACTAACCCACTAACAGACTAACAGACTAACACACTAACAGACACCCTACAGACAGACACCATACAAATTTTGTCATTTTCGGATTCCTCACACCTGAAAACGTGTAAAAAAGTAAAAAAACCGAGGTCGAAAATTTTCACGATTACCTAAGTTCCCCATACCTATAGTATGATGGGGAACTAAAAGTGTACTACGCAGTTATTTTGGCACTATTTCTACATACTTCAAATCTGAAAATTTATAATTTTAATAACTCTATAGGGAGATTTTAAAAACGTACAATTTGAAATTATTCAAAAACATTTCCTTGTAAATAACTGGAAATCCATTTCTCTGTTAATATGATATTTTTATGCATATAATTATCTTTCCTCAATTTGTTTTTAGTTCCCCATCATACTATAGGTATGGGGAACTTAGGTAATCGTGAAAATTTTCGACCTCATTTTTTTACTTTTTTACACTTTTTCAGGTGTGAGGAATCCGAAAATGACAAAATTTGTATGGTGTCTGTCTGTAGGGTGTCTGCTAGGCTGTTAATCTTTTAGTCTGTTAGTCTGTTAGTCCGTTAGTTTGTTAGTCTGTGTACACGATATCTCAAGAACAAATTGTCGCAGAGAGTTCAGATCAGTTTTAAAATATTACTTTCAACACTGGCAAGAACCCTATTCATTTGCAATATTCGATTTTAAAAACTTCGTAAGTTATTAGAAATTTACGATTTTCTTAACATGGGAGAATAGGACAAAAATTCACTTAAACGTGCACTAAATGGAAACTTTTTACTGTAAAAATGTCAGACCAGTTTTAAAATATCAGTTTTGATGCCGGAATGAACATCAGTAACTATAAATATGCTACTTTGAAAATTTCGCAAGTTATTGGAAATTTACGAATTTCTTAACATGTCAGTATAGGGCAAAATTTCACATAAACGTCAATTTTTAGCGATATTTTCATCGTAAAGATGTCAGACTACTTTTGAAATATTATTTAGGACACTGGAATGAATATTAATGACTATGAATTTTCAAATATAAAAATTTCATAAGTTATTGGAAATTTACGAATTTCTTAACATGGCAGAATAGAGTAAAATTTCACATAAACGTCAATTTTGAGGGATATTTTCATCGTAAAGTTGTCAAACCACTTTCGAAATATTATTTAGGTTACTGGCATGAATATCATAGACTATGATTTTTCCAATTTAAAAAATTCGTAAGTTATTTGGAATTTACGATTTACTTAACATGTCAGAATAAGGCAAAATTGAGCATAAACTTCCATTTTGAGGATCATAAATACATTAGACAACTTCAAAATTACATTTATGATATTTTTTTTAACATGATTGAATACAAATATTCTAATAGGAAAATTTCATAAATTATTCGTAATTTACGATTTTATCAACATAGCGAAATTGTAATTTTTTCATATAAATATGAATTTTGAGGATTATTGCATTGGAAATACTAGCATGAAACATAAACAACGGAATTGACCCTGATAAAATAAATTAGAGTAAGATAAATATATCGAAGTGAAGGATGGATAGCCTATTATGCGGGGATATCTTTCTGTCACTGTATCAAGCTTTGGTCAAATTCATTTTTTTAACATGATTATAATATGTCTCGCACTAGAAATTTATGAGACCATAAGTATGATGGGGAACTGAGCAGAGTCCACCTATGCCAACTAGTCTGATGTAATAAATTTAAATTAAAACTATAAAACTCATTAATTACTAATTAACATTTTTATACCACCTATTTCTTAAAATAAATTTTCTGAACAAATAAAATAAATTTTTGACTGCAGCAAAATCTCGTAACAAAAGTCTTTCTTACTGCGGACCGGATAAAAGACGAGTCTTTGAAAGGATGTGATAGTTTTCCTTTGCAATAGTAAATTACGCGAAGCCGTACTTAACTGCTTAGTTGACAGCTATTTTATTTATTTTTTTTTTTTTTTTCTGGCATCAGATTTGTACAAATATTTTTGTTATTTTATTGCTTTTTCGCCGTTCACAATTTATTTCACACTATTGTATGCATTTTTGCTAATTAAAATAGAATATGGCCATAATGTACATGGATTTGTTATTCGTACATAATATATTTAAAACAAATTCCCATTTTAAATGTTTCTATTTGCAATATCACCTTCAAATCCGATCTTTTATACTCAAATTATCGCCCGATCAAAAGTCTGGAAGCTGTTAATAAAAATAATATAAAAAATTGCAGAATACTAGGTTTTTTCTTTCTAAAGAGATACTATTTCTTCGATAATAAAAATCATACTTTCCTTATATCTTTCGAGATGTCGTACACTTGAGAATAAGAATATGGAATAGTTAATGGCGCATTAGCGATTCCCATGATTCAGATGGAAATCAAAATGGCAACTACTTTATGTGTAATTTTATGAGAATTAATCTTCATTTTATTGAATTCCTAATCATCCGATTTTCAAAACTCGCTTAAGTTATGCCTGTGAATTTAAAAAAGGACAGCCATTCCTTTACGTTTATATCCCACTTGAGATTTGTAAATGTTGGTTGATGAAAGAATAATTTAATATAAAGGTTTGGTTATTGCATTAAATCTGAAATGAATGATTTCAAAGGATATTACTCAGCTTATCATCGGAACAGAACTTTACTCATTCACGTTTTGATAAATTGAAAGCCAGAGACACGCCGATAAATTTAGAAATAACTGTTTCAATTGAAAAACATATAAAAATGATAAATAATTTTAAATTCAACTAATAAGAATTAAATAAAACTGTTATAAATCATTTCAACTGCATTTTATTAAGTTATTGTTCTGAAATTTATAAAAGTGGTAAGCTTTATTTTTTTTCCCCTTTATTTACAAATATTACTGTTTTAACGATTATAAAGGTAACATTAAGGGAATTGTTATTTGTACTTCATCTGTATTAATATATAAAGAGGAAAAGTATTTTTGTATGTGGAGGGTAATCTCTGGAACTACTGAATCGCTATAAAAGTATATATATATATATATCACTAATCAAAATGCTACACGATCTCTGAATGCTGTAAACTATAATTAATTTTGATAAAATAAATATTTTAGTTCGAAATTTCAGCATTTAATTAAAAGTCACATAAGATCATGAAAAATTAAATATTAAATATCTATATGAATCCACTAAAATACAAGTTTTCACACGTTCTTTTTTTTTTTTTTTTTTTTTTTTTTTTTTTTAAATTGGCATGGGGAAAAAAATATGCGCGTTAATAATGAAACTGAAGCTTTGTGAAAAATTAAACTAATAATTGACCTCATTATAGCTTTAAAAGTATTTCTCTTTCTAATAATATAATTTATTTTAAAAAATGTTTGTGGATATTCTAAAAATTAGTGTTTAAACATTGTTATCTTTATATATATAAATATATATATATATATATATATATATATATATATATATATATATATATATTTATTTATATAATACAATTCCATATGTCTGTGGGTGTGTGTTTCTGGAGAGCGTAGCACAAAGAAAGTTGTTCAGACAGTCACGTGATTCGGTACGAAAAATCTTCTTTCCCCTCCCACCGAGGTGCCTTAATGCATCTCGAAACCTGATTTTCGAATTTTTCATCAATTAAAATATGAAAATAATAACCTTGTATTAGCTTTAAAACTAATTTTAAAGCATATTAAACTGTTGTTAAAAACATCTTACGCATTTGATTGTTTTTTTCTTTGACTTAAAAAGAAATATATTTAATTTAATGTTAATATTAAAAATGTATGAAAAATTAAATTATCCATGACACAAAATTGACGTCTGTAAAATTAAAAAATTTTTATACATATTGATAAAGTGCTAATATTTGATGCTAATATATGTAGGTTTAAAAGGATTGCTTTCATTACAATTATTTTTTACAGCTATTTTCTGTATTTTTTTACTGACACGTTGTTGAACAAAGAACTACCATTGATGTCATTTTCGACTGCATAGTGTTTCTTTAATGCCTAAACTCTATTGATCATAATAATAATAACAATAATCTGGTGTGTCACTCACACGACTATCTCTTACTCTGAAATTTAATACTATAAATACTGTTGCAGATTAAGAGGTAAGATAACGAGTACTGTTATGTAAACCTGTGTTAAACAATTCAAATTAGGCTTCGGAAGAGATTTATATGATAATTAGTTCTGTGTAATGGGGGCTACCGCCTCCCTCATCCCCCCGTTTCATTAATGAACCTACATTTATATAGAATTTAATTCGGTTATTAAAAAATAATTCTGTTTTTAAAAAATTATTTATTAAAATTATTAATTAAAAAAATTATCTTTTATGATAATGCAGACGATTTCCATATTATGGACGTAGTATAACACTAAATATTAAAAAAAAATGGATTTATTCTCTCTCTCTCTCTCTCTCTATATATATATATATATATATATATATATATATATATATTGGTTAAAAATGATAAAAAAAAATCGATAGCTTTATTTTAAATTATCGCAGATCAATGGTTCAACCATAGGGATAGTATTTTCATATGCAATTGGGATTTAAATATATTGTAAAAGAGCTTCTGAGGTTTTTTTTTTTTTTTTTTTTTTTTTTAATACTGCCCATTTTGAAAGTGTCTAAGTACCCAGATTTGAAGTTCACGATTGAAGCGTTGTCGCAGGCAATAGGGGCATGGACCTAAGAGTACGAGGGTAAGGAATACGCTGCCGAAAGCAGCCTGAACCATAAATAAAGTTTTAAGCAATTTCAGTGGTTTTTACTTTTAGTTTTTGTTTATAAGGCGGTGTAAAATGAATGATTCTGTTTATAAATTTATTTAAATATGTTGACCAGCGAAGTAGGCAAAGCCTGCTAGTTTTTATGTGTATACACTGTTAAAAAAATTAAGGGATCAAGCAAAACGGTTAAGAAAACCGTGCAAAGCAACCGTGCACTCGCATAAACTGATGGTACACGTGCACGCAACACGAATACGCAATACAGAAAACTGACGTAAAAGTGTACGGAAACTTTATTTCTTTAAAACGGTAGAAAAAACATGAAGAGATGCTCCAAGGCAACAAATTGGTTGCGTGTAAATAAAAAAAAAAATTGTTTAAAAATGAAGCGGGATATTTAATATGACGTGTGATCTTCTCGAATAGCTAAGACTTCTGAACGCCTATTTCTCATGGATGTGAGCAGTCTATCGATAAGATTTTGGGGAATATTATTCCACTCTTTAAGAATTGCAATATTCAAGTTCCAGACAATAAAATACAATAAAAGATAGCCTTGTTCTCGCTGCAATGCGTCGTCTTTGTGTGTACCATACAAGGTCAATAGGATTTAAGTCAGAAGAATGGCCGTTCTATACACTGTATTATTTCAGCTTCAAGCATGTTCTTCACGAGTTGAACTGTATGAATCTTGCATTTTCGTCCATTAAATTAAAAGAATCACGAATGGCTGCAGCGTAAGGAACGACATAATGTCTCAGTATCTCGTCTGCATATATTTGTGTTGTCAATTTGCCATTCTGAATGATATGCAGATACGTACGTCCGCTATTCCGAATCCAGCCCAAAACATCACCTTCCCTTTTGTGTGTAATATAACCTCTCACGAACAAATGTGTAGTCATTTTAATTCCCCTTTCCTTCCATACCAAAATACGTCGTGTGTTACACTCCAAACAGAATTGTGACTGACTTTCTGTTTGGAGTGACTGACTTTCTGTTTCCCGTGCAAACAGCACGGGACTCCAGTCGCTTTGTTTCCAATCTGGATATTTAGCAGACCACCTTCTTCGGACCCCGTGGCGTGTTAAGGTCAGCGGAATACACACCATTAGACTACGTGCAGGGAGACTAACCTGATGGAATCTATTTCGAACTGTTTAGCTTGACACCCTTTGTCTTACTGCTAAGGAGAAATCTCTAAAAATCTGTTTTGGGGGTTCAGGGGACACCAAAACGTAAAATATAACAAAAGATCAAATTTGAAAATTTGACCGAAAAACAGTGTTCGCTCTACTACATATGGATAAAAGAAAGTAAAACTAGTATGCTGTGGCCCCCATATGACTTTCTTCTATACGCTTCTATACAAATTCACTCAGTAAAAGTAATTAATTAAAATTATTATCTCTATATAGAAAAAAAAATAATAATTGCTTTTTTTTTTTTTTTTTCTTGCGGAGTGCGGAGGGCAAAGTCCTCCGCATCATGACAGGTATCAATGTGTGCATGTCCAATGATTTGCCAACATGCAAATAATTTTTCTTATTACGTCATTTTCCCAGGGGAAATTAAAATGTTAAAAATGGTGTAAAAAAATTAAATAAAATAAAAATAAATAAATATCAATGTTGCTATTGGTAACAAAGAAATTTATCGTCGGCAAGTAAAAAGCAGTATCTTAGATATTTTTAATAAAAAATGAATTTAGAATTGTAATTAATCGTCTGCAGACACTTTTTTTTCTACTTTTAGAAAACAGAAATTCTTATGTTATTTATCAATATTTTTTGTGTGTTCTTTTTTCTTTTTTAAGTGAATAATGAAATATTTAATGTCTATATTTTTTACTATTAAATTTTTTAGTTAATTTAGCGCAATATATAATACTCTATGTATGTATTTCTAATGTACAACTGAGTAATAATTTTACAAACTCGAAAATATTTCAAAAGAAAAGAGTTTATTATTATTATTTTAATTTGGGAAAATCTCCTACAGCTTCAATTTTTATTTCTCTCCTGCCTAGTTCTTAAAATAAAGAAGGATAAAGTGTACTCGGTTCTCTATAAGAGTTACGGGTGATGAATTTTTTTCTTCCAATAATTATAATAATGAAACGTATCATAGAAATGTTTAATTCTATAATGGTAAAATTTATCAAAGCGAAATTAGAAGATTCTATCATTTACAAATTAGTTTGGATTTGACTATGCATTTTTTTTATACCAAAATATATCCGAAATATTTTAAAATATGTTTTTAAATAAAAAAGATAAATACACTTTAAAGGCAAAAAAAATTGCAGTCAGTTATACAGATATCATTTAATTTAGTTCCCCCCCCCCTCTCTTTCAAAATATTTAGGCATTAGAAACTTTTCCTCAAGAAAAAGTTTAATACAGATTTTTGTTTGACATTTCTGCAAAATTGTGCTATGAGTGCTTGCAAAATTGACAATTTTAAAAAAGAATAAATAATCCGAATCCGAAGCAATGCTATTTTGGATATCAAATTTCCAAGCCTACTTTCAGTTATTTTTTGAAAAACTTGTTATAATACGAAAGTAAATATAAAATTTGTATATTGTAGCCACCACGAGACTTGACTTTCTTTTATATTTTCCTGTACATATTCACTTAGTAAAAATAAATTATTTAAAATATTACTTATTATAATTATCTACCATGATGAGTGCAGACGATTTTCATCTTAGAGATAACTAACAGTAAATATCCAAAGAAAGAGAGTTTTATTCTTTGATTAATATCTTTAAAAAATGCATTTTCAAAATGGTTATCTCCATTTCAAGTTTCGTACAGTTATAAGCCATAGAAATTGAGATATTATCTTCCCGTTCTTGGAGAATATTGCATTATAGCAGCATCACCTATTAGTCGATATGCATCAAAATTGAATTAGCATAATGGCTCATAATGGCCTTCTAACATATTAAGTTTTGTTTCACTATATGCAATAGAACCTGAGAAATAGCTTTTTCTGAAATTGCTGAAATCGCTGTATACCATCGTCACCTTTTAAGAGATCGACACCAAAAATTTACAGGCATTAATTTATGTCAATGTGCACCTACATATAAATTTATATGTAATTCTGTGCAGTAGTTCCTGAAATATAGCCTTCCCTTAAATTGTAGAAATCGCTGTGTAGCAGCGCCACCTGTCGAGAAATTAATACTAAAACCTAACACGCACTTATTCATATCAAGATGCATCTACATATAAATTTATATGCAAACTTATGCAGTAGTCCGTGAGATATAGCCTTCCTTAAAATTGTGGAAATTGCTGAATAGTAGCACCACCTGTTGAACAAGTGACACCAAAAGCTGATAGGCACTAATTTAGGTCAAGGTTTCTACATATAAATTTATATGAAATTCTTTTTTGTAGTTTCTGAGATACATTCGCCACAAAATTTCTGTCACACACACACACACAAACAAACTGACAGACATTTTCTGAAAATGAGCAGTTCGTGTTCTGGAACTCTCAAAACGTGTAAATCCATCGAAAAATGTAAGTCAAAAATTTTTATGAATCCAGTACTTTCTTTTATTGAATATATAAGAAAAAAAAATATTTTTACAAAAATTCAGTAAATTGTTCAAATTTAATGAATGACAAGTTATGAGATTTATTAAGAAAATATGGAGGAAATTTGAATTAATATCCCATTGTTAAATTTTATTGTACATAAATTTAAAATTGAGTGAATACCTGAAAATTCATTTTATAATATTAGATATTTTTAATGTATTATTAGGAATTTGTAAAGATAAAGCTATAAATTTTAAATATAAATATACGTAATTACAACATATTTATTCACGCTGTTACTGTAAGAAGTAATCTAGAGCTAATATATCTCATAATGCCAAAAAAGAGTAGTTTTAATGTTACTGTTGTTATTATATATTTTTTTTCACTATATAAATTTTCCATGTATATCAAGAAAAATAAATTAACCGCTCGCAATATTCTTAATGATGTCAAGCGAACCCCAAGGGTTTCAAGAAATCCATGTTTGAAAACTCCGCTTTAAATAATCAGTTGAAAAAATACCACATATTCAAAGCAGAAAAATATACAAATGATTCTCTTTATTACTGAAACAAACAACCCTCACTTAGTCGAATGAAAGATAAATTTTTATTTTTACATCGAAAGGCTTATACCTGAACAACTAATTTAAACTAAAATTCGTCCCCAAGATATTTCCAAATACCTTAAAGAAGAAAACTTCATTTCCTCATAAAAAATGCATTTTTTTTTTCCTTCCGGCCCTTGTATGGATAACTTGTGTTATGCCTGAAATTAGAAAATCGGAAAATTTTTCGGCATCGATCTACACTCCAGGGAATAGTCATGAGTATGTCGGATCGATGTCGGCGTTCGTTTAATTGCCTTTTCTACGACCTATTGTCGTGTCTTATTACCGTAAGAAAATACCGAGAAAGTATTTACTTATTTAAGACTGTAATTATCTATAACCTATTGTCGTATCTTATTACCGAAAGGAAAGACGGAGAGAACATCTACTTATTTAAGACCATAATTAACATAAAATCTAAAGATATATCTACACGAACAACTTGTATTAAATTTTTACGTTATTGATATTATTCGTCCAAGAAAGATGTCGACGGACTACATGTAAATGTGCACGATACTTTATGCTTGATGATATATCTTGAATCGAGAGAAAAAAAAATATCATATTAAAATCTAAATTATAATAGTTATAATGCTAATAAAATAAAACTGAAAAAAAGGGGGGAGAAAGAGAGAGAGATGGAATATTTCACAATATTTCACGACGGAGCAATATTTTTCATAATATAAATTCATAATAGATGTTTGTGTCACTATTTTGAAAAATAAAAGTAAATTATATGTTTATATATTTTATTAAAAAACTCAAATAGTGGTCGTGTCAGAAGAAAACGAATAACACCAGAGGCAAAATTATGGCATTAAAAGTTACTAATTGTAATAATATACAAAGGAAACACCAAAAAAAATTATATTGCTTTTCAGAAAATTATTCAGATGGTTGGGTTTTTTTACATCGCACTAGTGCTGTGAAATGGGCAATTGACGACGGTCTGGGACTCGCACCTACAGGTGGTCCGTAGACATGCCATCACAATTTTTATCCTCCACGAAAGGGAGGAAAATTATTCGGAAAAATGAGAAATGCACTCTAATTCTTACACAAAAGAATATAACAATATCACTGAAAAGTACTGTGAATGTTGAAATTCTACAAAGATGAATTTAGTAAAACATTCGAGCCCTTCTTACTGATGTCGAAGATTGCAGGTGATTCCAAAAGAAACAGAGCATATGTATTGATAAATGTTCAAATTTGTAATGAATCAGTGCAAAGTCAATTGTCGATCGTTTTATAGTCCTCGTGGAAATATTTATAGATATATGGATGCAAAAATTAACCCATGACCAGGAATTCGTATGGTAGGCGTTAATTCAAACAAAATGGAAGATTAAACTATAATGGCAACATGTATCTGATAGGTTAAAAGAATTTGACTTGAATTCTCTATCTCTCCAAAAATTATCTATAATACCATCTTTATAGTTATGTTCTTTTAAAAGGATTAAATTCTATTGGCAACATGTCTCAGATAGGTTAAAAGTTTGACATTTGAATTCCCTGTAATCTCTTCAAAACATTATCTATATATCCTTGATAGTTATGTTCTTTTATACGAATGGCTGTAACAACCCAAACGATTTGTAGACTCAAATATGAAACTATGTTTCAGATAATTAGAAGAAAAAAACTTAACAATATAATAAAAATCTGAGAAAATTTGTTTAAAATCATATGGAAAATACACTTTTTCAAATAAAAGTAATTTATAAAAATGATTTTTATAATAAATTAATATTGCATTAAGAAAGTTGGGTTAAAAGAAATTATATAAAATATATATATATATATATATATATATATGTATACATGTGGGCCATACTCACACTACTTTCCCTTAACCTGAAATTTAATACTATAAATACAGATTGGAGATTAAGACGTAAGATAATGTGTAGTGTTATGCAAACCTATATTAAAACAAATCAAATTAGGCTTCGAAACAGTTTTATTTGACAAGTATTCTGTATGATGGGGGCTGTCGGCCCCTCAAACCCCTGTTTCATTACTGTACCTACATTCATATAGGATTCAAATCTGTTATTAATTTCAAAAGTTCATTTAAAATTATTGAGACCACTTTCACAGCAACATTCCTTGAAACTTATTAATCTTGATCAAACTTTTCTAGTAACAAACATATTAAATACAAAATATAACATTTGAATCGCCTAAAATTATTTGTTTTTAATTTACTCTAAGAGACACCGATAAAAATTAAACGTTAAAAACTTGACTTCGATATTCAGGAAACCTAAAAACATGTAAATATGCAAAGAAAAAACAAAGCGATGAATATTTAGCTTAAAAAATACATTACTGAGAAGCTTTCCTGGACATGGTAAAATATTACAGTAAAGCACTTCCACTAACAATTAAAAAGAATGTTAGGGCTTAAATATTAGTAGCCCTGTATATCTTCTAAAAGTAATGTACGCATCACATGGTGGAAATAAATATAAACCATATATTGATAACACACGGCACAACCTGAAATACACTTCCATCAATTTTTAAGTATTGTCGCACTATAATCTAATTCTTTTGTGTGACCCTGTAAACGAACAGTGAAGGATTTCTCTATCATAGTCTACATAAAACATGTTTTTACGTATATAAATTATGTATATTTGTTTAATTTTGTTTAGCTTCAGTCTATAAATATTAAACTCTACTTGCCTACAATTTCCCCCTAGACGTAATGTACTTGAATTCTCTTGTGTGTTCCTGTGCACGAACCATTTGTTTAATTTCAAGGAAAAGTTTAGTGTAGCATCCCTATATATGATACAGATTTAGAATACCAAGTTTGGACTTTCTGCTACAATTTGTTTTTGAGATATGTTAAAAACAGACAGACACACACATAGACCAACCGCTAAAAGCATGATTTTTTGATTCAGGGGACCTCAAAACGTGTAAATAGAACAGACACAATTTCGATGATTTGATCCAAACACAATACACATTCTCTGCCTTATGGGTATGAGAAAGTAAAAAGAGTTCTAAAAGTCACCATTACGGGGATACGCTGTGTAATAGAAAAGAGAGTTTAAAACAAGAAAGAAAAATCATGCAGTACGCATTGATTAGTAACACTTTCCATTTGTACGTAAATGTTGTATCGAATAAGATTTAATATTCTTTGCCTACGTTATCACACAACAGACAGAAGGACTGAAAAATATACAGATAGACTAATTGATTTTAAAATTACTCTTAGGCATTTTGGAAAGTGTTAAAAAGGCTTAACGCAAAAGAAAATGCAGCCAGTATATTATAATTACAGCTTTTGATCTCTCTGAATATTTTAGTGTAGCCCTCTAAATCAGAAAGTTAATCATATCATATCCTATACAAAAGATTATTTTAGAGTATTAACAATAAATTTCAAAATTTTGATGATTTTTACAGTAGAAAGACTTTTAAATATAATTTTCAAAAAATTCTATCCTAAAACGTAATGCATTCGCATTTTTTTTTTTTTTTTTTTTGTCCCTGTAAACAAACTAGTTGTACAGGACCTATTAATGTCATTTTAAATGGGGAAAATTCTATAGGGATAATGTTTATAAAAACAACACTCATAGAACAAAATGCTTTCGATTGCTTTTGGGTGTACCTGTACACAAACGAGAAGAGATATTCACTCCATTTTCAATATGGAACATCCGATAGTGAACTTCAATAAAATATATCAATTTCGAGGAATTCCATATATAATTACAGGAGTTGGAGCGCGGGCTTACAGACAGACAGACAGATGGACAGATACACAAACTGAAATCATATTCACACTTAAAAATGTTAGAAAGTGTTAAAAACACTCAATGTAAACGAAAGTAATATTTCAGCAATTTTTTATTAATAGCTCTTAATATAAATGGATATTTTTCTGTCACCCCGTAAATCTAATGCTAATTATGCTATATTCTATGCAAAGCATTTTTTTTTTGTGTGTGTGTGCATATAAATAACATATTTCAATTTCCTAAAATTCGTGGAAAGTAAAGTAATTAAAATTTGATTTATAGAAATCTCTCTCATAGAACGCAATGCTTTGGAATACTTTTGAGTGTCCCTGTATATAAATCGGTGGTGATATTTCCTCCATTTTATACAGGAAACATCCAGTAGGGAATTGGAATAATATATTTTAATTTCATTAAGATATGTCTACAGTAAAGGTATGAAAATATGGTTTATGGAAATAGCTCTCATAGAACACAATGCTTTGAAATACTTTCGGGTGTCCCTGTATACAAACCAGTAGAGGTATAAACTCCATTTTCAATAGGGAACATCCGATAGTGAACTTGAATAACATATATCAGTTTTAAGAAATTCCATAAATATTTACGGGAGTTAGAGATAGGACAGACACACAGGCAGACAGACCGACGGTCGGACAGGCAGATACACAAAACTGAAATCATATTCACACTTAAAAAATGCTAGAAAGTGTTAAAAACGCTTAACATAAACGAAAGTACAATTCTAGCAATTTTTTATTAATACCTCTTAATATAACTGGATATTTTTGTGCCACCCTGTAAATTTAATGCCACATTCTATGCAAAGCATTCTTTTGTGCATGTAAATAACATATTTCAATTTCCTAAAACTTCGTGGAAAATAAAGTTATTAAAATTTGATTTATAGAAATATCTCTCATAGAACGCAATGTTTTGGAATACTTTTGAGTGTCCGTGTATATAAATCCGTGGTGGTATTTTTTCCATTTTATACAGGAAGCATCCAGTAGGGAATTGTAATAATATATTTTAATTTCATTAAGATATCTCTACAGAAAAGGTATGAAAATATGGTTTACAGAAATAGCTCTCATAGAACACAATGCTTTGAAATACTTTCGGGTGTCCCTGTACGCAAACCAGTAGAGGTATAAACTCCATTTTCAATAGGGAACATCCGATAGTGAACATGAATAACATATATCAGTTTTAAGAAATTTCATAAATATTTACGGGAGTTAGAGATCGGACAGACAGACAGGCAGACAGACAGACGGACGGACAGGCAGATACACAAATCTGAAATCATATTCACACTTAAAAAATGCTAGAAAGTGTTAAAAACGCTTAACGTAAACGAAAGTACAATTCTAGCAATTTTTTATTAATACCTCTTAATATAACTGGATATTTTTGTGCTACCCTGTAAATCTAATGCTAATCATGCTACATTCTATGCAAAGAATTCTTTTTTGCATGTAAAAACCATATTTCAATTTCCTAAAACTTAGTGGATAGTAAAGTTATTAAAGTTTGATTTATAGAAATATCTCTCCTAGAACGCAATGCTTTGGAATACTTTTGAGTGTCCTTGTACATGAACCGATGGTGGTATTTCCTCCATTTGATAGAGAAAACATCCAATAGTGAACTTGAATAACATATTTTAATTTCATTAAGATTTGTCTACAGTAAAGGTATGAAAATATGGTTTATAGAAATACCTCTCATAGAACACAATGCTTTCAAATACTTTCGGGTGTCCCTGTACACAAACCACTGGAGGTATAAACTCCGTTTTCAATAAGGAACGTCCGATAGTGAACGTGAATAACATATTTCAATTTCATTAAGATATGGCTAGAGTAAAGGTATGAAAATATGGTTTATAGAAATACCTCTCATAGAACACAATGCTTTGAAATACTTTCGGGTGTCCCTGTATACAAACCAGTAGAGGTATAATCTCCATTTTCAATAGGGAACGTCCGATAGTGAACTTCAGTAACATATATCAGTTTCAAGAAATTCCATAAATATTTACGGGAGTTAGAGCGCGGACAGACAGACAGACAGACGGACAGACAGACGGACAGACAGACAGACAGACGGACAGACAGACAGACAGACAAACCGAAGTCATAAACACTTTTCAACTTTTTTGGAATGTGTTAATAAAAATAGAATAGCGGGGACAAATTAGCGCGGTGTTTCCAATTTCAACATAATAAATGGGGACAATAGTAGTATTTAAAAACAGTGCACAATCATCAATTTTTAATTATAAAGTGCGACAAAAGCTTTACTTAGAGAAACGGCGCCACATATTACCTTAGCGGTGACTTTTGGAATTTTTTTATATATTTTATTTTTATTTATTAATTTATTTATTTTCATTTTATCTTTTGCGGATATCTTTTTCTCCCCCGTCTTGTTTAATCTTCCTACAAAGTTTGGAACCATTCATGCAAATAAACCGTGCTATAGAGCACTGTGAGTTCTCTCAATTTAATCATGACCCCTCCCCCCGTATATATATATACTGTCGAAACTCGTTAACGTGAATCTTAAGGAGGATAAAAAAAAATCATGTTTTCAGTAGTTCATGCTATCAGTAACTAATATTCATATTGCTAAACTAATCTTCATTTTGACGGGGATTGTGGAAACAGTTCATGTTAAAATTAATTCACGTTAACAGTGTTCATGTTAACGAGGTTCGACTGTATATTAGTTCACTTTCCATTCGATATCTTCTAAAAGCTACATAAATGATTTGCAGATAATAATCGAAGAATTACGTTACGATGAATTTGTTGTGATAAATTCGATTCTGCTTAATTAATAAAAAAGCCAACTAAATTAATTGTTTTCATTTAAAAACTAATGTAAATCTCAGATTAATTAATTCAGAAATTAAATAAATCTTAATGGTTAATTTGGATTTCGGTGACCTATGATCGTCTGTTACTCTTTATTTTACAACTTTTTAAATTATAAATTTTTAATCTTTTTTAATATATATCTATATACAGAGATAGGTAGAAAGATAGATGTAGATATATATAACTATCACTATCTTTTTTAAATCGTTTCAAAATTCTAGTAGAAAACATTATCACCAATGATTTAGAAATTTTTAAAAGTCTTAGTAATCAGATAGTAAATTAAATGTTGAAGAAGCTGAAAACGATAAATTGAAAGTAGATTTATGAATTGATTATTTATATAACCAGGCATTTCCCTCTTTTTATTAAATAAACCATTCATTTATTGTTTATTGTAATGACAATAAAGAAAAAGAATAAAGGAAGATGATCAAATATGATCAAATAACCAATCCAGAGGAATTCAAAGGAAAAGTATAAAGGAGGAAGACCTATAAAGAAATAAGGTGATAATCTGATGAAAAGCTTTAATATATCTGGGTTGCAACCGATTTCCGCAGTAAATAGAAACCAGTGAAGAAGAAAATTCCTAAGTATTTTGGGACAAATCAAAATCCCAGCTTTGGGGGGAATTCTAGAAGTAAAGATTTGTTTCAGCAGAATCTCCGATGATTCTATTGATCGTATATTTAGGATTATGGATGATAATAATAAATGGAGACGATACGAGAATTGAAACAAATGACGATATAATTCACTTAATGCTGTTTCGATCTGTATTGAGATAACCAAAAACAGTAAATTTACTTCCAAATAATCTTTCATTATTTAAAAACACATAATATATCTTTATTTTTTAACGTTATATAAACTCTACAAATGTAACTTAATTGCAATTTTTTTATTATTATTATTATTGTTTGTTTATTATTTTAAATATATCAAAATAGTTGAATACTATGTGAAATAATTATCATGACAGTAAATTTCTTAAATTATTTTACAATATCAACCCTCAATAACTGACATCAGATAAAATAAAGATAATATACATAAAGAAAGTCATATACACATCTATTATAAAATGTAAAATTATTTCACGACTTTTAGCATATTTAAATTGTTTTTAAAACATTCAAGTTCAAAAGAAAATATTTTAATAAATATTATTCATAATAGGTTCTTTTTCCCCCGCAAACGTAAGAATAGTGCTATGTATTCGCAAACAGCGAATTCAGTCGGTTGCGGTGCAGTTAATAACATTTTACAGCAATAACATTTTACAAGCAAAATAGAGTTAGAATAGAGATAAATAATGCCATTTTAATCTCATAGATAGACTTAAAATATATACGAATACCAGTCAGAAAGTTAGTTGCATTCCTTCGTAAAAGTTTTCTGTCAAAAGCTATTTTGATGAAACTGTCTGGCAACACTTCAGAAATTTATCTGAATCAGGTCACGTAGCGGCTTTCACGAGACAATTTTAGATTTTCTGATAATCAGTCGTAAACATGTCTCGACAGCTGCAAGTGGCGTCCAAAGTGGAAATACGTGAACTGATTCGTTTCTTCGGGGCGAAAAGTTTAAACACTAAAACGATATTGCGACAATCGCTTAAAAATCGACGACCAGGTAAACTGTCGAAAGGCACTGTCCCAAGCAGCACCGAAACGTTCTCTGAACGTTCAAAAATTGTTCTACAAACACGTTCTAAGAACGTTCACTTTGAACGTGTTATAGACGTCTATTTGTCCATCTTGAAGCCGTACAATAGTACGGTTCAGAGAACGTTCAATGAACGTGTAACTATCACCATCGGTGTTATAGAAACGTTCTGAGAACGTTCTACGTATACGGTCTCAGAACGTTCTAAACGTCTTTAGAACGTTTTCAAAACGTTATACACATTTTCAGAACGTTCTAGAAAACGTACTGTAAACGTTCTAAAATAGTGTAGAAAAAAAAAAAAAAAAAAAAAAAAAAACTGTGACGTCATTATAAAAAAAAAAAAAAAAACACCACAGTACGGGCGTTTAAAAGTAAAAAGTACATATTATTACTTACAAACTTTGAATAAACACCATAAAATGCAATAAACTCGCAACAATTGTTTCGGGTCGAAAATACACACGACCCTTCATCAGGCGAATAAAGTAAGCACGAGTGCTGCAGACAAAGCGGCAACGCACCAATTGCGTTGCCGCTTTGACTGCAGCACTCGTGCTTACTTTATTCGCCTGATGAAGGGTCGTTTGTTTTTTCGACCCGAAACAATTGTTGCCAGTTTATTTCATTTTATGGTGTTTATTCAAAGTCTGTAAGTAATAATTTTTACAACGCCAGTTTTGTGGTGCTTTTTTATTAAAAATTACATAGCTGATGATGCAACACATGAACAGGATTATAAACTACTTTTTTTTTTTTATTCAAATAATGTTTGAGAAATTTTAACATACTTACTATTCCTTTAATTTCAACGTAATATGCATCAAAAATTCGATATTATATGACAGTTTTCCGAAAAAAGTGCCATTACGTCTCTTTATCCCTTAAAAAATTTCTTAAATTTTTTCATTTTTTTTTTTTTTTTTCCCTGATTTGAAGATAATGAAGTTATAGTATTAATTACAGAACTTTGAATAAACACCATAAAATGCAAGAACTCGAAACAATTGTTTCGGGTTAAAAGAAGACACAACCCTTCATCAGGCGAACAATGTAAGCGCGAGAGCTGCAAACAAGCACGTTGAGTGTGTTGAATGCGTTGCCGGTTTTTTTTTTCTTTTGTAGCAGCTGCGAGTTCTTGCCTTTTATGGTGTTTATTAAAGTTTCGTTATTAATACTATAACGCCATTATCTTCAGATTAGGGGGAAAAAAGAATTTTTTTTTTTTTAATGCAAAAATTTAAGAAATTTTTTAAGGGATATAGTGTTGACTTTCACGTTATGACAATTTTTGGGAATTACTATCGTAGAATATGGAATTTCTCATGCATATACGTCTAAATTAAGTATGTTCAAATTTCTCAAACATTATTTGAATTTAAAAAAAAGTAATTCATATCCCTGTTGCTGTGTTGTATCATTCTTCATCTGCTATGTACAACTAAACTCTTGAATTATTTTGCTTGTTTTAATCCTTGGGATTCCGGATGCATCATCCTGTGAGTAATGTTTGTTTTTTATAGTTGTTTTCTGTTTGATTCTCTGTGTTCTTGAATTAATAGCTTATTCCAGGGGTGCAGAAAATGTTCAAACCTCGGAAATTTCCCCCAAACACAGTATAAATTTCCCTCAATAATGCAAAAATCTACTTTGCTATTCAAAGTCATTTGCTCTATGTAATAAATCTTTAAGAGAATAAACATACAGTGTAACATAAAAATATCGCTGTTAGTGTATAAGCACTTCAAAGTAGCAAATTGTTATTTTTGATTTACATTTTTATTTTCTCTTAAAAAAATATTCAAAATTTCCCCCGAACCTCGTTCGGACGTTCGGACATGTTCTGCACCCCTGGTTTATTCCACTTTATTCTTCATTTTTAACTTCAATTAATTTCTTGTACGATTGGGTGTCCGCTGGTATAGCTGCTAACGAACGAAATCGTACATTGGTGCTCAACGGTGAAAAAGGTCACCCCTGACGAGTTTTTTTTTTTTTTTTCTTCTTCTTCTTTTTCACCGTTCTGAGCTTTTCCTTTAAAAAAAAAATGCTGTATTTTTTTTTTTTTTTCTTCTCGTTGCTTGTTTGTATCTTTTGATTTGAGTTTCATGTCGTTTTTACGCACCGGCAAAATTATTAAAATTGCAACGAATAATCTAGGAATAAATGTATGATTAGATTGAAGTTAAATAAAATAAAAATAAATAAACAAAAATAAATGTTTCAATAAATCACTATCAGTCTCCACAGGTTATTTAAATTTGTTGTAATTTCCTTCTCATTGTTCTATGTGGTTTCAGTGATCTTATATCGGTTGCCTGGTTTTAACTACGATTAAAAATTCATTTATACATATATATATATATATATATATATATATATATATATATATTAAATTTTTTTAATACAGGGTACAAAGATAATCACGAGAATGTCTTTATCTCCGCAACTATTGGTCGCAAACATATAGTTTCAGTTACAAAATTTTTTTTATAAAAATATGAGCGGTATGACAAGTTTAAATTTAAAATATCTATTTTGTCAAAATTACAAAAACTAAATTTTTATACAGTTCCAGATCCCTATAGTGATATTTAAAAAAATTGACACTCATCCTAACAAAAAGTTTCATTTATATTCTCCCAAAATGGAACAAGATATTTAAAGTTTAGATTTTCTAACATATTTCGGCCTTCAATAAGGGATCGGTTTAAATATCCTATTTGGAATTTGTTTGCTTTTTCCCGGGCTTTATTAAAGAATTTTTCATTGTCTTTTTAATAAAGCCCGAGAAAATGCGAAATAATTCTAAATTTTGAAACTAACTATCTCAGACAATTTTGGGCGCACAAAAGTGAAACTTTTCGTGTTATATTTTTTAAGTTGAAAGTCAACTTTTACTACTAGCGTCCTGAAAACCGTATAAAAATTACCAATTTTTGTGATTTTGAATAAATTGATTTTTTTAATTTAAACATGTCATATAATGAATGCTTACATTTTTTTAAAAAATACATTTTGTAATTGGAGAACGTCTGAGACCAATTGTTGCGCAAATAAAGGCCTGCTCTCGATTTTGCACCCTGTATATTCTAAACATTTCTGGGTACTACTTTGTAAGTCCATGGATAGTTTAAAAATATATTTGAATGCTGAAGTTCATAGAAAGTTTTAATATTCCAACATAAAAAATATTTTCGAAAATTAATGCACCAATACACCGCTAAAATTATATGCAATTGAGTTTAGAATATATTGTTAATTTATAATAATAAGAAATTGAAACGAAAATTTAAAAATTAGTTAGAAGGAAGAAATTTTAAAAATTTCCAAAGACTTAAATATAATTTTTTTAATCAAAATATTTAACATACTTCATATTTTTAAATTTCAGTGCATGTGTGTATTCATATTTTCAGTTTACAGCAGCAGTTTACAAAAATTATGTTTACAGATATTTAAACTTATTCCACATGGCAATGTAATTGGTAATCATTAAATGTTTAAATTTCTTTAAAATGAGTCAACGCAATTTTTACTCATTTGATGTAATTATGCTATCATGGCATATTAAATAATAAACAAATGTAATTATTATTATTATTTTTAATAAAAAATATAGTAAGTATAATATATATATAATTATATTTCACGACAATTTTATCGTGTTGTATCCATTAACATAAATAGTTTTTATTCCAGAGAATGCTTGAATTCCAAACTTTAAAAGTCAATTTTTAGCCATTTTCATGATATACAGACGAGTGGCAAAATAATGTGTAATTTTCCGATTTAGCCTTTTTGTCAAATACATATAGAAATCTTGATAAAGTGCATAGAACTTCATGGGTATAAAAAACATATTATTCCACATATATTTATGTAAAGATTTTGTCCAGAAAGAAAAGAAGGGATCTTAACGGGGGGGGTGGGGGGGGTGTAAATTTTTATTTATAAAAATTTGCACTTGAAATGCGTTGTAGCTGTAGCATTTATTCTTATGTGGCTTCTTTAATTTATGTGTATTCATAATTTTGTCAGTATCACGCGCATTCATTGAGAATATTTTTTTTTTTTTTTTTACTTTATTGAAAATTTGCGAAACATTTTTTGCTTATATAACATAAAGGGTTTTCAGATCAATTTAATGCCATTTCTAGAAAATTTGACATAGTGCATTAGACATAACATAATACAAATATAATATAAAATTATTAATATAAGATGAAATATGAGTATTTTTTCTAAATAAGTTTTAACTTTGCATCCACAAATGGTGACAAAGTTTTTTTTTTTTTTTTTTTTTTTTTTTTTACAAAATTTATTATCCAAATACATAAATACTCCGAAAAAATAACCAAAGCAATATCAGGGAAATTTAGAAACATATCATCGATAGAATTAGTTAAATTTAAAGCAGTATGAAAGAGAAGCGAACGATAAGTGGTTTTATAAAGATTTCCATTTAATTAACTTACAGTGTATTCCCAAGGACTTATTAAAAATAAAAATATGCATTACATACTTATACTTTTGCTTGTCTTTCATAGTGCTTAAATTTCAACTAATCTTTTTGATTTTTCACAATGTTTGCATGAGTTCTATACATTTCACTAAATAAAACCCAAAAATTTTTTTCCGTTAAATCTTGTGCATGCGCAGATAAATATCTTTTAGTAAAAATGCTCATTTTTTTGCATAAATTTAATGTTCTTAATCTCAGATTACAGAATGTTGTGTCTAATGTACTATGTCAAGTTTTCTAAAAATGACTTATAATAAATTAAAAACCGTGCTTATTATAAATAAAAAACACTTGAAAGTCTTTAATTTCGTTAAAGAAATTTTCTGTGATGGTGAATTATAAATGATAATTAAAAAGAGCGTCATAAAAACATGCTAAAACTACAATAAATTTCAAGCATTATTAATTACAAGATGGTGCCAAATATGTAAAAATATAATTTTATTAGTGGTTCTTTTCTTATCTTTGGGGCATTTTTTTTTTAAACATATGTGATATAACATGTTATTTACACCCACAAAGTATCCATCAAATGTTTCTCAATATTTCCGACAAAATGTTTAAATTCGAAAGTATCGCTTTTTTTCTTATTTGGTCCCCCATCATCTGTATACGTATATAAAGATGCACAATAATTATTCTGTGGATTACATATGTGCTTACACTTGTGTGTATTCAGACTAGCTTTATCTGAATTACTATTTGATTATTAATCATAAAATTGACAGATTCATTAATTACATACAGTACAATATACTCTTAATAAATATACGGCATTGTAGTTCTTAGATACTGTACAACGTATGTCTACTATGTACATATTTAATATTTATGAGTTTTGTACGTTATACACCAAAAATGATAAATTCGGAACAACAGTTTAAATTTTTCAAAAATATATATCTTAATAATGCGAAATGCATACGAAAATAAAACTTTAAAAGATTAAATTAAAACAACATTGTGCATTGTGATTTTACATAATGCCCAATGTTACATAATGTTTTTACGCAACCAGATACCAAAAAAAAAAAAAAAAAAAAAAAAAAAAAAAAAATATTAACCAGAGTATTGTTTGTAACATTAATGTTTAGGTTCACTTAATTATATTTTTGTAGATCTCTATATAATTCAGATTAAAGAAAAATATAAAGCTACGCAGACTTATACATTTTTATTTATTTAAATTCGTTTAACCCTTTCAAAGGCTTTGGAATACATTATATCAAACCTAATTTTAATTCCCAAATGTAAAAACTTGTCCAAGAATTTTTTTTACAAAGTTTTACTTTAATAATATATAAGAAAAACTCCATTTTTCTTTTTAATCACTTATATTTGTTTGTACGTACTGGTGGCAGATAATTTTAAATGATCAAAATTATCTTGTCCCTCAAAGGGTTAAGTGAGAATAACTTTACACATTTAACATAAATATATTTGGTTACAAGAAGAAATATTTTTAGAAATTTCTTTATTAGCTATATATTGAAGAATGTTAAATATTGAATATAGCAGACATATTTTCGTAATCAATTAATTAAAGAGGTATAATAAAAACGTTTTAAAGATTAAATTGAAATACATGTATGCAAACATTCAGATGCATTAAACTTGTCTATCAGAGTTGACTTAAGCAAATTATTACAGTAAAATTCACGTCTGAAAAAGATGCATTAAATCTCAAAATGGAATATGAGAAAAATAAAGGGAAAAAAATATGAAAGTCTATTCCATATTTTGTGTTGTGATTTTATTCCAAACTTTATAACAATACTCCGTACTTTGAGAGTTTAAATTTGTACATTTTTTACTTTTTTTTTCTGATACAATATATATATATATATATATATATATATATATATATAGTCGAATCTAATTAACGTAAACAGCTTATCGTGAATAGTTTCCACAATCCCCGCTAAAACAAAGGTCAGTTTCTCAGTTACTGACAATATAAACTACTGATAACATGAACAATTTTTTTTTATTCCCCATGAGATTCCCGTAAACGAGGTTCGACTGATATATATATATATATATATATATATATATATATATATATTATATAATGTATGTTGCTTGGTAAAAAATCAGTAAGTAAGCTAAAAAAAAAAAAAAAAAAAAAAAAAAAAATCATCTAAATATCTCATGATAAAATGAGTATTTATCAACAACAGGTGGATCTGTTATTATTTAAGAACTACAATGTTAAAGTCAACTGTACCTCTTTAGATTTTGAAGCATGTATTTTATAGCCCCTGCTCTTTCCATTATATTACCATTTGATTTCGATGAATATAATAAAACGAAAAAGTACATTTTCCTTTAAAAAGAAATGAATGAATAGAAAAAAAAACAAATTAATTTTAATTAAATTTTAATTTTAATAAGTTTAATCTTTTCAGCTATATACTACCATTGTTTCCAATAAATACTACAAATAAATAAATAAATAAATAATAAAGATTTCTCTTTTAAAGAAATTATTTAAAATAAACAAAAGTAAAAAGCTGTTATACTATGAAATTTATACATTATGCATAAACATAACGGTTATAAATAAGATTTTATTTAAATTTTAATGCACTTTTTTTTTCTTTTACTTCATTACCATTTGATTTGAAGGTGACAAATAGGTTATAAATTGAAAAAAAAAAAGAAACGCAATAGCTGTTTCAGGTCAAATTATCAGTCCGACTCTTCTTCAAGTGAAAAAATAAAGCACCGAAATATTATTAAAGCAACTACGCATTCGTAAATTTTAAGTGAATTTCGGAGTAGTGCTGCTATCTATTAGTATTTTACAAGAAAGATATCTTACGAACTGCTATATAGTAAAACGCAACTCACAAATTATCTTAATTTCAAACTCTCTCTCTCTATATATATATGTATATTTTGTCAAAAATATAAAAACATGAAACTTAATACAATATTTTAAATAGCTAAATGTAAAATAAACTTTTTTACTTTAAAAAATATACGAATTTAAAATGAATGTTGGATAAGAAATTAATAATCTCAAGAAATTCTGCCATAAAACGGAAATTTTAGAAACTGTTGTTATAAAAATTTCTTGTAAAATTTCTGTTTTTATTTCTTAATAAAATTCTGTTTTTAAAAATGTTCACTTAATATTAACCGTAACTGACTGTAAACATTTACAACACTAAATTAAATTAGCATTTTTATAAGCAGGCTTTTACTCACATCTCTTGAGAAAATCGATGTTATTGAATTTAAGAAAACTAATACATAATCTCTTTTTTAGCATTTATTACATGGATATTGAAACTGAAATATAATTTTCTGTCTGACCAGTAGAATCACACGTACATGGTCATAAACGGTTATAAAAATTAAAAGAATAAAATTCATAATAAAAAAAAAAAAAATGATCTACGTTATTTAATTTTTGAAAATTCTCCTTGATTTTGCACTAATAGTGTTTATTAGTATAATCTGAATACATTTGTGCTTTACTTTGTGGATCGATTGATCAGTTAATTTTTATTTTTGTAATATTTTTAACTGTGGAATTTTCATGCAATTATTTTTTTTCTAATTCAAAAATTATATATATATATATATATTTATAAATAAATCCACAAAATAAATGTACAGATGCATTTAGAGTATATTTATAAACTACAATAATATAAGATCGAAGTAAAAACTTAAGACTAAAGCATTTTAAACAATTTAAAAAAAGATTAAAATTTTTAATTTTAATTTTTTAAACTTTGGTAGTATTCAGGAAATTTTAATATATTTAATATTCATACATTTCAATGCATATACAGACACTGTGAAACATACGCTGTGAAACCGGTGTAAACTCCACATTTTTTAAATATGAATATTTTTGCTTAATTTTACCACATTTAGTTACATCTTTCATTATAAAAGTGAAAAACCTCTAATTATTGCATTAAAATCCCATAAATGGCCTGACATTGTTTTTTCAGAAAACTAAAACTTCTAAATAATTATAAAAATGAAACTTCTAAGTTATTTTTCTTATAATTTATAAATTCTTACTACTCTGATTTGTTTTAAACGCTAAAAATAGGTAATGCTTACAAAATCTTAAATTGTTTTCCTACATATAAATTTGCAAAAAGTTCGTTATTTCAAAATCTATTTAGAAGGAAATAATTCACTTTACATTGAACGACCCATTATATGCAATACAAACAATTGTAAGACAATAATTTCAAAGAAAGATTTTCAACGTCCACCATACCCTTATTAAGACTGACAAAATGACACAAGCACACATACCTTAAAATTAGATTTATAAGAAATTAATATATGTTTTTTTCTCTTGATGAGAAATTTAAATTATGTTTATTTTTTACACAAAAATCCCGCTTATTTAAACCAGAAAAAATATTTGATGTCATAATACTATTATGTGACAAGTTTTGCTTGTAAAATTTATTCATTGGTAATACTAATATTCAAATGCTGTTAGAAAACAAATTAGTAGTTAGATTTACATTAACAGCATTTTTCAATTTCTCGAGATAAAAAAAAAAAAAAAAAAACTTAAAAATAACAAGTCAAACTTTTTAGCATCTGATTAATAATTATATACAAACTTTTATTATAAGTATGAATAAAGTATTAATAATGTATCAAAATATATGTATGTAAGATATATAAAGTAAATTCACTCTTACGTCTCTCTTTGATAATCAGAAAGTCATCAACATGAGAAAATTGATATGAAATCATTTGGTTTTCGCGCCTGAAAATTATGGAACTGGCAACCCTTGTTGGTAATTTGGCGGTCTAGTCAAATTTGGCAGCTTTCTATTTTGAGATAAAACAACACAAGTAGTCCTTTTCATTTTGTGGCATAGTCATTATTTAATTATTAGGGGGGGGGGAAACTATTTTTGTTTTATGTAGTTACTTTAATGAAAGATGCAGAACTCAACAATTGTATTAAAAAAATGTTATTTAAATATTATGTTACAGAGTTTGTATTTAACAATATTTTGTTAAATAGTTTATTTTTATGATGAGGCAAGATATAAAAATTCGTCGTGTATTTAAAATGTTGCATGCTTGTTTTATTGAATTACATAAAATGCCACTTCAAGGAAAGCTTATCTAACTAAACAGGATGATAATTACAAAATCAAGCTAGTACGTCGTGGCCATTACAAAACTGTATTTTATATTTTCTTAAACAAATCCACGTTGTTCAATTAAAAGCAGTTATTTCTGCATTTTACATTTATGAAAAAGATGAGAGAAAGGAAAAAAACCAATAATGGAAAAAAATATTATTTATTTATTTGTTTTTATATATATATATATATATATATATATATATATATATATATATATATATATATAATTCAATTATTTCAAATTATTACAGAAGCTTGATTCAACTATTCATTTTAAAAATTGTGAGCTATTTCAAAAAATATTAAAAACATTTTGCCGGCACGAAAGAGCGGTTGTGAATGATGCTACTCCATATACTGTCGGCAGAAATATTATTGAAGCTCTAGTAAATCAAAATATTTGCACCTAAACTGTATTGGTGAGTAAATATTTATCGAGTCATAATCTTAGTCTTAAGCTGTTTATAAAAAAGTAGATTGATGATAAAAATTAGTGATCAAACTAATATCTATATAATATTTCTCTAACGTGGACCAATTTCAATTAATATTTTTTGAAATGATACGATAGTGGTAAAATTAATAAAATACGTGAGGATAAAAAATAGTATTTAAAAATGAACAATATTTAAGCACGCGGATTCAGTTCAATGATCTAATAAAGAAAACATGACGATATTTGTTTGAGGACATTATTTTATGAGAAATGTATTTTTGAAAGTTATTTCTGCAAAATCTTTGCAAGAGTCAGTATAAACCTAGCAATATTTCAAAGATATAAACAGAACATGATATATTATCATAAATTGGCTACAAAACGCAATCATAAAAAAATATTATCAATTTAAGTCTAGGATTTTTTTTTTTCTTTTTTACAAAAAATTACGCTAAAATAAATAAAATGCCATTGCATACTTGGCGATTAAAATTTAAAAGGCGTCACAGGGGTCCTTTACTAAAACCGTACTGCCTGCGGAAGTATGAAAACTGAGTCATAAACCATGAATTTTATTTTGAAGCTTTTCTTTGAATAATTCTGGTTTCACTATTGCACAATATTTATTTGGATCTAATAATAATTTGGCTTCTGGTAAATTAAAATTTTAATTAAGGGGTGAAATTGATATAATATTTATAAGTTTCAAATTTTAAAGGTAAATAAGAAAAGAAATAAAGTGCGAAAATACCGCACGGGTTTGCTAGTATATATGAAACGTGGATGTGCTTCAGTAATTTTTCTGCCGAATGTACAAAAAGTTTTTTTGAATAATTATCAGTATTGTATATATATATATATATATATATATATATATATAATCATTTCACAACCATTAGTTAAAAATAATCTGTGTATTTTTATACTAAACGTTATTCTAGATGACTGCACGGATCGAAATTTTATCCTTTAAACCTTTAATTTAATCCTTTGCCGGTCCTATTCAATTTCCCTCTCCTTTTTTGAATGTTGTCAAATTTAAGGATTTTTTTTGTTCAATATCCACCAATAAATTTCTACTGCATCGGTTGTCTAATCACTTCGAAGCTTATTCGTCCATTATGTATATCAAATATCACTCCTCAAAATTATTGGTGTTCGTTAAATAAAAGAGTCCCTCAATTTGGCAATACTATGTATAGCGGTTTAGAGCACTAGGGCCGGCAAAGGGTTAATATAGGAGAAAATAAATAAATTAATAAATAAATAAAACATTTTTTTTAGCTGTTTTTAATTATTTCAACCTCAAGATTTGATCAAGCGTGTGATTACCGTTTATTATTATTATTATTATTTTACTTACATCTGTCAAGAAGAAAGTATTGGATTCGTGAAAATTTCCGACTTTCGATTTTCGATAAATTCACACAGTTTGTGATTTTTGGAATATGATTCAACTATTGTTAGAAAATGTCTTTGTATGTGTGTCAGAAAGAAAATTTTGGACTCTGTTTCTCACGATCCAGTGGACAGCATTTAACCAAACTTAATATTTGGCTAGACTTAAATTACTGCTAATTAGATTTTAATATGTGGCTTTCATAACATGTTGCTTCTATATTGCAATCCTACTGGACAGGCTCCATCTAATCATCTATAGTTATAAATACACTAAGCTTGTACATGTGATGGAAATCATGTAAATCTGTACTGATTTTATTTGGGTACAAAAAGCTAACAGACGACAATTTAATTTCGTTTCTGATAAGGTAAAACCTTGCTTCTCAGAGTAGGTAGTTCTTCTAAGGTATATATATTTCGTATGTTATTTATTGTTATTTAAATCCACCAAAATTGGTATATGATATTTATATTATTAAAATGTATGCTGATTCAATTCGGATGTAATCTATCCACAATGTGGCGTTGCTGTTAGTGTCTGGGATTTCCAGTTGCCTATACAGCAGCACCTATTGGTGAAAATTGTACGAAATTATATGTATAGAAAGTTAATTGTGAGAAGCTAAGTTTCTTGAAATTTTGTGCGAATAAATCGTTGGTGACGCTATTATATAGAATGGAATAAAAAAAAAACTTTTAAAGCCGTCACAGTATAACTAGTTTTTTTTTTTTTTTTCTGTTTTACTAATGCGCAAGATATTTATATTTTTATTGAAATATTACAGAAATTGCTACATTTTTACTATATTTAGTAATAAACAAAAGAGAAAAATCATGCGGACCACTTAGTTTATAAAACACCTGCACCCTACACCTAAACATACACTTTTGTACGTTTAAAATTTTAGTGAGTCCCCATATCAAACCGCTTACGGTATACACATACTTTCAATAAAAAATGAGCACGGTTACGATGTAACTGAGGAATTATAAAATATATTTTTGAAATTAGAGAACGAATAGACAGACAATGGTGTTGACAAACTTAAATTTTAAGCATATTTTTAACTTGTTGGGAAGTTGAAAACGTTTAACAAAATTTAAAACACACTTCGATCAATTTTCGCTTATTATCCTCTAATATATCTAAATATTTCTATATGGCCTTATGAATCATAAGCTAACAATAAAATATTTTATAGGAAACATGTTTTATGTGCATACGAACAGTATTTGATAATTTTATTACGTTTCGTGTAGCATATCTAAGTATGCTTTAAATAAACATTAGCAGGCTTTGCCCGCTTTGCTGCATAGTATATTTAAATAAATTCTCAAAATTCCATGTCATTATTAACAAAATCTCAAAAGAAAAAAAAAAAAAAAAATCGCTGAAATCAATCGAAACTTAAGTTGATGTTCCAGCTGCGTTTTGTAATGGTTCTTCCGCTCGCAACATGATTAGTCTGGGTTTCCATTGCTTTCGGCAGCGTCTTACCCACTTTTTACTCTCCCTCTTCGGCGGGTAAGTTAGAAGTTTCGCGAAATACCACCGAAGTGCCTATTACATACACTTAATCAATACCCACCAACCAAAATTCGCCATTCCAAGATAATTTGAAGCAAAATTTTGGATTTTATAATGTGTGAAATTTGAAGGTATCGCTATTTTTTTTTTGATAACGACCGTCATCATGAATGTAGACCATCAATTAAATCTCTTCTTTCATTTGACAGACACATCACTTCTCAACCCAAATAAATAAATAGATAAAAATAAAATAAAAATTACTACTTAATTATGCATTATCAGTATTTAAAAAAGACTGTTTTTATTTAAATATTAATAATAATTTCGTGGGACACTCACATGGCTGTCTCTTACTCTTACCTAGCATTTGAATACTATAAATGCAGATTGCAGATTAAAGTGTAAGATAACAAATACTATATATAAATCTACGTTTCAAAAATTTCAAACTAGTTTTAGGAACAGATATTATTTGACGAATAACTCTCTCAATGAGGAGGGGGGGGGGGGACCCCGTTTAAATATATTGCATAATGCCTGCTATAAAAAAATTCTTGGCTATTATTAAATTTAAAAGTTCATTCCAAATTTTTCAGTCAACTTTCTTTCTCACCACTCTTTCAAGCTTATTAATCTTGAACAAACATTTTTAGCAACCTCAAAATAAACTTCAAAATACAAAATTTGAATTATCTGCAAATATTTGTTTTAAAATTAGCTGATAACAGGCATACACAAAGATTAACCATTAAAAATTTGATTTTAGTATTCAGGGAACCTCAAAACGTGTAATTATAGGGGAAAAAAAGCGTTAAAATTTCCACTTAAAAAATTTCTTTGTTTACTCTGTAGGTTTGAAGTATTAATTATCATTCCTAGGTAGCCCTGTAGATGAATGGGGAATGATTTTCATGCCATATTTTACACTAAACATACTTTTATGCATATAAAAAAATATATGTTAACTTATTTTTGTTTAGTACAGGCTACAGATATTAAACTGTAAATAGCAAAAAAATTTCGCTCACATACCCAATGTATTTGAATTATCTTGGACGTCCCTGTACACGAAGCATTTGCTTGATCTGAAGGAAAAGCTAAGTGCAGCATCCCCTTACATGATTCAAATGTAGAATACTAAGTTTTCATATTTTGGAATTATTTGTTTTTGAAATGTGCTGATAACTGGCATACACGTACAGGCATACACAAACACACACACACACACACACACACAGATCAAATACAAAAACCTGATTTTTGGATTCAGGGGACCTCAAAATGTGCAAAAATATTGCAAAAAATCAGTTTCAAAATTTGACCCAAAAACAATACTTTCGGGTCAAATTTTGGATTTTTCTTATCCATATCTGTGGATGAGAGAAAGAAAAGAAAGAAAAATATAAGCAATAATTAAAGAGAGGAAAAAAATAGCCAAATTAGCGATAAAACTGCCAAACCGTTTGACTTCCTGTAATAGCAGATGCTTGCTTATCGTTAAGTTAAAGCGCGAAAATTTTTGTCACATTCTTCAATTATGTTGATGCTATGCAGACCGAACCTTGTGCAGTTTGCTGATCAAGCAGTAGATTATTTATTCAATAACATCCTTGATTAGCAGATTTTCATGACAAAAAATCAGTTTCAAAATTTCATTGGGACAATATACATTGGGACAATCATTTTTATGCTATGTAGAAGATCTTAGAAAATTTATTTTTCTAAGGGTTTATTATTATTATGACAAATGAAAAAAAAAAAAAAAAAAGGTAAATTTGTTTTAAATCATCTGAAAACGATGGTTCAATTATTCGTTTTAAAGGTGATATCCAATTCTTTTGAAAGATAATCATAGTGAAAATTTTTATCCACCCCTCCCCCATCCCCGTATACTTATTCCTAGGGGAAAAAACAATGTCCTATGAATAATAATAATTAAAAAAAAAACTGTTTGACTATTACTCGTTATACAGCCAAATTGAATCAATAATGTATATCAAATGTATGTCACACAGAAGGTTTGGTGAGTATATATATTACAGAAGCTGATAGATAGCCTTTCTGTGAATGGAAAATATTGGAAAGTGGCAGCGCCACCTGTCGGCCAATATGCACCCAAAGGCAATCTGTAGAGTTTTACGTAATATTAATTTCACGTACCAAATTTACAACATTTATAAATCACAGAAGTTGAGATTTTTCGTTTCCGTTATGAGATTACATTGCAACATAGCCACGCCACCTGTTGGCCGATGTGCATCCAAAATGTACCAGTAAAGCTTTACATAAAATCGATTTCACTTATAACTTCAGTGTATCACAAAATTTAAGTGTTAAATCACAAGAGTTAAAATATTGCCTTTCCGTTAAAATGATTAAATTGCAGATTACAACGCCACCTGTTGGACAATGTATACATCCAAATTGTATTAGCAGAGGTTATAATGATATATACCAATATATTAAGTTTAATGCATTTGTACACTATAGAAGCTGAGATATAGCCGTCCCATAAATGGAGGGTTTCATTACATAGCACCGCAATCTATCGGACGATATATCCTAAATGAAATTTAAATAACCTCCAATTTAGGGCAAGATCTAATTATGTAACAAGTTTGGTTGAATTCCATACATTGATTCATGAAATACAAAATTCACAAAATTTTTCCATGAGTTTAAAATTTTGTAATTTTTTTTCACCTCACCGCTACTGATTCTTGAAAAGCATTCTTTACTGACGTGCTAACAAAACGTTAAACTGAAAATGTAAAAAATGCTCTATTCTCTATCAAGCTAAAAATTATAAATTTCGAATAACTTACGAAGTTTTTAAATTAGAATGTTACAAATCTCTCAATAGGATTCTTATCAATATCATAAGCGATATTTTAAAACTGGTCCGATCTCTCTGCAGTCATTTGTTCTTGAGATATCGTGTACATGGACTAACGGGCTATTACGCTAATAGGTGCCGATACCATAAAAACCTTTTGACTTCCGGATTCCTCACGCCAGAAAACTTGTAAAAAAATCAAAAACTGAAGTCAAAAATTTTCATGATTAACCTAGTTTCTCAACCAATAGTACTAAAAAGTCATTTTGTCATATTCGTTATAATTACACTGTTACAGAACGTGTTATGACGGTGTTACACTTGAACGTTCTATATATAGAACTAGAATTGTACGTTTTATAGATGGTACAAATCAAACATTTTCAGAACGTTCTAAATAATACCATTTCTGAACGTGTTTTAGAACGTTCTTTTGACACGAAACACGGTGTTTGAACTATTGAAACCGTTATTAGACGTTCACAGAACGTTCCTGTGCTACTTGGGTGTGCTCCTGCATTGCAATGCAAGACCGCATGCAGCAAAACAAATGTGCAAACTTCTGAAAAAGTTTAGGCGGGATGTGTGGGATCACCCTCCTTATAGACCAGACCTTTCACCGTGTGACTTCCATGTTTTTGGTCCCAAGAAAGAAAAATTTTCAAAGCAATGATACCACTCGGATGACGAGGTGAAAGCTGCAACCCAAGAATGGTTATCGGGCATTGGACGGGATTTCTTTGCAGAAGGCATCGAAAAACTTTTACCACACCTCGACAAATGCTTAAGGGCCCGCTTCACTCCCCACCGCCGGATGCCGAAGCTAATGTTATTCTATGGGAAATTTTTCTTTACAAATAACTTATTAACTAATATAAATTTTTAAATTCTGTTTTCACATTCTGAAAATTCCCAACTGTTCAATTGACGGACCTTTTTTTAAAAAATATTTTTTTAATTTTTTATATTTTATTTTGAAGCTGCAAAATACGAATTTTCAATATGTGAAATTTTTTTCAATTTTCAATTTCAAAATAAAATATTAAAAATAAAAAAATACATTTTTAGTTGGGATCTTTCTGAATGTGGAAACAGAATTTAAAAATATGTATTAGTTAATAAGTTATTTGTAAAGAAAATTTCCCAAGAGAATAACATTGGCTCGGACTTCTGGCGACGGTAAGTGCGAAGAGAGCCGTTAAATAACGGAAGTAATTACGGTGAAAAGTAGATTTTGAATGGAGCTTTAAGATACAAATAAAGTTATTGTACCATTTCTATTCTGTTTTGTTTCTTAAGCAGTGCAACTTTTTGACTGACCCTCGTATATTAATGTTAAATGTCTAAAACGAAAAATTGGAAAACTAAAAAAAAGTTTGTGGTATCAAACGGAAATGCGAAATTGCATAAATATTATTGAATCGCTGGCTACTCATGCTCCGCCGGTCACTATATTTAAATGAATTTTCAAAAGAATTGAATCACTATTTGTTTTTTATATCACATTATAAAAAATTAAAATTATTTATAAAAATTAAAAACAAAAAATTACGTACATTGAAAATTATCTAAACCTTGTTTTGGGTATCCGCTGCCTACGGCAGCTCTTTTTCTGTCCGCACTGCATCGGATCCAGGTTTCCACTGCCTGCAACATTGCCTTTTCCCAGGCACTTCAATTTAAGTATTGACGACGATATGATATGTATATGATATTATTTAAGAACTACGATTTTAAAGATGACTATATCTCAGCCTCTATTAAATATTTCAGTTTTTGAACCATGTATTTTATAATGGAAATCCTCTACCCTGAGGAGGAATGGTAAGAGTGGTGTTATTATCAGATTCAAAGGCCGCGCACTTCAAGCAATTTACTCACCTAACCACTTCCGAACACTAACCATTGATAATTGGTTAAATCTACTCAACTGGCTTGCCTGTAATAACAAGATAGTAGTTCTCCAGTTGATTCCATCCCACTATGAAATTCAGGGTAAGGAGACAGCCGATTTCTTGTCAAAAAAAGGGGGGGCTCAGAGAATTAATCCCAAACTCCCTTTTAACAATATCAGATGTCTAATAAAGAACATCTACAAGGCACCTTCCGAAAAAACTCAAAAATTCCAACCTTAATAAACCATGGGTTATTCAGATTCTTATTGTTCCTCAATGGCCTAGATTGAGATCTGTCGCCATGTTTTATCAGATATCTGGCCACGATTGCCTGCGTAAACATCTATGTCGTACCAAAGTGGTTCCAGACCCTTTTTGCACCCTTTGTGATCTCCACGAAGAAATGGACTTGCCTCACCTGCATAGATGCCCTGCTCTTCCTCGGATATCAATCTGGTAAAGCTACTGGATAACTCCCTTTCATTTATAGATTTATTATTATCTCTTTTGATTCAATTATCTTTTAATGTTACATTGGAAATTTAAAAAAAAAAAGGTTTTAAATTTAAAATTTAATATACTTATTTTTTTCTTCTGCATTAGCATTTGATTTCAATAAATATAATACATTACAAAAAGAGAAAAAAAGAATTTCGCCTTCAAATGAATGAATGAATTAAATAAAAAATAAATAGCGCAATAGCCGTTGCTAAGATAACGCAGACGATTGAAATGAAAGAATAAATTTTAGAAAAATGAAACATAGAAGCCAATATTTAAAATCGAAAAAAAATTAATTTAAAAAATTCAAATTCATACTCGATGAAGTGCACATCTGAAGGATCCCAGTTACCCATTTGCCAACCTCTGCGATCAATAGTGTGAGCATCAGAGCGCAGACACACAGACAAATACACAGACACATAGATGCTTCTTTTTATTTATATAGATTACAATATTTTTAAATATCCTTCTTAATTTTAGAAAACATTGTGGGATTCGATATTATATTAAAATTGTGGTCATTTATATTTAAGCGCATCGTATACTACTGTTTAACTACAAAAATAAAAATACGTTGTGGTTTGCTTGAAAAATAAATAAATAAATAAATAAATGTGCATTTTATTTATTGCATGAATTCTTTTCTTCATCTGGATAAAGCTTAATTAAGAAAACAGACTAAATACGAAGTAATATTACGGTAATCTTTTATTATCGCTTTTATTAATTTTTAGTTAAAACTAATGAACAATATATAATTTAAAACCAATGAAATTAACCCTGATAAATTTCAACGAATATTTTTTTTTTTCATTTGACAGATTTTCATAAATGCATTAATATATCAGTTGAATAAAAAAAAGAAAAAGACAAAGAAATTGTCACAATAAAGTCAATGATTAATTAATGAGAACCATGTTATTGCTGTCCATTTTAGAATTTAAAGTTAATTTTTATTGCAAAATAAAAAAGAATTAACAAATTGGCTAGCTTGTGCGCTATATAAAGAAATCCATACCTGTAATTTTGAAACTTTATTTACTATTAAATAGTTATTATTATTATTATTATTATTATTATTACTTTATTCTTTTTTTTATGGAACATGAATTCTAGGCTTTTTGTAAAGTAAATAAATAATGAATTTCTTGATAGACGAACGATGAGAAATAAAACTATGCCAAATTTAATCCCTAATTCGGTTTCTTCGGTTCAGATTCTTTGTTTCTATATTTATTAGCTAATCTGCTTTGTTACCACTTAATGTTACTATGAAATACTTCTAATTATGCTTAATTTTTATATCAGAATTTACTACGATTTCAGAGAAAAAGCATCTTTTTCATAATGAAAACCCAAGAGAATAATGCTCGAAAGTAAAGTCATGGATACAAACATATATTGAAATAAAGAAATAAAAGTTATCTTTGGTTTAGAGGAATGAGTAAAATAATAGAAGAAGGATTAGCAGAAAAGAAAAAGGGCATCAAAACAATGTATTGAGAAAAAATAAATGTTATAGTTATTTAAAACAAATAAAATAAATCTAAAAGATATTTCAAAAGAATAGATATTAGACTATATAAGGACACGACAATTGTTGATTTGGCGTTTTTTTTTTTTTTTTTTTTTTTTTTTAATGGCTACCACTGTAATCCGTTAAATTACGGTCAAGGTATTTAGTTAAATTAGAGAAAAACATAAAATAAATAAAAAATAAAATAAATTATTATAACAAATAATAAAAAAAATATATATATTGTTGAAAATAATACAAATGATAATAAATTCAAACCGAAAAAAAATATATAGTACATTTCCGTTATAAGGATCGGATTCTAGTTGATTAAAAATAATAATATTAATAATAATAAATTTCGAGTATTTAGCCATATTATCCCTACGACAATTAAACTGTCGACGATTTTGATGAATTTACTCAGGAATTAATTTTCACTTGAAATTAAATTGCTTTTCATTACTCGAATTCCATTATTTGAATAAACAACACATTTAAATTTTAAATAATCTTTTACTATTATTATTATTATTGTCTATTTTGATCAGTGGTTTTCATTTAAATAATGTGGCAAATTAAAGAATCGTTTCATTTACAATTACGACTGCTCCGAATGGAGAAGGTCGTCTAGTTTATAAATTAAAAATAATATTATTATAAATAAAAAAAAAAGGGGGGGGATATATATATAGAAAAACTGATTGCAGTTAAAGTTCACATTTATAAAGTTTCTGAATACTTTTAACTCTTTATAACACTTTCCAGCAAGTTGAACTTCGGTTATATAGCTTCGGTTTGTATGTCTGTCAGTCAGTGCTCAAACTCCCGTAAATATTCGTAGAACTCCTTCAAATTGTGAGAGATGTGTTTCAAGTTAATTATGCCCCGCTCCCTGTTGAAAATGCTTCAAATGATTTCAGTAATTTGTGTACAGGGATACCAGAAAATTTTTTCTAATAATTGCGTATTTTGAACAGTATTTCAAAAAATCATATTTTAGTACATTTGTATTGCCCGATGTCTGAAAAAATTGACATTTATTGTTCATATGGACAAAAACATGGTTTCTACAAAGTATTGTAAAATTAACATTCCTTTGTAATTATTATTACTATTATTTTTTATTTTTTTTTTTACCATCATGGAGTCAAATACATTAAAAGTTAAACGTATGCTATTGGTAATAGGATTAAGGCTGATCAACTACACTGGAGTCCTATGCCTGAGGGGGAGTGGCCTCACTAGGGGGTCTTTCTAAGGGAAACTAGCCTATATTGACGCAATGAAAGTTAAACAATGCAACATGTGCTTGCAGTTGTAAATGTTGTGATCTATGAGAACCGCATAATTTTTCGTTCTTGTTTTAATTTTTAAAAGAAAAAGAAAAACTGAAGTATGTTTGCAACACGAGAGATAAAAAAAACTTATTTCTCAATCATAAGATAAATTTAGTTCACGAAACATACATTGAATTGCGCACAGAAATTTCAGTCAGAAAATAAACAACAAAAAGCTCGAAGCTGAAATATTATTCTTGAGTTTAAGAATTTTTCCAATTATATGATAATATATGCTTTTGGAAAATACATGCAAAGCTTTTCACATTTTAAAAAGTTATATAAATGCAAAACATTCCCAAAGTTTACAGTTCTACAGAAACTTTCTTTTTTTTTTTTTTATACTTTTATAAAGAAAATGTAATCTTTTTAGGAGAACCGCTTGCCTATTAAATAATTGTACTCAATCAAATTCGAAATTTATCTTTTAAGTTTTCACGAATTCTTTAAAATTAGCATCTTTAAAGCAAATGTTAAAAATTTGAAAAATAGAATATTCCAAACTCCTTCTTCTTAGAAAAGTGAAATATATTTTCATAAAGTTACAAGTTTTGCAATATATATTTAGACAAAGAAACATGGTCATAATATTTTTTTGTTTCTTTATTTACAAATTATAATCTCTTTCGTTTAGAAGAGTGAATTATTAAAGCTTTAAAATAATTTTTCAAGACTTATTATTCTATTTTCGGGGCTTTTTAAAATTAAAATTAAAATGTACTTAGTAATATAGTTTTCATATAGGAATACTATATATGTCTCAAATGATACTAAATTACCGTGCAACAGAAATTACCAATTTAAATAGTTAAATTCTCGAGACCTTCATCATATTTTATCCATATAAAATCGCTGATACTGATAATTTTCCTGACATAATATTCCTATAGGAAATCTCATATATGTCTCAAATGATACTAAATTATCGTGTAACAGAAATTCTCATTTTAAATATTTATGCAGCAGTTCTCGGGACCTCCATAACATTTTACCCATATAAAATCGCTGATACTGTTAATTTTCCTGGAAGACAAATTCTGGTTAGATTATATGCAACTCCAATACACGATATTAGAAATTTTTAAAAAACTAGGAAAATTATAAATATGTTAATCTTTTTAATTATTTGCAGAAGTTGCAAAATGAATATCACATTTACGTATAAATGCAACATTCTGTGTCATAATACGGGAATAAAAATTATGAAAGTCATATTTAACAGCATGGTACAGTCACCCAAAAAAAAAACGCCACCCCCCCACCTAATTTTGCCGTAAATTATCGTAGAAACATGCGACTGGTACCAATCAGTTTGTAATAACGTCTAGTTTATAATGTTATAGTTAGATTTTACTTAGGGGGTCGTCTACATATTAAAACTGACATCAACTTCATTTTTTTCAATGGTAACCCCCATTTTTTATAATTTATTTGAATTCTTTGGATCAAATCATCACGGAAAATGGTATAGTTTATATATTTCGCTCAATTTTTCATAGAGTTATAAGCTGTCAAAGTTTGGGGGTGCTAATGTTAAATGAATGTGACAAACATTAAATCATATCTTCCGAAATAATTATGATATTTAAATTCTGTTTTTTTTATTCGTTAGAATGAAGTAACCCAAACATATTCCATGCAAATTTTTGCTAAAAAAACATTTTTTGAATTATGAAAATTATTAATAAATTCATATTTGAAAAAATTATGAATTATGACCTATGTTAATTTTTGCACGAATAGAACGGGCATCATCAAAAACATAGGTTTCCAAATTTACAGCTCGTTCCTAACATTATTTTTTGAGTTACAGTGATATTTCACTTTTTATTCCTGTTAGGGGGCCGTCACTTGTTATAATCTGTATCCTCTATAAGTAAATGTTTGTATATAATTTGACGGAAAACTATTTTAATTTACCTTTATGTTATTTTTATTGTTTCCTAAGCAATATTTCGATGTTTATTATACAAATTGGCATATTTTTGTAAAGTTATCACAATGTAGGCGAGGGATTGTGAAAGAATTTCAAAAGAAAAGAAGCCCCGCCTCTGATTCGCTGAAACACTATTTAAAAAAAAAGACAAATTTGCATATTCCTATTTGACTCTATATGTGACGCTGGTATGCATAAATCACAATGGTATTTACTACATCGATTATTGAAGACAAAACTTAAATGATTTAATTACAAATATGCAAAATTATTTTGCTTTATATTATAAAGTTTTAGAAAATTTGTGAAAAGGCGTGGCTATTTACATTAAGCCTTGATATGGAAGCTATGTTGCTGTTTTTCGATGCTGCGAAATTTACAAAATATATTTGTGTTAATATACTATACAGATAGAAGAATAATTATATAATATCAACAAATCTTCTTTAATCAATATGTTTATATACATTACTGTATGGAAATGTTTATATATGAATATTGTATTTATTTTTAATGAGAGATATAAACACAAAATACTAAAAAAAAAAGAAGAAAATGTGTTATAAATTTTTATAAATCAAGCAAAATATACATACTTGCCAACCTAACCCGTAACATTGTTAGTTCCCGCCCCTGTGTGTACACAATTTAATTTTTAGAGTAATTAACTTCAAATACATTTACGATTAACTCATTGAGCGCCACGCGAATTCTTATGGAAATCCCATTCAGGCCACACGTGCTGCTTAGAAGCGTGTTATGTTTATCGAGTTTCAATAAACCCCATTAGGCCTTAACGATATAATCCAATAAACATCCTATTAAAAAAAAAAAAAAAAAAAAAAAAAAAGAAAAATGAAGTAAATTTTAAATAAATTGTCAGTAATTACTTAAAACTATGTAAGTTCTGTAGTTTTATATCATATTTTACACTGCCGGCTGACTTAACCTAAATGGAAAGATCATCTAAAAAGACTGATGTGAAAAAAATGTACGGAAAGGGGCGGGACCAGTAATCTTCCGGCAGAGGTTGACAAGAATGTATATACATAGAGCAATGCCAGAAAATGTTCTTTATTTTTCATGAACCAGATGAATGGTATTTTTTTTCTGAATAGTCTATGTATTAAATATAATGCTGCTTTAAATACCCTTTAAATGAAAAGTTTTATTACATAAAGTAATTTTCTGGCACTCTACAGCTCCCAAATGACACACAATACAAAACCCCGCCATTTTCCAGTGTTTAAAGGGTATTAACGTTTAATATGCTTTATATTCGTTTTGATCTTTCTTTCTCCTCCTTATCTTCTTCTTTTTTCCTAAAAAAAAAAAAAAAAAGAGTTATGTAACATTTTGACCTTTTCAAGTAAAGATTTAGATTAAGGGTAGTCAGCCTTTCTTCACCCACCGTCCACTTCGGTATCTGCGTTAAAGTGTAGAATTTTAGAACATCCCATTAAGTAGTAGGATTTATTATTTTACATATTAATTTGTTACACATTATAAAATATAAAAGCAAAAGAATATCGTGGAGATTTATGTAAAAGTTTTTAATAATGTCATGAAAAAAAAAAAAATAATAATAATTAATTAAAAAAATAAATAAATAAAAATAAAAAAATCTGTTTTAATATTTTAAAAAAGTCAATTAAAGAAAATGAAAATACTGCAGTATCAGAACAAACTCCCATTGTCACTGTGAAACGGCCGTGGGAACCAGGTTGAGTGCCGCCGTTTCAGACAATTATACGGCAGCTTGAGTTAAAATAATTTTGAATTTTCAAACAAATTTAAAACCATTCATGTTTTTTTTTTTCTTTTGATAGATATTTTAATATCTATTCAAGCTATTTAATTTTCTTCGTATGAAGTGAACTATCTGATGTTTAATCAATAGAAACCAATAAAAATCTTTTAATTCATAAAGTAACTCAGAAAGTTCTGTGAATTAGTCATTTTTTTTATTTTATAATTAACATTTCTGAAATTTTTTTCCGGTGTAAAACTTAATAAATAATGTATATTGGGTGATAGATCGTGATTTATATTTTCTAAATGTATAGACGGACCCCTAATACATTTTCACGTGTAACTCTACTTAAAATTGATTTAAGGTATATAAATAGGTATGTTTTTCGAACCGCCTTGATCTCAGAAATCTGAATATGAAGTCAAGAATAGGGGTTACCATTGAAAAAAATTAAGTTAATGCCAGTTTTAATATGTAGACGACCCCTTAGGCAAAATTTAACTATACCGTTATAAACTAGACGTTATTACAAATCGATCGGTACCAGTCAAATGTTTCTACGATAATTTACGGCGAAATTAGGTGGGGGGGTGGCGTTTTTTTTTTGGGTGACTGTACATTCACAATTAGTTTATATTTTATGAAACTACTGTTAGTTGTTATTGAAATCATCGATTTAAGATATAAAGTAATTTATGTAATTTATGTCAATACGTTAAATGATTAAGGTCCGTTTTTATGATAAAATCTTATTTTCTGATGTTATCACTTTGTGTATAATGCTTCATAGCACCAGTTTCATAAAACAATCATTTGTTGATAAGTATCATATTTCATGATTGAGTTTATATGATTGAGTTTTATGCTAGCTTGACTTTCAATAAATAAATAAATAAATAAATAACGAATTTGTAAGGATGTGAGGCCTCATGCAATTTCATTCGGTTTCAAGTGCTCGAAAATGCCCTGAGTTGTTCATGGAATGCTAGGTTGGAAGACATAGTTATGAGTTGAAACTGGTGTTAGCTAGCAATGGAAAGTGTATAGTTTCTCGGAGAATCTGAAAGTATTGGGACTACGCTTCGCCTTGTAAGTCAGAGATTAAAGTTAGCAACGTACATGGTAGAGTTGGATTAGTGTAAGAGAAGGTCGCCAGACGGTTTAATATAGATTGGTGTTTGGTTCCAGTAGAAAGGTGTGAAGTTTTAGAGGAAATTGTAAGGTTTTAATGTTTAGTTGGATTTTGGTATTTCTAGGTTAAATGTTGAAGAAAACTAAAGTTTTTCTTCAGTTTATTCTTTAAAAGAAACTTCTCCAAATAACGGAAAGGTGCTTTTTGGATGGAACCTTTGGGCCGTATTATTTGATCGTACTTATTAGAGTGTTAGTTCAACTATGATATATAAAACCTTTTGTGTTTAATCGTTCTCAAAAGTGAAAGTATTGGGACTACGCTTCGCCTTGCAAGTCAGAGAATAAAGTTACCAGCTTATAAAACAAGCCTTGGCAAGAGATAAATTATTGATTCTTTATGTTTAAGCTCTATTTACAATATATTAACTGAAAGTTGAAACATACGTAAGAAAGTGCTCTATGCCCTTTAGTTTAAAGATTTAAATAAAGAAGTTTGTACCTGACTTGTCTTCATTTGCATCATAAAGACATTTTTGTAGTAATTAAAATGGAAGGTAATCAAGAGGCTGTAAAACACTGCCTCACAAATTTATTTTACGAATTTCAAACCATTACGCTTAGAAATGAATGTGAAATTTTGATGATGGATTTTGGTTAACTTTTATTTCACATAAAATGCAAAAATGACAATATTTTCTCGTCATAAAATTATAATAAATAAAAATATTTCTGATAGATTTTTTTTTTTTTTTTAATTTTTTTTTAGTATAAATTGCGTATTAAATCTAAAAAAAGTATAATCTCTACACATGTTTTCATATCTAATTTTAAATATTCATTACGTTCTTTTAAAAAATATAAGATATAATGTTAGATTTGTCATTGCATTAAAAGCCCTAGTTTATTCTACATTATAAAATGATTATAATTCTTTCATGTGAAAAGGGTATGAATAATTTAATAGATAAAATGTACTCACTATTCTATTTTAAAATGAGGCGAATTCATTTCATTTTTATTCGAATCTTTTTTCGTTCTTTGTCATTTATCTAATTCTTTCAGAAAACGAGTTCTGTAAAAAATCTCCATTCCTCTAGTTTAATGCTGCAAAATGCAACTTTTCCCACTCAAGCGAGGACTTCATTTACCAGCGTCGTCGTATTAAATTCAACCACAGCTGTGAATTTAAGAACCTTTCTTTTTGCAAATTCAAGTTTGTTGAATTACTTCTTTGGGATCTACATACTTTCCTCAGGTCTGCAACAAGATAAGTTAAACGAGGCTTGGTCTCTAAGGAAAATCTTCAGAACAGCTCAATCAAAAACGATACAAATGACTTTTGCAACACGTTAAAAGACAAAAAATAAAATGAAGAAAAATAAAAGGTTGAAGTTTATTCTGAAGAGTTTTTATTATTAAATTAAAATAAATTCCACCATGAAAAATTCATTCTATAAAAACTTAATGAGGTGAGGCATGAAGGATATCAAGTTTAAAGGTAAAAAACGTTAAAATAATATTTTTGTCTCAAATCTATATTTGTTTCAAAATAAAATTTCAGCAATAAATTCTGAATCCATCCAATATAATTAGATTATGCGTAAATTTATACGTTTTGCATGGAATAGAACTAAATCATAACAAAATTTATTAACAAAAGTTTTCACAGTGCTTTCTTACTTCAATAAATACTTTCTGAATAAATGTATTTTTTGTTGTTTCTTTAAAAAAATGAAATAAAATCTGAGTTCTATACTACATAATTTTCTTTTACGCTTATTAAACTATATATATTGTTAGGAATACGTTTACTTTTCATGAGTGGAAAGTGGGTTATAAATTAACAGGCAGGTTCTAGTCGACGAATGAACTTTTTTCGACAAATAATCTCGAAATAGTTCAATATAACTATTATTCATATCACGAAAGTCGTATAAACAGCGTTTTATACACAACCGAGTACTAACTGTGCCTACTGAGGAACAGTAACCAATAGCTTGTCGCGCAGTCTCTGAATGTCAAATACTCAATGTTAAGAAAAAATTCAGTAAACCTTTGAATACATGAAATATTTTAATTTACTGGGATAATTACCAAAAAAATGCTAGTCTTCTACGTTTCAAAGTGAAGTAGGGCTTCCAAAACATTTATTTGTTTTTCAAATTAGGACGTCAAAATCACCAATCACCATGTTATCAACAAGGCAGCTGCTATTCCATGCAGCTGCTATTATTTTCTTCATGCTTTTGCATGTACTTTCACTACAACAACAGTTCTAATAAAGAAAATAATTTTAACTTATTTAAGAATATTATTAATTTGACTCTACTAATAAAATCTGTTTGAATATCTAAAATTGGCTGTCATATAGTAACCAAATATTTTGAGTTTTTATGGATTTCAGTGACTAAAAAAAAGATACACATCTAGATTTTTAACAAACCTAAATATAAAATTTTAATGTACTCTATGTCTAACCATTTTTTGAGTTATGTGCGATAGATAAATATGCACATATATGTGTACATGCTGACGTGACTCCCCCCCCCCCCTCAGAAAATAAATAAATAAATAGATAAATAAAGTAAAGTAAAATCGTGTGATATTTCTATTATGAAAGTTGTTAAAACCTTCTACAGCTAACCTTTTTTAAGTTGTGCGAGATGTAACATCCGTTTCGTAAATCGGACTCACAATATTTTCTTTATTTCGCAAGGACGTATGAAGGCAAAAATTTATCCCGAAATGTATAATAATTAATATAATTTGTTTTTTTTAATAATAGCTGAAAAAAAAAACTTGCAAACGCTTATTTTCTCTCTCTCTCTCTCTCTCTCTCCTATAACTATTAATTAAGTGATATGCATTTTTATAAGCATAGCTATTCATAGAAATACATATAAAATTATTTACTTTCGCCATTGCATATCATTATTTTTATCGCTGTATATCATTTTTAATCGTATTTTTACATGTCCGAATACTTCCAATTTCATAAATGATATATGATGCAGAAAAGTATCCAAATGCTACGTACAAGTTTCTAGACTCCACATCGTTAAAAATAAAAAATTACTTTTCGCTGAAAAAATGGTTCCATATTAGCTATAACCAATATTTATTGGAAGTTTAATGCCTATGTTTCACTGTTTTAGTAGTTCAAATTCAGCAGTAAGCACCATTAAAATGGAGAAACGTATAACTAAAATACTGGTTGCAGCTAAATTTGTCTGATTTGCACCATTTGTTCGATGAAACATGGAATTATTACTTTTTAACAGTGCACAACGAAAGAATTATGTTACAAACTCAATTTAAAGACAAATATTCAGTTTAATTTTTTATTTCAATACATTTTCCTTTCTAAGAACTTGAATTATATAGATAAATTTCAAAGTTTTATACTGATTTAAATAGACTGAATTAATTCTCAATAATATCAAAATTAACACAAAATCTGCTATTTAAATCCAAGACAATATATAAGCCAATTACGAATTTTTCGAATAATTATAATTTATCCATTTTCACAATACATTTCTTTAATTCATTCTGTAACTTATTGAAAATAGATGCTAAATTATATCTTGTACATAATACTCTAAATTGAATACAAGCCTATTTACAACATTTAGACCGGAAATTTTCGTAATCATTTCTCCTAACAAAACGTGAAAAGGCATTTATTTAAATTATTTTTCTTTTTTAATTCAGGGGGCAGTTTCCAAAAATATGAATGCGGCTCTCAAAGGAAAATTCCGAAATGGCTACTTAAATTATATAGGTAAATTTCGAAGTTTTATACCGGTTTAAATAGATATTAATCTTCACTAAAATCAAAATTTACCAAAAATCTGCTATTTAAATCCGAGACAATATATAACAGACAATTATGAATTTTTCAAATAATTATAATTTATCTATTTTCACTATATATTTTTTTAATTCATTCTGTAACTTATTGAAAAAAAAAGAAAAAAAAAGATGCTAAATTATATCTTGTACATGATACTCTAAATTGAATACAAGCCTATTCACAACATTTAGCCGGAAAAATTTCGTAATCATTTCTCCTAACGGAACGTGAAAAGGCATTTATATTTCAATTCTTTTTCATTTTTAAGAACATTCTTGGGGCAGCTTCCAAAAATATGAATGTGTCTCTCAAACGAAAATTCCGACATGGCTACTCGAATTACACAGGTAAATTTCAAAAGTTTTATACTAATTTAAATAGACATTAATCCTCACTAAAATCAAAATTTACCAAAAATTTGCTATTTAAATCCGAGACAATATATCAGGCAATTATAAAGTTTTCAAATAATTGCAATTTATCCATTTTCCCTATATATATATTTTAATTCATTCTGTTACTTATTGAAAAAAAAAGAAAAGAAAAAAAAGATGCTAAATTATATCTTGTACATAATACTCTAAATTGAATACAAGCCTATTCACAACATTTAGCCCGGAAAATTTCGTAATCATTTCTCCTAACGAAACGTGAAAAGGCATTTATTTCAATTCTTTTTCATTTCTGAGAACATTCCGGAGGCAGTTTCCAAAAATATGAATTTTTCTCCCAGACTACACTCCATAATGGCTACCTGAATCACGAAAATGCGTCGGCTAAAGGTTTATCGCGATGGGACATTAAACTTCGAAATGGGACGTCGGAACAGAATTGTATTATTACCTTTGCAAGAGCATCCAAGCATACGTCAGGAGATGTGGGGTGTGAGTGTAGGGGGGAAGGAAGTTTCATAAGAATCTCACTTTCTCTGACATAAAAGAAAAATGAATAATAACTGTAGTTAAAAAATGCGATACATTAATAAAAAATATTCTCTGTTTAAAAATAAATAAATAAATAAATAAATAATGCATTTTATTAAAGAAAGTGAATGACTTTTTCAATGTTACTATTTTTCCTCCAAAATATAAAATAAATAAGTAAAAATAAAAATGAAATAAAATAAAAAAGAGATATTATTAAAGAAGATTATATCTTAGAGTTTTTAACTTATTCTTTTTTCTAATTTATAGAAATAAAGCAATATATTTATTTTATTACTCTAAGACGTAAAATTCTAAAAACTAGTTATTTTACTTACAAAAAAAATTGCCGTTATATGTTTCAAAAATCGTTGATGATTCCCTTTAAAAAAAACAACTATAAATTATGCGTTATAAAAATTATGCGTTACACAGAAAAATTCTGTAGTTTTTTTTTTTTTTTTTTGTTTGTTTTGTTTTTTTAAGCATGACACAGATTTTATGTTTTCCTCTCTACCCTTAAATACATTAATCCACAAAAAAAAAAAAAAAAAAAAAAAAAAAAACGACTATTTTTCGCATAATCAAAACTATTTTAAATGTACTTAAATACATTATGATTATTTAGTAATAGAATTTTAAGCTCTTTATTCTGAAATGTTGTTACTAGATGCTTCAAAATTTACGTTAAAACATTCACTTACGACCCAAACTTAAAAGACTAATAGGTAGCAATTTTGATAAATAATTTTCTTTGCTACAATTTTTCAAAAATTGGGAAATTTTGATCCTCCATGGAGGGGATTGGATACTCCATTTCAGTGACTCTCTTAAGTATTACTTTGAATGGAAACATGGAGGACATTGCGGACATACAACGGATTTCACGTCCGCCAAATATGTTCAGTACTCTGTTTTAGAAATTGCCGGCCTGAACGTGTTTTTTTTTTTTTTTTTTTTTTTTTTAAAGAAAAATCTACACTAAAATTTGAAATAGAAAATCGTTGCTTTTATCTAAACTAAAAATTTTAAATTGAGTTTGCACTGTTAAACATGAAGTGTTCAAAAATGAGTAAAAGGGCATACTCATAATTTTATTTAAAAAGGAAAAAATGCTTGTCTCATTTATGAAATATCGCATGTTTTAAAATTAAAATCTGTTCATTTCATAATACATTATAAATATGCTGAAGTAAAAGAAGTTCTTTTATAGAATTTCTACATATTTAAACAGAAAGATTTCAAACATAAAACTTATTCCCTCAAATTTCCAGAACTGTATTTTGCGGCGGTTTCACACTGGCATGCGGAAGAATACATCAATGAGAATCTATATATTGCGATATTGGAATTCATGGTGGTCGATACCAATTTTTCAGCATGTCAGTGTATACAGTAACATGTGGAATTTTTTTTTTTTTTTTTTTTTTTTTTTTTTAGTTTGAGTATATTTGTTTCAGAGCTATTTTGAGTATGTGACGTACTCAAATTTGATACAACTTCACAAATTTTTGATTATTTTTTCGCCTTTCTCTTTTTACTTTCTTCCATATTCAATAAAAGAAAGTTTTGGATTCATAAAAATTTTCGAGCTCGGGTTTTTGATGGATTTACACGTATTGAGAGCTGTAGAACACGATTTAACCATTTTTAGGAAATGCTTGTCTGTCTGTGACAAAATTTTGTGGCAACTGTATCTCAGGACTTCTGCACAGAATTTCATACAAATTGGTATGTAGTTACACATTGACATAAATTAGTGCCTATCAACTTTTGGTAAAAATTGTCCAACAGCTTGCGTTGCCATCCCGCTTTTTCAAAATTTTTAACAGGGTGGTACAGGACAAAATTTTGTATAAATGTGCATAAAGAGAATTTTTTTTTAATAAACATTATGAAATTTAAAATAATTATTTGTAATAGAGATAGTCAACTAGGGGAAAAAAATGTGTATGTAGGAACCTTTCCTTCCCCCTGGGGGTGAAGTTCCCCCTCGAGGGGAGTAAATTTTCATGATGGGTATCTTTCAAAAAAGCTCGCCAATACCTTTAAAACGAATGGTTGAAACATCAATCTGCGATAATTTAAAATAAAGTTATGAATTTTTTTCATTTTTAACAATTTTTTTTTTTTTTTAAATGTAATATCGAGAATAAAAATGAACTGTTTTTGGATATTTTGTGTTATACTACTTCTCTAATATGGAAATCGTACTGCATTATCATGGAAGATAATTTTATTAAATAATGATTTTAATAAATTATTTTTACTGAGTGAATTTGCATAGGAAAATATAGAAGAAAGTTTATGTAATGGTCACAACGTTCTAGTTTCAGTGTCCAGTTATCAACGAAATTTGTTGTTGTTGTTGTTGTAAAAACTTTCTTAAATGCTATCTTCTGTTTTGTAAAATGTTTAAAAATATAAAAGGATTTTATTTAACTTTATTAAATTAATTAGATTTCTCGTTCAGTTGACAAAATTTATAGAAAATAAAAACTTCATTCATTAATCTCGTAGTTAAATGTTTAGCGCAATCTTTTAAAAATATTACATTAATGATGTGTAAAAATAAAGTTTAAGTTACTAATAGAGCAATTTTTCATAAATGCATTTTTTAAAAATATTTCTTTCTATACCATTGACTTGTCATTAATAATTTTTATATATCTGATAAATTAAGGAAATAAGATATGTAGATGAAAAAAAAATAATAATAAGGTATGTTACCAATGTATAAGGTATTTTCTTTTTTGTAATTTAGCTCCTAAATTTATTATCCTTCAAGGTATTTTCTCTCTTAACTGCAGTAAAAGAAAAAAAAGTTTGTAAAGGTTATTGATTAGCAATACTTTCGATCATCAAAAGGACAACGATGGAGCGAAAAACTGTCAAAATTTTAATGATAATATTTTATCATTTAAAAACTTTTCTGCTGCGTGTGGGTATGTTACACAAGAAAATACTTTCCACGTTTATTTCGTATATGTATATTTATACCGGGTGTCCCATAAGTCTATAGTCGTTCACTATTAATATATCTGTTTAGTATTACTGATTCTCTTGACTATTTCTACAAGTGTCTGAGAAACTTTTATTAAAATACTGATATATATATATATATATATACATATCTTTTATTTTTCATCTTATTTACATCTGTTGGTATCATATGTATTTGGTTGTATTATATATATACATATATACAATGAATTAGCTGTTAAAAACTCTTCAAACTTTTAATGTATTGCACGCTATAGATTCAGCTTCATTTGCGCTCATAACGTATTATTCTCTTAAATTCTATTTTTTCTAAATATATTTTGGTATCACATTAAAATATTAGGCTGTAACTGTGTTAAATATGGGATTTAATATTATTATTCGTATTATTTTTACAATTAATTAAACTTTATATATATATATATATATATATCTTTGTGTAGTTATAAATGCAAGATGATGACCTCTATGTTTTTTTTTACTTAATTTATTCTTTAATAATCTCATTTATTTGAAAAATTAGGGGGCTCTGTTGCCTGCTCCCTCCGCTCACCAACCCCCGAGGAAAACTTCGCTTCCCCTCAACACGCTTCACTTATAAACACTTGCGGGACTCTGTCCGTCTATTCGCTGCTTTGGCGTTCACTGAATAAGAATATTAATAGTGCATAACACAAAACAAAAGCAGAAAAATGCTATAGAGACCCCTATATTCAATGTCAAATTGGAATACATAAGATTCAATACCATTATTTTTAATGGAATATTATGTTAAAAATCAGTAATTTCAGAATAGAAAAAAATTCGTAATATCTAGTCCATTTTGCGTAATAGCTTTAGCATATGATTCCCTCGGTGACTTAAATTTTTGTCACTGTTTGGCGATGAATTTTTTGGTATAAGTGCTTGTTTAAAAAAAAAAAAAAAAAAAGAAAGAAAAGAAACTTTTTCCTAATTTTCTAATGCTTATACTTTATACCATTGAATATTTTAGTTAATTTAGGACAGTACAAAATACTCTATATATACTATTAGTCTACAGCTAGATAATAATTTTGCGCATTCGAATATAGCTGAAAAGAAAAAAAGTTTATTATTATTATTATTATTATTTGGAAAAAACTGCTACAGCTTCAGTTTTTAATTATCTTCTACCTAATTCTTAAAATAACGAAGGATAATATCTACTCGATCCTTTATAAGAGTTTTAGGTAAAGAATGTTTCTTCTTACCGTAATTAGAAATATTAAAGGTATCATTGAAATGCCTATTTCTGTAACGTTAAAAAATTATCAGTGCTAAATTAGAATAGGCTGTCATTTATAAAATGAGTTTCAATTTGAATCTAGAATATATCTATATATTAATAGGCAAGCATAAAATTTGTAGTCCCTTTTTAACATATTAATTATGGGAGTAGAGGGTTGAAAATGGTATCATTCGAAAGGTATGGTTAGCCGGAAGGTGCGAATACAAATATTATTTTCTTACGATGTCAAGAAGGTATTTAAAAATACATTTATTTTTTATGCATTTTCCCCCATTTTTCCCTTTTTATACACGTATTCCTTTACATTAAAAAATACCTAAAAGTAGAAAGTTGTTAAATCTGGCAATTTCATAAAGCTCAAATAAAACCATAGAAACAGTAATTTGTATAATGTAACATCACTATACGCAAGCGAAGTGATGACGTCACTGTCTGTCCATAGAGCCATGAAAAAGATTTTCTATGTTAATCGTCCATTGGATTTTTTGTAAAAAAACTATTAAAAAATAACGGAAATTATCTGCCGATTTTACTTCCGATATTTGGGTATAGTTATATATAAGTTACTGTCTGCATGTGTTTGATTGAGTTATTTTTTCTGTAAAATTGATGAAATTTTAATTTAAAATCACAAAACTCCAGAAAAAAAAAAATGGCAAACTTCCAGTTTCGAATGTAAACATAAACATTTCATTTGAAAGGGTGATATTTAAACAATAAATATTCAACTAATATACTAAATAAAAGGAAAATGGATTTGTTACTAACTGCTGCATGTATAAGTAGACAATACGGAAAAAATTCCGATTTCCGTTTTTTGCTGAATTTACATGTTTTGAGCTTTCTTTACGTTTCAATTAACTGAAATTGGCTACTTATCTTTTAAAAAAGTGTCTTTATTGCTAGCTTTTGTGGGTAGAAAAAGCAAGTAGAAGATACATAAAATTTTGATTTCCGGTTTTCGATGAATTTACACGTTTTGAGATTTCCTTGCATTTTAATTAAGTGAAATTGACTACTTATTTTTATTTTTTAAAAAGTGGATTTATTATTCTTTCCTCTGCATATGTAAGTAGAAAATATAAGATTCAGAATTTTTTTAGATTTTCGGTTTTCGATAAAGTTACACTTTTTAAAATTTCCCGAACTCAATTCGACCATTTTTGAAAAATAACTTTTTTTTTTTTTTTTTTCAAACACTGTACTTTATGAACCAATCGAATTAATTTAACAGAATTTGATACTTGGTTTGACATGGTACCTATTAGCTTCTGGGCTGTATCACACAACAAGGGGCGTTTTCACGTTGTGATTTTCTCTCATTTCAGGAAAGGCTAACATCTACAGAGAAAAATAGTTATATTAAGTAAAACTCTGCTGATTCAGTTAGAGTGAATATCGGCAAACAATTGCCGCAGCTGTGTTGCAATTGCATTCCGTTTAGGACAAGGCAATAACTTTGCTTTGCCTCGCTTTGTAAAAACAAAATGGTCGAGTTTCGACCACTGGGCGATACTAGTATATATATATTATGCCAAAATATATGCGAAGTATTTTAAAATATGTTTTTTTAAATAAAAAAGATAAATTCACTAAAAGTAAAAAAGAAGAAGAATGCAATCAGTTATACAGACACAATATTATTTCATTATTTTATATACATATATATATATATTACAAAGAACATAAGAAATTGCCAATAAGAAAATTAATTTTCTAAAAGTAGAAAAAAAAAATGATATCTTTCTTACTAATAGCAACGTCGAAATTTATTTTATTTTTATTTTTTACACTAATGATCATATTTTGGTGTGCCTGTGGAAAATGACGTCATATGGCTGAAAGAACAACGATTTCAGAAACTTTTTTGAAGATAGCAAAGAGAGTACCTTTATAAACCCGACGTTTTTAATTAGTAACTTCATTAATTAAGATGATAGAAATTTGTAACCAACTGAAATATCTTCCTTAGAGTATTCTACAATCATTGATACATCTCGTGACGCGAAAGTCACTGCCCTCCGCGAGGGAAGTGAAGTCAGCGATATTGACGTCATTGACGTCAGCTATAGTAATTTTTATTTTTATGTATAGATATGATTATGATTTGTCATCATTAAGCATCGCTGTACAGAATGGATAATATATTAAAATATAAATGTTTGAATTGGTTTAAATAAAATTGAATTATAAATATCGATATTTATTTTAAGTCATATCATATATGTATGACTTTGTTCATCTAAAGGTAGTTTACAAATATCAGTAATTAAAAAAAAGAAGAAGAAAGTATCCTAATAATATAAAAAATTTTCATTATAACTTTTTTTTATTATTATATGGTCTTGCAGAGGTTTTGGAAAACATTTGGCGCCAGTAAAACTTGTTTAACCCACTCCACTCATCTTTAGCCGTGGTGGCCTCTGCTTCTTCATATTGTTATTTCAGTTTCATTTATTTGTATTTTTTCCTTGTTTCACATAGTATTCATCTCTTATATTAAATATATGCATTTATTTCTTATATGATATATATAGTTTTGTTATTTTATGCGCAGGAATGTTGGAGCCATATGTTTGTGTGTAAATACACACAAGCTCTTTGAATTTGTTACTTTGTTAGACAGTACTTTGTGAAATATCACAGATCTTAATGCCAAAAATTGCTAAAATTAATCTCTTTTTAACGTTTCATTGTCAATTCTGTTGATATTTTATCTCGACTTGCTATTACATAAAAATATATTGTTATTATTGTTGTTACACAATTTGGCCTAACTAAAGGATATTTTAATGACCATAGATTAGGAGAACAGAACATTTTTAACAATTTTCTGACAATCTTTTAAAAGTAATCTACATTTGTATAAAAATAATATTATTTTCTTCTTCGCTTACACTTGACATCATGTACACGAGGGGAAGGTGGGGGCAAAACACGCCCTTTGCCTGCAAATAATATAATTTTTCATAGACATGTGTGATTTTGCTCACGTATAACGCCCTCTATCGACGAAAATTTTAACTATTATATTTTTCTTTGCTAAAAAAATTTCCGCTGTAAACGCTTTAACATCACACCATAAATGCGTATTGGACAATCTATGAGAAAAGGGAAACTAGTTTTCAGAATAACAAGGGAAATTTATATGTGATTTCCGTTTAATAAATTAGCCTTACAAGTTATAAAATAGGAGGAGGTAACGATGAAGTTTCAAATACTGCTTTCCGCATTCTTTCAAACATCGCCAACTTGATGCAATATCGCATCACGATTTCGGAAATTGTAACACTCCATACAATTGTAACTCTATACCCATATCTAACAAATAATAGAAGAAGAGAGTGGTTAACAGGATCTCAACGTCATTGAGAAAATAAATACTTTTGTTACAAGCATTGGGTAAAACCATATTTCAACCAAAGCTAAAAAGTTATATAAAGTATGCATTATAAATATAAATATGTAAGGTATTTTTAGAATAGGGAGGAGGGAAGAAAAAAAACATGACAGCTTTATTTAACTACAAGAATAAAAACATCTAAGTTTATTTGTTTTAAATTTTTTATGATGATATGCGTGAAATATAAAATTTGCTAGCGCACATTCAGGCGTTATTTAAATTTAAATATAAGTATTTTTTGTTTCTTAAGATTTTTCCTTGTGTTAATTATGCCATAAATAAGCCAGTTAATTAATGTATTCATTTAAAAAAGCTTTCGGAGAATAAAGAAAAGTTTTGAGCTAATAAAAAAAGAAACTTTCGAATCATTGTTTCTGAAAATAGCTTTACAAATACATATTGAATAGGAAGATATCGAGCTGTTTAGATTCCAAAATCTGCTCTCCTATAAAACTATTTCACTTATCCACCTTTTATTCAAAAAATATTTGCCCCTAAATTAAATCGAAGTTCCATTCCTTTTCTTCTATAACTTTTCTTGCCGGCGGAAATTCTTTCGCAAACGTTGTAAAATTTGCCCTGTTGTGTATCCATCAAGAAACTTATTTACAAATATCGGTTTTGACAAGGGAAATGGGAAAAAAAAATCATTTAATTTTAAAAGTTGACATTGTTTTTCTTTTATTCGATTTTTTAAGTACCGAAAAATAAAATAAATTCTCTAACATTTTTAGAGAAGAGATATCGAATTTTAAAAGTTCGTTCTTTATGAATTTTCTAGAAAATAAATCTTAAAAGTTGTGTCGATTTAAAACGTAATTTAAAATTTTTATTTAAGTTATATTACAAAATGACTATTATTAACGTTAAAAGTGACTAATAAATAAAAAAAAAAAAAAAACTTTGTAATTAAACCCCACGAATATCAAAAATTTCTGAATAAAAAAAATTATAATTTCTAAAATTCTGATGACATGTCTACGGAGCACACTTAATGGTGAGTTCTAAACCGTCACCAGTCAGTACTTCCTTTAACCATCTGACAGCCTTCGAAAAGGACAAAATTGTAATGTTATTTTCCTTGCATAGTTTTTTCAATGTACTAAATTAATATTTATTTCAACTTGAGATTAAGAGTGTAACTGTGTACATAATTATAATTCCTCTAACTACTATTTATGACCTTCAAATTTGAAAAATAAGTTAAAATTTCATAATTATATAATTTTGAATTATAACTGTATAGTTGAAAAAAAAAAAAAACCTCAGGGACCGGATATATCCGTCAGCGGCGGACAGATGGTTAATACATACTTGCCAACATCCTAATTAATATTCCGTAGTGTTGTTAATCCCGCCCTTTTTTTCACACTAGTAAATTTTTAGAGTAATATTCTCCAGATGCAATTACGGTTAAATAAGAAGAAAAATAATCTAAAAAGAGGCCCATGTATAAAAGAAGGCGGGGCTAACAATACTACGGATTATTAATTAGTATGGTGGCAAGTATGTTAATAATGCCACGAAAGATCGTCCGATTACATCCAGTTAACACTTCTGATGATACCTATAGGATGGTGTAGATTGGACGTAATCGACCGATCTTCTATGGCATAAAGCTTAGTTCGCAAGTGTTATTATAGTAAGTGTTGAACCAATTGCATTTAGCATAGCACTAGTGCGTCGTAAAATACACTCAACTTCAACGTCTCCTCCTTTCATTTCTTTGCCTGAGTCAATGCCAACCTAATGGTTGTTTCAATATTTTCAAAGATATTAAAAAATCTTCACATTATGAACAGCTGAAAGTTCTCTCTAACTTTAATTTTCACTTTCAAAAGAAATATTTTACAGCGAAATACGTTAATATTTTATCTTAAAATTTTATTTTACTAATTTTCTTTCAATTATTTCTAAATCAATTTAAATTTGTTTACATTTTGATATTTAAGAAGTTTTTAATGATTACCTTCCTGATTGAAATGGAGATATTTTACTTACAAATTAATTCCTCTAAAACGTTTAGTACATATGATTACAGAATGATGTATTTAATGCAATTTAAGGGATGCATATTTATTCCTATAAAGGACTAGGAAGGGATATCTTGTTAAATGATTAAGCGCACGATTCAATTATGTGTCAGTATGCACGATATCAGATTATCAAAAGATAGCATTCTGAAATTATATTAAAACATATACAAGTTCATCCGTGTGTATAAAATGAAAGAATTAACTGACTTATACGTTTCCGTACTTTACCATTTCAATCCTAGTGATGCCAATTAGAATAATAATATTTATATTTTTTTCCTCCTCATGGAAAACTCTTCTGATTCAAAAGAACACTATTATAATCTATTTGCATTTTCCCTCCGAAATATATATATTTATTACCAATAGATGAATGCATTATATCTATTGCACATTTTAATCATAAAGCTTACTTTTTTTTTTTTTTTTTTTTTTTTTTTGTGCTTGAAATAAGTATATACGGCAATATTAAAGATTAATAGTTGGGGAAAAATAATAAAAAGAATTATAACCAAATATAATGAAATAATGATTGTAATGAAATCAATATTTTCTTTATTACATTAATACTTAAAAAAAAAAATTTCGAATACATGGACTACAGCGATACAAAAACTAATTTATTTATGCAATGCAAACCTTTTTTCCCACGCACATTTTTTTTCGGTCCAAAATTTTTTGATAACTACTTTTTTGTCAGACGTCTAACGCAAGGCTATGGTAAATTTTCAAATTATTTTGATAATAAAGGGAACAGTAATAACATCTACAAGCAATTTGCTGAATTATATAGTTCCTATGTATGCGTAGTTACTCTCAAATGCAGATAAATGTCTATACTATTTCGTAGAGGTGGAGGAACATTTAAAGTATGTTTTCTACATATGGCGCCATGTGCTTTGTAGGATTAACTAATTAATTTGTAATGCTAATATAAATACAGAATGATGTGTTTATCACAATTTAAAGGATGTCTGTGTATTCTTATAAATAATAGAAAGGGAATTGTCATTAATCCCGTGAGTACCATATAGAATTAAGTGATAGTATGCTCAGTGCAAAATTATATTTCAAATAGAAGAGTTAATGGCGCCCGCATGATCAACTATTTCAGTCCCAGAGATGTCAATTATAATCATAATTTTTTTTTTCTATCTAAAACCCCATTCATTCTAGAGGAACACTTTATAATCTAAATACATTTTTTCGTATTTCACTAGCTAGCTTTGCCCGCTTCACTTGTCACTATAATTTAATGAATCATTTTTATAATAATATGTCTCAATTTTTTAATTTTCCTATATTTATTATTAAGTCTGAAAAAATGAACAGTTATCGTTTGCTACAAATGAATTTTATGAAATAATTTATTTGTAAAATATAGCCCTGGAATGGCAACACTCTTAAAAAATAAAAAATTGCAGTTCTAAGATAAGGTCCTGTTTCTGTCATGCAGACGAATAAAATATTTATCATGATTTGCAAGAGCCTTCTGATATTGTATTATGGTTCGTTTAGAAACGATAGATCTTCATTTTGGAGACTTTCTAAAAGTATCATTATTCTAACATGTAAACGAATATTTTAATTACATTAACACGCTAAGTCATTTTGGCTTATACACAGTAAAAGTTTTAAACCGAATTCATGAAATTTTAATGAAAGCGTAATTTTAAAATGCTTTTTTAATCATATAACAACTTTTTAATTTCGAATTTTTAAAAACTTCTACTTCAGAAGAATGTATGTACATTAGCAGTAGCCTGCTCAAATTTGAAGATTCTAGCTGCATTATTACTACAGAAATCAAACAAAAATTCAATTTTCCGCAGAGTTATACTTCACCCCCCCCCCTCTCACATTACGCATACGCTAGATATGTCAAACCTCTACAATACTTCAACCATGGTGATAAGCAGTAACTGTTTCAAGTTTGGTTGTATTTGATTAAATATTTAGGGTCAGATGCAATACATACATACCCTCATACATAGGCACAATAGGTTTTATTTATATAAAGATTACCAGTAGAGTAATATAATAACCCTGTCGAACATTTAATTATTAACTTCCTGATTAAACTGAAATGAAGATATTTTCATTACAAAATACTCTTTCTGAAAATTTGAGTTAATGTACAGGCAGAAAGTTATGTTTAATACTAATACCATTTAAGGGATGTATAGAATATATATTCCCACAAATAATAGGAAATGAAAACTTATTAATTCTTTAAATATCATATTGAAGTCATGGAACTCGATATCAGATTATCAGAATATTACATTTCGGACTTACGTTGGGATATACACATTTTCTTCCTGGTGTTTCAAAAGAAAGTTATGTTTGACGTACTCATGTTCGTCGTGGTAGTGCTAGTAATGCTAATTGAATCATAACATTTAGGAATTTTCGAACCCCTTTTTCAACTTCTACTGATTTCAAACGGATGGTATTATAATATACATACATTTTCCAACAAAATGTTCTTATTAATACCAGAAATGATACACTATCCCTGTTGATGATTGAAAAGATATTTTACTTTATTTTGATAAATATGTCGAAATTAATTCCATTTTAAAGGTAATTTATGTAAATTGATTGTTTTAAATATATTTTTATATATTTTTTTTATTTTTAAAATTTTTATGTTAATATATCTGTTGCCTATAAACCTCAATTTCTAATTCGTAATTTTCTTTCTAATTTTAAACCTATTATTTCCCCTTCCTTTCCCCGTACTGGAGTTATTTCTAATATCCCTTGTAGATATCGTAACTCCGATTATATTGGTGAAATAGGCTATCCCCTTCATACTCGTATTTTTGAACATAAAAGAAATTTCAAAAACCGTGATATTCGTTCTAAAATTGTCCAACATGCCATAGAAACCAACCATCTGCCTGATTTTGATAATGTTAAAATAATTGTATTTAACTGTTCAAATTATCATGCTAGAATTTTCCTAGAAGGCTGGTTTTCTAAATTTCATTTTTCACCTCTTAAAGAGACATGCGCAGTTCCAGCCAAATACACTGCACTTTTATTATAGAATGCTGTCCGTTTGTCTCAACGTTTACTTTTTGGTGTTTTCATTGATGAGAGGCCTAAAATTGCTTGAAACGTTTAACTTTATGTTGTGGTTATAATATTTTAATTTTTTATTGCATATAATAATTGTCTCGGTTTTTGTATAATTAAGAAGTAATTATATTTTATTGTTTATAAATTGTATGTTAAACATTTTTTAAATATTTCTTTCAAAATTTTGTTTTTCATTTATTACTTTTTGAAAAATTATGATTTCAATTGCCTCAGTGGCAGCTGAGTTGCAAATTGCAGTTGCTAAAACCCTCTTTGTTGCTGTGTTATTTTCTCTTGATTCGTATTCATGTTACCGGTGTTTTCAAACAGTTCTTTGTTCTTTTTGAGATGTAGGTACAGCTAAATGCAGAATTTATTGTTTTAAATGAATGAAAAATAAATCTTTGAGACTCGACGGGTTAAAGGAATAATTTGTGACTTTTGATAAACTGATGACAGGATTTTTTTTTTTTTTTCATAATTATTAGGGAGAATGCTTTGAATATATATACATGTATGTATACGTATAAACAATATTTTAAAAGATAAAATTAAATAATAAATAAAAGTTATTATATTTATATTTAATTTTTTTTAAAGGTTAAATTTTCTTTTTTGACGCAATATTATTAAATATTTGGGAATTGAAATATTAAAATGAACATAAAAATGCACAATGACTTATAATGTTTATGTTTAATTTTCTTTAAATGTGAAAATTTCTTTTTTGACCTATGGAAGTTAAATACTTGGGAATTGAAATATTAAAATAAAAAAAAATTATTCCAGACTGGAAAGGTTTAACTTTTAATTCGTGGCTTTTGATGTATAGGTGCCAGAGTTTTGCTGGAATTATGGAATTAGCAAAAATAATTCGTAAGATATATATATATATATATATATATATATATATATATATTTTTTTTTTTTTTTTTTTTTTTTTTTTTTTTTAAGGACTCAGGACTATTAGTCTCAATCTGGGATTTTTGCGGCGTCATTTTTCGATAGTTGGACATTTATCGATATCTAAAATTTATAGAAAATATAATTGAATAATTTGAAAGCGATGTTATAATTTGAAAAAAAAAAAAACTAATAGTCCTCCGTCCTAAACTTAATTCTGCTTCTGCCAAAATTTCATCAAAATCATTTTTTCCCTTGGAAAGAAAAATAAAATAAAATAAAATAAATGCTTAAAAGCTCGAAAAAGTTTTTTTTTAAATAATTTTGAATTAGGAAAGAAAAAGTGCGCGTGCAAAATGAAAAAAAAAAAAAAAATGAATTTAACATGTGGCATCTATATATATATATATATATATTATCTATCGATTAGGGAAATCAGGAAATAAACCTTTTAAATAACCTAAAATAAAATAATATTAATATTTTAAATATTTTAAATATTTTATCAAATTACATAAGAGACCAAGAGAAAATTGTATTTATATTTACATATACACCTATAGTACCCCTTTCTTTATGTATTCATATTTCCCAATCGATAGATATGATAATTTATTTACTTATATATTTATTTATTTTTATTTTATTTATTTATTTATTTTTTGTTAAACTATTTTCAAAAATGGCTTTTGGACACGTAGCTGATTATAATAATTAAGTAAAAAAGGAGAGAAAATGATATTTTAGTTTTCGAGAGTTGTTTGGTCTGAAACTCTGATTAAATCCAAATAATAATTAATTTAAATAAATAAATAAATATATATATATATATATATATATAGCTTCATCTAGAAGAAAACTGTTATCTCGAATAATACGGGCTTAAAGATTTTTTTTTAAGTTTTTATTAAAATGTTATTTATTTCTTACAAGTATAAGGGTACAGCAGTTATCCATGTTTTACAAAGGGTTCGAACCAAAAAGCTGTTGCTGAAACAGGTCAGTTCCCTGACAAGTTTTCATCTGGCCGGCATAACGTCTGGTTTAATTTTTTGCCTTACATTTCATTTCTAAATAATTTTAAGTGCTAGCCAATGGTTTATTCAATAGCAGCATAACAATTAACAATGGTAATAAAAAATAATTTTTCAACAATTAAAAGCTAAACAAGTACGATTACGTAAATACGTTGTTAATGAAAGATAATATTGTTGTGAATTGATAATAAATAACTGCACATACATTGTTGCAATCGATAGTCTTTGCATTTTTATTAATTATAAAGATTTTTAAGCAACTTCTTTTGCGTATTTGTAAAATCATGCTTGGTAAAGTTCAAGTTTTATTTATCGTAAAAAGACTTAAAAATGGGCAAAGTAAAGCAAAGTGTAAAGAATTTCCTTTCACTTATTGATTGTGATGACAATGGTTATGAAACAGCAAACGATGAACCTTTGGATGATTTTTACGATGCTGAAGAAAATGAATATCTTAATTCAGATGAAAGTTCCTATGAAACAACAGATGAAGAAACATTGGACGAATTCCATGACGCGCACAAACACCTACGTTGGAATATGATTACCAAAACAATCGAATTTTATCTACCCTATTGATTGATTGGAATGATTGATCGAATGCCTTATAAGAAGAAACCTCCTATTGTTAATTATTATGACGAAGAAGATTTCATGAAATTGTATGAAGAAGAACTGTTAAAAGAATATTATGAAGAAGATAAGTTAGCGCGTCAGTCGTTGTCTTTGAAGGCTAACGAATTCAAACGTACAGAATTCTCATCTGCTGTTACTAAAAATCAATGTAAGGCTTCATCTGAAAATTATGAAAATGATGAGTTTTTCGATGCACATGAAAACGAATATCTTGACGTTCATTCAGATAAAAGCGAATGTGAAACTACATATGTAGAAAATTTGGATGAATTCCAAGAAATGTTAAAAGAACACCATACAGAATGTGATTTAGCTGCCGAATTCAAAGAGTCCTTATCTGCTGTTATATAACAGGAAATATAAAATTATATAACAGGATGAATTCAAATGATTTTCATCTTAGAGAAACCTAATATTAAATATCCAAAGAAAAACAGTTTTTACTTCCATTACCCTACTACCGTAGGTAATGGAAGTATTGTATTCGGTCTAAAAATTCGATATCGGGTTTTCACCTGATTTACACGTTTTAAGGTCCCCTGAGTCCAAAAAAGTGGTTTTTGGCAATTGGTCAGTGTGTATGTATGTGTGTGTGTGTGTGTGTGTATGTGGAGAATTTTCTGGCTACTATAGGTCAGAAAGTAATAAAGATAGAGCTACGAAATTTTAGGATTGAAATACGTCTGGTGTACAGATGAAATTTCCAAATTTTGGTGAAAATTGAAAAACCGGAAGTGGGACATCGGAAACCGGAAGTGGGACTGTAAGTCCGTATCTCAAAAACGGCTCTAACGATTTTCTTCACACTTGCTATATAAACACTCTGTTAGATGTCCTTTCGAATGATATAGTTGGTTAGTTCAGGAAAATTGATAGGCGTCCTGTATAAATAGCTCGATTTCAGGCCTCACAAAGGCGTTCCTTTAAAAACGGTTGTACGGATTTTTTTTAAACTCGCCATTTTAACTCACTTTTAAATATGCTTTTGTATGTAATTATTGTTTTCCTGTCAATAATTTTTAACCGGAAGTGGGACATCGGGAACCGGAAGTGGGACCGTAAGTCTGTATCTCAAAAACGGCTTTAACGATTTTCTTCAAATTTGCTATATAAACACTCTATTAGATGTCCTTTCGAATGATATAGTTGGTTAGTTCAGGAAAATTGATACGCCGCCTGTATAAATAGCTCAATTTCAGGTCTCCCAAGGGCGTTCATTTAAAAACAGCTGTACGGATTTTTTTCAAACTCGACATTTTAACTCTCGTTTAAATGTGCTTTTGTATGTAATTATTGTTTTCCTGTCAATAATTGATTTTTTGTAAATGTTGGTATCTCAAAAATGGCTCTAACGATTTTCTCTTTAGATCACTTTTATGTTTTCTGATCACATTATCTCTCAAAAATGCATATAATACGTGTAATAGTGTGTAATGGAAGTCGTGTGGTTGTTTCACACCAGATTTTTTTTTTTTTTTTTTTTTTTTTTAACAATATTATTTAAAAAAATAAAAATTAAAAATAAGCAGAGTTTATAATTTTTATATTTCATTTTCGTTAAACGTTAAATTTATATTTTTTAATAGTCATGTTAAAAATTAGATGTTGAAAACTTTTATTTAACACAAAACAATAGCGTACATGTTTCTACTTGTATAAAAAAATATTATAAAATAGTTCATTATTCATTTCGATACGAAAATCTCCGATATATGAAATGATGATTGAGTTGACTACGTTAAACTGCATCATTTACACAGCACGGTAACATTTCAACAGTCTCATTTCTGGAGAGAAAAAAAAATTCTCTCTATTTTCTAAAAACATAATATTTCTCTCCGCTAATGAGCAAGAAACTTTTATTCCTACCGGAACATGTCATTTTAGCATTTGTAACCCGTAGTCATATGTCTTATCAAGAGACACATCTCATTTCTGCATTTCATACGGCAGAGATAGTCACGATTTTGTGTTTTCCAATGGAGCTAGTCCGTATCTACAAATGTTTTAAAATATGTTTAATATTTTATTTTATTATTATTACAGTTGTAAGTTTTCTCCCCAAAAATTGTCTAAGTTAGATTTCCGTTATGCATGAAAGATAATGGTCTTTTCTTCGATACATCCGGAAAGTTTTATTTTTATTCATAAAGTTTCAGGCTTTCAGTCTTTTAAGTTCTCAAAAAAAATAAAATAAAAATAAAAATAAACGATTTCGGCTGTAGTTTTGGCAGAATTGTTATAGTTTTTCTTCCTTAAATTCTTTGAAATGTCTAGCATTTTGTGTAGAATATTAAAATACGAAAATATATTTGAAATTACATTTTAATGTGAATACATTTTTTATTAAAATCACACAATCAACTGTGGAAGAAAATCATATTTATAGAAATTTAATTTTTCCGACTAAGTGAAAATAATGCCTGGACTGGGAGTCGAACCCCGGATCTTTGACTTACAAGGTCAAGGCTCTACCAAATGAGTTATCCAGGCCGACACCCCGGTCAGCATTACTCACTCACACAACCTTTAGGCAGAAACATCTCTGGTCTATCATGTAGATAGCTCGACAGAAATAAGCCGCAGGAAATGAAAAACACCATTAGATAAAGGGAGAAAGAAATACAATTTTTATTAAAATCACACAATCAACTGTGGAAGAAAATCATATTTATAGAAATTTACTTTTTCCGATTGAGTGGTCTTTTCTACAAATGTTTTAAAATACGTTTAATATTTTATTTTATTATTATTACAGTTGTAAGTTTATTACGGCTGCGGTACTTTACTGCGGCTTATTTCTCTCGAGCTATCTACATGATAGACCAGAGATGTTTCTGCCTAAAGGTTGTGTGAGTGAGGAATGCTGACCGGGGTGTCGGCCTAGATAGCTCAATTGGTAGAGCCTTGACCTTGTAAGTCAAAGATCCGGGGTTCGACTCCTGGTCCAGGCATTATTTTCACTCAGTCGGAAAAATTAAATTTCTATAAATTTAATGTGAATATTTATAAAATAAAATATTACATGTAACTACACTGCCTCAGTTATCGTTACTTCTGAGGTGTTACTCAAATTTTTTCAAAAATAACAATGTTAAAAACTAATATAATGTGTTAATCCAGTAACTTTTATCACATCTAATATACGAATGCATAAATAAAGATTTTAAAATCAATTTAAAGTTATAATTGCCCATTAAATAGATAGATCGTTAACATTGTGATGATTACCGTATCGCTGATGGAGTCATTCACTACACTAACATTATCACGCTTACTTATGTGCATAATACGAATCTTGAAATCTACTAGAACGTCATCTAAGTTAATTGAACTATTATTATATCACTAATAAATATTTTGAACTGCATTATTCATTATAATAATAGTAAATTAAGACCTTAACAAAGGTATATCGTAATAGCTTAACCGTTATTATAGCTATTAGCGATGAAATAAATCGAATGCTAATAGCTCTAAAATTAATCTCCTAACTTAAGTAAATATTATTAGGCATGTACTTCTTTTTAATGTTTGGATAAATATTTATATTTTCCAATATTAATGTATCTTAAACTTTTATTTTTATTCTGGTATCCAAAAATAAAATTATAAATGTCTTTTCTAAATAATAAAAAATATTTTGTATGCGGGTACTACGTTCCGATCCACGTTTAACAGCAATATGTAAGTTTTACTTTCTTATTTCCTCTTACGACATTTCTTTTATTTCATTTACAAAAAAAATGTGCTGAAATACAAAGAAAAAGTGTAAAATATATTTTATTGTGAGCCATCTTTTGAAGAAATATAACATATAAATGCAGTGTGTCCCAATAAGGATCGCAACTTATGAGCGTATAATAAAACACAAATGTATTGATGGTATTAAGTTTATATATTTGTATTGAGTTTATATTATGTTTATACGTAATCACAGATATCATACATTTTAAAAATATTTAAATTACTGAATCTCATTAGTAAACTTGTATATTATACACTCAAAAGTTGCGTTCTTCATAGGACACCCAATACATTATCCTGATTACATTACTATAGCATTGCTAAACACAGTTTTGAAAAGCATTAATGAAAAAATAATAATATGATGTGTAAATGTAATAACTTTTATCGTATAAAGTACATACGAGTGTATAAATAGCGTCAAGTTATAATTAATCATCAATTATATAATCCGATAACTTTGTGATTTGAATCACTTCAGAATCTTTCTGATTATCGATAAATATTATACGAATTTTTAAACGCACTAGAACTCCGTATAAGATTGTTGAAAATTGATAAATATTATTCTAACCTTAAATAAGTTCCTTTTTTTTTTTTTTTTTTTTTTTAAGTCCTTACTTTTGGATCATTCATAATGCTTTCAAACATTTCGACATTGTTGTGGCCCCTAGTGGCCCTAGTCGTAGTGATTTCACAAGTTAGAAGTTCAGCTAGCATCTAACATGGGTCTTTATTAAGCCATTCCTCCAATTCTTCGTTTTCAAACTTTTTCGGTGCACCTGAGCGTTATTTTTCTCCATGATCAAAATCGTTATTTTTGAAGCGTCGAAACCAATCTCTGCATATTGTTTTCGACACAGCATCTCACCGTAGGTCTCAACAAGAATTCTGTGTGCTTCAGCTGCAGAATTCTTTTGAATAAAATAATGCAATAAAATTCCGGAAAATGCTGTTTATTTGGTACAAAAGCTCGACATTTTCAGAACTAAAAAAAAAAAGCGTTGTTTACACTGTGACGAACTAACATACACCAAAGTTTAAGTTTACCCATAGTACTCCCTATAGATGCGTTACTATCTGAAATTATACTTACATACAGGGTGATTAAAATTAAAGTTACGATTTCAAACCGCTATAATTTTAAAACTACCCATCAAAGCGATTTGATATATTACCAAAGTAATCGTGAGGCAATGAAATTTTGTTTGGGGGAGGAAAATAATAGTTCCAACATGTTCCTGTAGATGGCGATGTCAGGGTAATGTCAGAAGAAATGCCTAAATGGACTCATTAAACACAGGAATGTTGTTAGCAATACAATGAAATAGCAGGAAACAATAGGCTTCAAGAGTTTTTACTACAATTTTTTTTTAACAAAAAGACAAGAATACGTGTTTACAGCGGAAACAGTCATAGTAAAAAGAGAAAAAAAGGAGCTCCATGAAACAAATACTTTACGGATAATTAACGGCACATTTTGGAACTTTCTTTTTTTTTTTCCAAACAAAATTTCATTGCCTCACGATTGCTCTGGTAAAATACCAAATTGCTCTAATGGATAGTTTTAAAAGTGTATCTTATTGAAATCGCAACTTTAATTATAATCACCCTATACTCCTTGTAATGTCAGCTGTTAGAACAGTGAAAACTTATTTAAGGTCCTAATATAATTAACTAGCAGGCTACGCCCGCTTCGCTGGTCACTATTTTTAAATGAATCATTATAATTAATGAATTCTCAAAATTGCATTAATTTTTATCATGTGAAAAAAAAAAAAAAAAAAAAGAAAAAAAAAAGAAAGAAAGAAAAAAAAACTCTGATCGGGAAAAATGTCTCACCGGGTCCCCACTGCCTTCGGCAGCGTAGACCCGTGCGCGATGCGCACGCGCGAATGCATATATATGAGCGCAATAAAAATTTTACAAATTCGAAAATATCCGCAATCGATTTGAAAGTATCAAAAACCTCTATGCACCAGTTTTGAACGATCTATCTCTATTTTTATTTTTTTGCCCCTCCGCTCCCTCCCCCCTTCCCGCCCCTCCCAATAATTTTAAAAATTCAAAAATATCCGCAATCGGTTTGTAGGTATCGAAAACCTCTATAACCAATTTTGAACGATCTAACTCTATTTTTATTTTTTTGCCCCCCCTCTCCCCTCCCCCCTTCTTGCCCCTCCTAATAACTTTACACAATCGAAAATATCCCCATTCGACTTGCAGGCCTCTTGAACCTATCTGTACCAATTTTGAACGGCCTAACTGTATTTCTATTTGTTTTTGCCCCATAGCCCCCCCTTACCGCCCCACCCCCCTACCCGCCCCTCCTAATAATTTTATAAATTCAAAAATATCCGCAATCGATTTGTAAGTATCGAAAACCACTACGTACCAATTTTGAACGATCTGACACTATTTTTATTCCCCCCCTCCCCTCCCCCCTTCTTGTCCCTCCTAATAACTTTACACAATCGAAAATATCCCCATTCGACTTGCAGGCCTTTAAAACCTATCTGTACCAATTTTGAACGGCCTAACTGTACTTCTATTTGTTTTTGATCCATAGCCCCCCCCCCCCTTGCTGCCCCACCTGGGGGCTGAATTTCTAAAATTCCAGAAATTGGTTTTTAGATAGTTGCATTAGCTATATTTTTGAGCAAAAATTTCACGTATATCTATTTTTTTTGTTAGAGATATATAGGATTATGCGAAATCACGTTTTACGCATGTGAAATCACGTTTTGCGCCCCCGTTGGGGACCGAATTTCAAAAATTCCAGAAACCCATTTTTAGACATTTGTATTAGCTATATTTAAAAGCAAAAATTTTACGGATATCCGTTTTTTTTTTGTTTGAGATATGAAGGATTTTGTGAAATTGCGTTTTGCCCCCCCTCCCCCCCTTGGGGGGCGAATTTTGTAAAATCGCTTGCGGCGTTGTCTTTCTCGGGTCGTAACCATTAACCGTGCCAAATTTGGTCCCGCTCGGTGAAACGGCCTAGGATTCTATAGCGGACACACACACACACACAGACAGACACACACACAGACTCTGATCTTTTATATATATAGACTACATCGTCAGTTATAATAATCAATTAAAAGCTTAATAAAGGCTTATCGTTATAAAACAATCATTATTCTTACTCATACAATAAATACATTACAATATATAAAACGTTATTACCAAAATCTCCGAATTAAAAGGTTGTAAAATTTATTCAAAGGTCAAAGATTTATCCTCAAAAATCAATGTCGATTTATTTTTCAAATTTACTCCATAAACTTGTCTAAATGAGTGGTGGTCAATCTTGCTATTTATTTGCCAATGAACGGATAGCACTGCGCTGGGGGGGAAAAAAATGAGCCTTAATACCATTTTGCTGATTCTTGACCTCCTGAATCAGAATATGACTCCCATTTTTCCAAGTCACCCGCCGTTTTCTTGGAACACCACCCCTCCCTCAATTTTTTCACTGTTGGGAATTTTATGGCCATGAATTTGACTTGGAGAATGATAAAGAATTAATTTAACACATAAAAACAGAAATATATAAAATGTTTAATAAATAACATTAATAATAGATTTAAAAAAAAATAGTAATAAATTTTTCACACCAACAGAACTCAAACTTGAACGTCCTCCAGCTCTTTCCTCTAAACACAACAACTTAGAATATATCACCTCAGTTCTCTTCCCTCCGAGTAAATTCACCAGCCCCCATATTCCAATTTTTTCAGGTCCCATGGACGAAGCCTTCACGGAGGCAGAAATCCGGGCTGCTCTTTATAGCTTTAACGTAAATAAGGCCCCTGGACCTGACAGCATAGACTTCAGAATCCTTAGACACTCCTTCAATACACTCACATATATTTTTCACACATGGACAAACTTATGCCTCGAACTACAATATTTTCCAGAAATTCTCAGAAGGGGTGAAGTGGTGTACTTTCTGAAGCAAGGGAAGCTTCCCTCTGAACCCTCCTCTTATCGACCGATCTGCCTGCTCCCAACAATAGGCAAATTACTAGAAAAGCTCATTGTCAATAGACTAAATTTCTACCTGGAATCCAATAATCTTCTACACCCCAACCAATTCGGGTTCAGAGAGGGCAGATCATGTGAACTCGCTTTGCAGCAAATTTTAAACTCCTGCGCTCTTAACTTTCAGTCTGGAAAGTACACCACTCTTATTTCACTTGACATTAAAGGGGCTTTCGACAACATCGAATGGCCACACATCCTACACACTCTACAAACACTTAACTGCCCGAGAAATCTTGCGGGAGTCATCAGCTCTTACCTCTCCAACAGGAAAATCTTGATTAACTGGGGCCCTAACTACAGTGTTTTTCCACAATCTAAGGGCTGCCCCCAGGGATCGTGCCTAGGCCCGATCCTCTGGAACTTGGTGGCCAACAAAATTCTTCTAAAAATGAACTCAGAGGGTTTTAAAACCCTCGCATATGCTGATGACTTCTCTGTGATTCTCTCGGGTTTAACGAGAAAAGTTCTGGAGGAACAGGCCCAGGCTGCCCTCTCCCTCTTCAGCTCCCTATTAATAGAATCAGATCTAACACTCTCACCCTCGAAAACGCAAGCATTAACCTTCTCCTTTCCAAGACTCCTTAAACGGAACCCAGTGATGAGGATCGATGGCGTCAGTGTCCGTCATGTTCCACAACTAAAAATATTGGGAATCACAATAGATAGAAACCTAAACTGGCTGGCACACATACAAGACCTAAAAATAAAAACTTCTAAAATCTTCCACAATTCAGCAAAAATGGCAGGGAAGAGGTGGGGTATATCCACCTTCTTCCTAAAAACCTGGTATAAAATAGTAATAGAAAAGATCCTAACCTACGGCGCTGGCATTTGGGGGGGCAACCTCACCAAAGCAGCGTCGAATAAACTTAACTCAATACAGAGAATGTTTTTGGTCCAAATCTCTAGAGGTTACAAAACAATCTCTACTGATGCCCTCACAGTCATCACTGGTATTCCACATGCTCACCTCCAATTAAAATACAACTTTAACAAAATTAACGTCCTGCAATTAAATAATTCCATTCTCACAGGTACTCTCCTCCCTAATATTCATGTCCAACAGCTTTCTAACAGCTGGCAAATACACCCAGCACAGGATGCTGCTTCCCTTTTCATAAATTGTGCAAAAAACAGCTTCTCCCCGTCTGCTCAACTGGCGATCTACACTGATGGCTCCAAAACCGATCATGGAGTGGGAGCTGCACTCTGCGTTTTAAACAATAACAAAGTTCTCCATCAGTGGGCAGGCAGGCTCGCAGACCACAATTCGGTCTTTCAGGCTGAGCTCTTTGCCATCCTGAAGGCAGTTGAGTGGTCAGAAAATAACTCTCCAGACTACAATCAAATCTCAATCTTCAGTGACAGCCTCTCGAGCCTGCAGGCCATAGCTCGCCACAAGAGCAGACACCCACAAGTAATTGAAATTAAAATAAAGCTCTCAAAATTAAAAACTAAAATCTCCCTGGCACACGTTTCTGCCCATAAGGGGGTCGTCGGAAATGAACTAGCGGACTCTCTTGCAAAATCAGCAACAAAATCTAGTGACATAGCCTATTCACTCCCAGCTCCCCCTTCCTTCATAAAATATCACCTAAATCAAAAACTAATTAATGACTGGCAGAGTCTCTGGAGTGTGTCTCCAAAAGGGAGATACACTCACGAGCTAATACCAAATGTCTCACTCAATATTTGGGACCTCTCTCCGGAAATCTCTGCCTTTCTGTCAGGTCATGGCCCCTTCCCCAAATACCTCCACAGATTTCATTGCCGACGATCACCCTTATGTTCATGCGGTGAGGAGGGGACTGCACAACATTACTACTTTCACTGTCAACTTACAATACCTTACCATTTAAGGAACCCTTATCCTAGACCAGCAACCTGGCTGAACAATATAATAACTAGAAAGCCCCTAAGGTTCAAATTAAAGCGCATCTATGCCTTCCTTCAAGATTTATCAAATTCAACAAACTAAATTCCTTCTCTATCTTTCCTTAATTTTTCCTCCTCTCCTACATGGCGAATACTGGTCATGTCTGATGCTACAGAATTCCACTGAAGTGCTCTCGGAAAGCAATCATCCTGCGCATGATGTTGCTAACCAACATTGTTCTTAGGGTGTTTGGGCTTGATATAAAGACTGCGAGAACATTGTATAAAGACTGTGAAATTTGTACATTACCTGAATGAACTTTGTAATTAGGCTTCCACTTGGCACCGGTCCTCTTCACTTTCATGCAACTTTGTCGCCTTTTGTCGCGGGAGAGCTCTGCTCTGGCGACCTTTGTAATTTTTTTTTTTTTTGTTATTTGCTGTGCAATAAACAACGGGGGAGGCTTAACCTTTGGAGACGGGCTCTTCTGAATCTCCACAGTGGCTTTGGAGCCCCTCTCTAAAGGTTAAAAACGCTCAAAACCACTGCATAGTGGTGAGCGGCTTCTTTCCGTCTTAGAATCTTAGAATCTTAGAATAGATTAAAAAAATATAAGAAATGTAATACATAATTTTAATAGCAAATCCCCCTAAATTTTCCCTTTGCCTCAAATGTTAATGCTTTAAATTTTTCCAACTCTGTAACCCTTCAGAAGATATATAACAGTTAAAATAATTCTTTCCAACTCTAAAAATCAAATTCATAGCTATAAAATTACCGAAAAGTGATAAAAATAGGTGGCTGACCCTAAAAAACGGTAGGTGATAAGGCAAAATGGGCATCATATTCGGATTTAAAAGGTCATTTACATAAGAATTTGCAAAAATGCAGAGCTGTATAATCTTGAATACGAAATGATTTTAGAAATGTAATTTATTAAATTTATTTTTTATTATATTTAGAAATGTCAAAATTGAATTATTTTTCAATCTGTTCATTTTAAAGTAAATTTTTCAAGCTATTTATGGCATGAAGATTTAGGTTTGGGTTGTCGCTCTATGGTCATTTTTCCCCCTTTAATGCTAATTAGATCAATACTGCACAAAAGAAACACTGACGCATAATAATTACCCCAAAACTACAATTAATTAGAATAAGAGCTGACAAAAAAATTACGATATGTTTACAGCAGGTGTTCATAATAATAGGCATGTACAAAAGAAAACTGTAGATAAATTAATTTTCGTCCTTATATCCTATAAAAGATTTTTCGATTCATAGGTTCTATAGTATGGACATTTACCGTTCATTACGTTCTAATAAAGGTTTTCTAACGTAAAGATTTTTAACTTTCTAGTATTTTCAATTTTTTCTTATCACAAATATTTTGAAACTCTTCAACTTAAAAATTATTCCTACAAAATTTTTAAGAATACTTAACAAGTTTAATTATTTTATAATTCAGTTATATGTAATTAATTTTGAAGAAAGACCTACATTTAGATTTATTAATTTTCCTATGTTTAATGCATTAAAATTAAATGCATTGTTTTCATCGTAATTCATGTTCACTAAGAAAAAATATACATCGCCTTCACCTGGAATGAATAAGCAGTCATTTTCTGAATTCCTAAACTAGAAATATAAATTTTTGAGTTATACGCAACAGTAACAAATAAACTGAATAGAGGAAATGGTCAAGAATTCTTAATTTTGCTAGATGGTGAAATAAAATTATGAATATCATGAACCCTTTGTATTATGAAAAATTCTCCCTTGATTTACTAGAATTGGGTCATAAACCAAAATTATAGTTACTAAAATTCTCTTCTATTCACATTTATTTGCAGACATTTTTAAATAAGTTTAATGACAATAATATAGAAAAACGATATGAAATATTAATAGGAGTTTTAGAACTCGCTGGCAAAGTGAACTAGAATTTATAAGGATGATATAGAACTATTTTTGCTAGAGACACAATTTAGGTTCTAGATTTCAGTAATTTTTTATCAGTAAAAAAATAACCAATTTCTTCCCACTGCTGTTTTTTCTGTCATTGTTTTTAATTCCGTTATTTCTCCCTACTTACATATTTATAAAAATTTTTGCATCTTTAACCCGCCATTGCACTGTGAGAACCAGTGTATTTACTAGAATGCAATGTAAGAGAAACATTTTATATATTCAGTGAAAAAAATTATAAGAAACGTAAAATTTATACGTATTTTTTTTTTTTTTTTTTTTTTTTTTTTTTTTTTTTGGTGGGTGTTATATTTCAACCATTCAAATACTGAAAGAAAATTGTCTCTTTTTCCCAACCGTGCACTGGCGGGTTAAACATCTTGTTCACGATCTTGTTTCAATGATTTTGGATAATTTTATCTTTTTTTAGTTCCCCATCATACAATAGGTATGGGTAACTTAGGTAAACGTGAAAATTTTCGACCTAGGTTTATTGACTTTTATACACGTTTTCAGGTGGGAGGAATCCGAAAAGGACAAAATTTGTATAGTGTCTGTCTGTAGGGTGTCTGTTATTGTGTTAGTCCGTTAGTCTGTGTACACGATATCTCAAGAACAAGATGTCGCAGAGAGGTTAGATCAGTTTTAAAATATTACTTTCGACACTGGCAAGAACCCTATTCATTTGCAACATTCGAATTCAAAAACTTCGTAAGTTATTAGAAATTTACGATTTTCTTAACATGGGAGAATAGGACAAAATTCACTTAAACGTGCATTAAATGGACACTTTTTACTGTACAAATGTCAGACCAGTTTTAAAATATCAGTTTTGATGCCGGAATAAACATCAGTCTCTATAAACATGCTACTTTGAAAGTTTCGCAAGTTATTGGAAATTTACGAATTTCTTAACATGGCAGTGTAGGGCAAAATTTCACATAAACGTCAATTTTGAAAGATATTTTCATCGTAAAGATGTCAGGCTACTTTTGAAATATTATTTAGGACACTGGCATGAATATTAATGACTATGAATTTTCCAATATACAAATTTCGTAAGTTATTGGAAATTTACGAATTTCTTAACATGGCAGAATAGAGCAAAATTTCACATAAACATCAATCTTGAGGGATATTTTCATCGTAAAGATGTCAAACCACTTTCAACATATTATTTATTATACTGGCATGAATATCATCAATGATTTTTCCAATTTAAAAAATTAGTAATTTATTTGGAATTTACGATTTACTTAACATATCAGAATAAGGCAAAATAGAGCATAAACTTCCATTTTGAGGATCGTAAATACATTAGACAACTTCAAAATTACATTTATGATATTCGTTTGAACATGATTGAATACAAATATTCTAATAGGAAAATTTCGTAATTTAATCGTAATTTACGATTTTATCAGCATAGCGAAATTGTATATTTTTCATATAAATATGAATTTTGAGAATTATTACATTGGAAATAGTAGCATGAAAACTAAACAACGGAATTGACCCTGATAAAATAAATTAATAGATTAGAATAAGATAAATATGTCGAAGTGAACGGTGGATACCCTATTAGGCGGGGACTTCATTCCGTCACTGTTTCAAGCTCTGGTCAAATTCATTTCTTTTAACATGATTATAATATGTCTCGCACTAGACATTTATGAGAACATAAATATGATGGGGAACTGAGCAGAGCCCACCTATGCAAACTAGTTTTTGTTGTTGTTGTTGTTTTTTACTTTTAATAACATTTTTAAAGATTTTTTTACTTTCTCTTACCCATATGGTAGAGAAAGTATTGCTTTTGGGTCAAATTTTCGAAAGTGAGATTTTGTTATATTTACATGTTTTGAGGTCCCTGAATACGAAAATCATGTTTTTAGCAAATGGTCTGTGTGTATGTGTGTCTGTGTGTCTGTGTGTCTGTGTGTGTGTCTGGCTGTGTGACTGTCTGTGTGTGTGTCTGTGTGTATGTCTGTCTGTTATCAGCATATCTCAAAAACAAATTATGGCAGAGAGTTCAAACTCGGTATTCTAAATGTGTATCATATATAGGGATGCTACAGTAAGCTTTTCGTTGAGATGAAGCAAATGGTTTGTGTACAGGGACACTCAAAAGTATTCAAATACATTACGTCTATGGTGGAAATTGCAGGTAAGTAGAGTTTAACAGCTATAGACTGCACTAAACCAAATGAAACGAATATATATATTTTTGTAATAGAGATAGTCAACTGGGAAAAAAAATTTTGTATGTAGGATTCTCGCCTCCCCCCTCGAAGGGAGTAAATTTTCATGATAGGTATCATTCAAAAGAGCTCGTCAATACCTTTAAAACGAATGGTTGAACTATAAATCTGAAATAATTTAAAACAAAGTTATAGATTTTTTTTTTTTTTTTTTTACTTTTAACGAAAAACTTAGAAAAAAAAATCTTTTTTTTTTTTTTATATTGAGAGTAAAATGGACTTTTTCTTTATATTTGGTGTTACAATACTTCTCTAATATGGAAATCGTCTGCATTATCATAAAAGATAATTTTTTTAAAGAATAATTTTAATAAATTATATTTTTAAAACAGAGTTATTTTTAATAACCGAATTAAATTCTATATAAAAGTAGGTGCATTAATGAAACGGGGGGTTGAGGGGGCGGTAGCCCCCCCCCCCCAATACAGAACTAATTACCGTATAAAACTCTTCCGAAGCCTAATTTGAATTGTTTACCATACGTTTACATGACAGTTCTCGTTATCTTACCTCTTAATCTGCAACCGGTATTTATAGTATTAAATTTCAGGGTAAGAGAAAGTCGTGTGAGTGACACACCAGATTATTCAGTATGTTTTTTTTTTTTTCCTTCTTTTTTTTTTTACTTCTATTTAAGCTAATTTCCGTAGTTAAAGTTTTTGAAACATCTTTTATTCTTATTTGTTATCTTACTTCTTGTGTAAAATGTTTTAAAATTACATTTCAGCCTACGTACCTATGTACCGCTTTATGTATATAGCTTTTGATAAAGAATCACACTTAATTAATTAAAAATTAAGTAATGGTTACACATTTCTGAATTTTAGGCCATGAATAAAGTTCTTTGTTTTTCATGCAGTATAGCATTTAAATGTTTGCTAAGTATGAATAACTGTATTTAAATATTTAGATATTTTTAATGGCTTTCATTTTAGTAGAAATTTAAAAAAAATTTTAACATGTTTAGCCCAAACATTTCGCAGAGTGATAATAAAAAACAGAAACATAACCGTTTTGAATAAAAAGGTTTTAAAAATATCAATTTTCTTACTGTAAGCGATGAGAGTGGTTTTTGCTTGAAATGTAAAATATATCATTTCAAATTTCATATAAAAATAAAAAAGTTAAAAAAAAAGTTTTTTTTTTTTTTTTTTTTTTTTTTTTTGCCATTATATTTACACCTGACCTCTAAAAATATTTTAGCACATACATAATGAAGTTTATGAAGCAGCAATGCATATGCCGGATGTCTCATAAATTCTGTAAATTTACATACGTTACAAGGAATCGACACAAAATCTTTTAACATTAAGGTAACTGTAGAATCTAATTTTATAAGTATGCAAAATAACAAAATCTGCATTGGTGTTTCTGGACATTATGCCTCGTTTGGAAATAATGAATAATCAATTATGTGGATTAAGCCATATTTTAATAAATGGAATTAAATTATAATCAATATTTTTAAATAAAGCACTGATGCATTTATTAAAACATTTAAAAATATTAAAAAAGTATATATATATATTTACATTTTTAATCTTTAATGCTTTAATAATTTTTGTAAAAAATTAGACACACAGGGGGGAAAATGCCAAAGAAATTACTTTTTTCCACTTACTCAATTATTGTCATAAAATTGATATTTTGCTATATTAGCGTACGTAAATGAATTTGCAAAGTTTGCGCACCAGGTAACCTCTTAAATTGATTTTGCATTTATTTTTTATTGTAGTTCCATTTTAATTTCCACTAAAAATGCAATTTTTGCCGTCATGCATTACATTTTTTCTCTTTTTTTAATTATCTACGCAGGTTAGTTTCTTTCAATTTCTTCTTTTTATTGAATATTCACTTTGAGTTCCCTAAACGTAATTCTATTATTCACGTTCGTACGGATTTAGCGAATTCATTATTTGGCATTTTTTCTTTATTTGCCGGCTCTTCTTTTAGTGGTCTCCATTTTTTTTAATAAGTCATAAGACAAAAAAAAGCCAGTAATAAACTAATTGGATGAATGTCTAATTTCGGCTGAATCTAAGTATTTGATTCAATTTTCTGATGTTATTTCTTAACTTAATTTATTTATCCTGATTATAAAAGAAGCAAGTTCGTATTTTAACTATGAAAGTTAATATTTTTGGATTGATTAAAAAAAAATTAACTTTTTCCAATTTTTGTAAAGAAGTAATCGATAATATATACAGTTAAAATTATTTACTAAGCATACAATTCATTTCGAAATGTTACATTAATATTACTTTTAATCCTGTTTAATTTGATAATTATTCCATTTTGTTTATCAGTTTCAAATCAGTAAGTGTGTATTATAAGATCTCCTACATATTAAAGTTTGATTTAATTTACTTTGTCTTTCATAATGAAGAAAGGAAATTACAAAGTTGTTTGAAATAATTAAATATTGCGAGAGAAACATTATAATTTGTAAAAGAATAATGTCCCACTTTTTAAATAGGTCATACTGGAGAATCATTTTGAGTAATTCTGTACTGATAAGTATAAAGGATTTAAGTCCATATTCTTGATTTTTCAGGAGACGAAAAATAAAGTTAAACTAACTAAAAACTAATCAGAAGAATCGATTAGGTAAAAGGGATTAGGTTGATTTATACCCTTTATACCTTTCAGTGATTGTCAATCTTCATTTAATAAAGGAAAAAAATTGAATTAAATATTTTATACTAAAGATTAATGCTAACTTGAATTTCTAACTTGAATCTTTTTTTACCAATTGATTTTCTCAAAGACTAAATGACATGGATTGAAATCCTTTATACCAATCGATAGAGAATTTTTTTCTGAGTCTGACTATGTACTTAACTCAAAATCGACATTTTTGGACTTAAATCCTTTATACTTATCAGTACAGAATTATCGTTGAAAAACTTTATCTAAAATATTTTCCAATCCAACTACAATACCAAAACTTTTTCGAAAACTCCCAACTCCACTAAAACATGAAACTCCATCCACAATTTTCCTCACAATGTTCCAATTCCACCTAATACCTTGCTTTAACCAACAAAACCTTTTGAACTTATTTTACATCTTCGCAACTTTTGGCATCACTATAAAATTTGCCTGTCAGCACTCTCAAGAGCAAGTATTAGTCCTTTTTTTTACATGATCATTTTACAACAATAAACATCCAGTAGCACATATAGATTATTATCTGTCGTTTCAAGATTAACATTCATATTCTTTAGTTCTATAACTTTGGCAATAGTAGGTATAATTTACATGAGTTTTGTGCTACAAGGGAGTATATTAAGCGTATGAAGTTAATAAAGAATCTGTGGAACATTTAATTATCAATAATTCTCCATATATATATCTTTAGTAAATTCTCTCTATATATACATATAAATGCATTGTCTGATTCTATTCTTTTTTTTTCCTTTTGGTTGTTGTTGTTTATGAATTTAAAAAAGAATTGACAGTTGCTTCACAGTAAAAACATGTTTATTAAATCTGAGAAATTTGGGAGGGTGGAGGTGGTGGAGGTGGCGGTTTTTTTTAGCCTAACATGGTGGCGTTTTTAAGCCTAAAAAAGATGACGGCGTTTTTAAGACATTTGCAATGTCTAAATTTCAGATGTAAAAAGGTGTCTTAAAAAGTAAGACTTTTTTTTCGCTTAAAATGTGACCAGCCGTATAAGACACCTTTTTTAAAACTGAATTTAAGACGTTTACTTTTACAGTGTTGCTTCAATGGCTAAAGCATTTATCTAATAACGAAATAAATGACCCAAACAAAATAACCAATGAAGCCACTAACTTTCCACTCACTAATTTATTGGAACTTACACAAGCATCTAAATAAATTTTTGGAATTTTCTAAAAAAATGATAGTATATGGTTATTTTAAATGGGAAACAGAAGAGTTTGTTTGAATAACATATTCAAATTTCGATGAATTTTATTAAATTTATAATACAATCAACAAAATATTTAACTCTTTGTTGCGTATTAAAAAAGAAAATAAAAATAATTTTTACAAATATTAGTTTTTATTTAAAATACGTACCGTTCGTTCTAAAAGATAATTAAGTTGACAATTACATATGCAAGTTTTATTTTGAATTATAGGAAAAGTTTCATAGACTTACTATCAAAATGAAACTTTTACAACAAAAGAATGATATACGAGGGTCGCTCTGAAATTTCTGAGACACGAGTAAACGATACATGTAAGCTTACCAAACTTTAGGGGTGATCAAAGTAGTTCCCTCCAATATCAATGCTTTTTTTTTTTTTTTTTTTTTTTTTCAAAAAATTTAATTCTTTAAGCTATTTATTTCATGGAATCGATACAAATTATTCCTATATAGCCTCATCAATCTCATCTTTAGAATGAAACAACCACCACACAAAATTTTCTTTACATTAAAAAATAGACGAAAATCACATATAACGAGATCAGGGGAATATTGTTCATATTCTATCACTTCCATATGGTTTTGCTCAAGAACTGAACTGTCATTCTTGCCATAAGAAAAGATGGATTATCCTGTAGTATCATAAGCCATCTTACATTGACTTCTTGAATAAATTTAGTGGTGTACTAGTTAGCTGTAACTGCTTTCTGTTCCTGTAGCTCGATGGCTTTGATCAAAATTGTACTTCTGCCGAAAACGGCATACGTTCTTTTTTCACTTATTGTCGTCTTTTCACCATTAAAGATTTAGGATCATCTTAAAGACCCATACTTTACTTTTTTAAGTGTTAGAACGCAGAAAAACGTTATGTACGTTTCATCATCAATTATGATTTTATTTATAAGGCAGTGTTCACCATCATTAAGTAATTTTAAGATTTCTTTACCGATTCTAACACGGTCCACTTTTTGGTGTTTTCTTATATTATGGGGGACTCAAACTAATTTTTTCACATGCAGAACTTTGTGAATAGTTTTATGTATAGTTGCTTATCCAATGTTACGTTCGTTTTGTTTCATTCGGTAAGTGCAGCAATTACAATCGATTAACATTTTCCGTATGGCTAACATTTTCTGCGACTATATCTGACAAGGGTCTTCCTATGTATTCTCGATCCAGAAGAGAACTTAGACTTCAGTGAAATTCTGTGAATCATCTAAATGCAATAACACAAGATACAGCTTCATTTCCATATGCTAATTGTAGATGTTGAAGCTGTTCTTTTTTGTTTAACCCTACTTTAAAATCTAAGAAAATCATAGCGGGATAATACTCTCGACTCAACTTCAATTGCCTTTCTTTCAAATTTTATTCTACGACAGCAGTGTTGTAATTGTTGCCACAAATAATAGTCTGCAGCTATAAAAGAGTTAAAATTTGCAAATTTATTAATTTATTTATTACTTCCATTACACTACTACCGTAGGTAATGGAAGTATTGTATTCGGTCTGAAAATTCGATATCGGGTTTTCACCTGATTTACACGTTTTAAGGTCCCCTGAATCCAAAAAAGTGGTTTTTGGCAATTGGTCAGTGTGTATGTATGTGTGTGTGTGTGTGTATGTATGTATGTATGTATGTGGAGAATCTTCTGGCTATTATAGCTCAGAAACTAATAAAGATAGATCTACGAAACTTTAGAATTGAAATACGCCTGGTGTACAGATGAAATTTCCAAATTTTGGTGAAAATTGAAAAACCGGAAGTGGGACATCGGAAACCGGAAGTGGGACCGTAAGTCCGTATCTCAAAAACGGCTCTAACGATTTTCTTCAAACTTGCTATATAAACACTCTATTAGATGTCCTTTCGAATGATATAGTTGGTTAGTTCAGGAAAATTGATAGGCGTCCTGTATAAATAGCTCAAGTTCAGGTCTCGCAAAGGCATTCCTTTAAAAACGGTTGTACGGATTTTTTTCAAACTCGCCATTTTAACTCACTTTTAAATATGCTTTTGTATGTAATTATTTTTTTCCGGTCAATAATTGATATTTTGTAAAAGTTGGTATCTCAAAAACGGCTCTAACGATTTTCTCTTTAGGTCACTTTTATGTTTTCTGATCACATTATCTCTCAAAAATGCATATAATACGTATAATAGTGGGTAATGGAAGTCGTGTGGTTGTTTCACACCAGATTTTTTTTTCACCTATCATTTACCTCTGTCTCAAAAATTTCAAAGTTAAATTCGTATTATTGTTAATTGAAGAGAAATATTTGAAATCCTGTGAGTAAATATTAATTCAGAAAAAAAAAAACAGAATTTACTAACTTTTTTAAACTCTTTTTTAAAAAAATATAATAAAGTTTTAAAGAAGAAAATAAAGCTTGTCAAAGATAAAATTCCTAATTGCTTCTCTCAATCGCTTTATTCACTGTGGTTGTAATTAATTTTTAAAGAAATACTACTGAAAGATAAAATTGAAAGAACGATTGAACCACAAAATGAATATCTTACTTCTTTCAGAATGCAGTCTCGTGGAGAGTACTAATTAGCATCTTGTTATCGTTTCTAAATATATTTAAAAGGACTGTTCCACGAAAATACTAATTATTTCTAAAATTTTAGAAATTAAATTTAAGTAATATTAATAGAAATGGATTTAAAAACAAATTGAATTCAGATATTTCTTTCATCGTGTTAATAATTATTTTAATGCTCAAACTCATAGAATATTATATTAAATATAAAATATTATCATAATTTCTAAGCTCATATAACCAGTGGCACTTAGATCAATATGTTAATAAAACCTCTTGAATAAAATTTTCACAAATCTTAGCATCTATTTATTTTTATTAATCATATATGTTTATTTATTTTATTTATTTTATTTTATTTTATTTATTTATTTAAATTAATTTATCATTATCATTATAATTATTATTGTTATTATTATTATTATGAAAATTTGGGAAATAACTATGAGAAAACGGTAATTAAAAAAAAAATATATATATGTATATATTTTCATGAGAAAATCTTTTAATGGTCACATGGTAAATTTTAGAAATTACCTAAATCATCAATCGTGCAACATAATCACTAATCTATAAAAATTCTAGTCGTATTAATATATATATATATTAACAAAAGTTGTATGAAACCATAAAACTTATTTTTAAAAATATCTAGACGAGTTAAAAGTCATAGAATAAAATTTCACATACCGGTGGCACTTGTTCGTAATATTCTCTATTTCTAACAAACATTTATCGTTCTGAATCTGAATCACTACTTATATACACAGGTAACCCAAGAACATGGTACTTGAAGAACACGGATACCTTCCCCCGAATTACATGGTTTCAACTACACGATTCTCGAGTAATTCTTTTGAAAAAGGATAAAATACCGGGTGATCCAAAAGTCAGGACAAACTTTAAAAATGAATAATTCGAAAACAAATCAAGATACAAAGATACGGTTTGTACCAAACGGATGGAAAAGAAGCCGGGTTTTGTGTAGCAACGAAAAAAAAATAGTTATGTTGGCGACCAACAGATGGCGCTGTCGGATTTCTGATGTAGGATTATGCAAAGCAACAAAAGGCATAAAAAGGAGCAACTGCGGCAGGTAATGGTTGTCGAAGCTAACATGCATCGAAATATCGCATTCTCAGTCGCTACTTTAATCACGCATGGCCTCCAAGATCTCCCGATCTGACACCCTGTGACTTTTGGCTGTGGGGATTCTTGAAATCAAAAGTGTACCACGACCAACCGGAATCACTAGCAGCACTGAAAGATGACATCCGCCAAAATGTGTCTGCCATAACGCAAGAAATGCTACTAAATCCTGTGAACGGTGTTGTGAATCGTCTCACAGCTGTACTTCTGAATGATGGGCAGCACATTGAGCAGTTATTGTAGTAGTACTAATTAACTGTAATTAAGCTGACTTGTTAGTTATCAACACTTTTTTCATTTGTAAATCATCTTTTGGTGAAATAAAATACTATAGCGCCATCTGTTAGTCGCCAACAGAAAAAAAAATTTTTTTTCGTTGCCACACAAAACCCGGTTTCTTTTTCATCCGTTTGGTGAAAGCCGTATCTTTGTATCTTGATTCGTTTTCGAATTATTCATTTTTAAAGTTTGTCCTGACTTTTGGATCACCCGGTACATATCTTATCTGATATAAAATTATTTTCAAATATGTCATTTGTTTGATAAAATAGAGAGTTGGGATCAAAAGCAAAATTGTTCAGAATTATAAGGGAATTACAGCTTTTATCATGAAATTTGAAAAATTACGTCTATGAATTCTCAATTCAATTCCATTTTAATTGAAATAAATACTCATTACTTATAAATGTATATGTAAGCACGTAATTCAAATTTCTTTGCAATATTTCTTTTGAAATTTCATCTTGTTTACTTTTACCTGTTATATTATTTTGTGAAAAATAAGGAAAATACCCGTCGACCATAATTTATTGAATAAATCTGATGGTTTTATTGAAATTTTCATTAGATATAAGTTTGAATCCATTTGAGTAGTACTTTGATAATAAAAACGTTTTTTCAAAAACTAATTAAAAAATTAATTTGAATCATGTAATACAAGATTTCTTAGAAGTGTTTACCAATATGAATTCAATATATATATATATATATATATGTGTGTGTATAGTTTTACATTTAACAAAAAAAAATTTAAACATAAATTTTTTCTTATTTTCCCATTTCAAACAGAATGCCATTTTTTATAGTCTCGAACAACACGGTTTCGAAGTACACGGAACCAATTAATCGTGTTCTTCGGTGGTTACTTGTAATATATATATTCATTTCATTTCATTAACTTTTCAAAATTTAATTTTATTCAAAATTTACTTTTTATTTGCTTTTCAAAATATACATTTTTACGCCCCCTCTTCAAAAATATATAAATAAATAAAAATGCGTTTGGAAATGCAGTTCATATTTTAACGTGAAATTTTTTAAATTATACTAAAACGTTGTTGTAAATATTTGAAATAAGACTGACGTTTTGTTTAAAACAATTTTACTAATCTAGGAATGCCTAAATGTTATTACTTTTTAATATTTAGCAGACATATTCTAGTATAAAATGTATTACTAATTACACTCTATAATACGTTTATTTTAAGTTTTATTATTTTTACTGGTCTGCGCTCACCTAGCGTTCCATTTTTAGTTACACGTGTATTTTAAAATTTATTTCTCCTAGCCAGTTTGAATTACAAAGCATTCGTTTACGTAAGATTTAAAACAAATGACTTTTACATAGTACACTGAGAAAATATTCTGTAACTGACATCTAGAATCTAAATAGTGGCTCTAGAAAAAATAGTTCCATGCCATCTTTATAAGTCCTAGTCCCCTTTGAAAGTGAGTTCTTGAAACACCTATGAGAATTCTAGAGCGTTTGTCTATATTTAGAGATCAAACTTTTTTAAAAATCTCAGCAAATAAATGTGAATACAAGTGGCATGTTATAATAGCAACTATAATCTTGATTTATGACCTAATTCTAGAAAATCAAGCGAGAATTTCCCGCAATACAAAGGATTCAGGATATTTAGAATATTTTTTCACCGTCTAGAAATGTGTAGACTAGAAATTCTCAATCATTTCGTCTATTTTGCTTATTGTCGTGCCATATACGCATAGCTCGGAAATCTATATTTCTAATTTAGGGATTTAGAAAATGACTACTTATTCGTTCTAGATGAAGGTGGTATATTTTTTTTTATCAGTGTGATATATTTCGATGTCCAACCAAAGACTCCTATTGATTAGTTGGCAAATCTGACTTTTTTTTTCTTAGGTTTGTCACATGTACCCAGTGATCCTGTAGATATCAAGCGATAACCACTGTTTTCGGTCATGATATGTTAATTTTGATATAGTATTTTTTGTAACTATTTTTTAAACCATTTTTCGTAATTTTAGTTTAACGAAATGTGATATAAGAGGTTTTTCAGCAATAATTTGCTAAAATTAATTTCAGGAAAGGACATAAAATATTTATATTTCCCTCAAATTGTGTACGAGATTTAAAATATACAAGTTTCTCAGCTTTCCCAAATTTTTACATGACTATTATTATTTTGTCACCAATATTTCAAAACTGTCATTTGTAAACAATATTTAGCATTAAAAGCTACATGATTTTTTAAAATAGTAATAGCAATGTAATAAAACGCCTGTAAAATTTTAGGAACACAGCGATCCCTGAACACTGCTGCGATAAATAAGCCAAGCGATCTTCCGAGGCAAAAATATGGCGGATAAAGCATCGGCTTGTATTACAGCCGGCAGCAAAAGTATCCGAGCACTAGCAAAAATTCCTATATAAAAAAAGTACCCTTGATACTGTTTTTTAAATAAATCCTTGTCGAATCATGTTCTTAGACAGTCTAAGACCATTATTCGACATGATTTATTTAAGAAAACAGCATTAAGAGTACCTTTTTCTATGCAGGAATTTTTACTAGTGCTCGGATACTTTTGCTGCCGACTGTATTATAGAGGCTCTAGTCTAAACGTCTCCAAGAAATTAAAAATGACATCTTAATCCTTAAATTCAAATTTTATAACCACGTGTCTTTTTATTTATTAATATTATTATTTTGTCGTGACGAAGTTGAATTTTACATATTTATTTTATTTTATTTTCCCTCTAATGTGTTAAAATTCCACATAGCAACGAAAAAAAATTATTTTAAAAAGATAAATTATTTTGCGTTATCTACTTATTTATTTTTTATGGATGAATTAATTTTGGTCGGCCTGTAATCGGCCTGTATTATTAATAGAGGCTTATCTAAACGTTTCCAAGAAATTAAAAATCGCATCGTAATCCTTAAATTCAAATTTTATAACCACGTGTCTTTTTATTTATTAATATTATTATTTTCTCGTGACGTAGTTGAATTTTACATATTTAATTTATTATTAATAATTTCCTCTGACATATTAAAATTCTAAATAACAACGAAAAGCATTTATTTTAAAAATAGAAATTGTTTTATGTGATTTATTTATTTATTTATTTATTATGGATGAATGAATTTTGGTTAATTAAATTTTGTTTTCTGCGTTAGTAGCAACTATTATATACACTATACTGAAATATTTTTTTAAGGTCTGTGTAAATAAAGCAATAAATATTGTATGTTTAGTTTATTATTTGAATCGATGAACGAATCCTCCAAAAACCATGTGAACAGGAATAAGATTTTCTTTCAGTACATTGTTCCGATTGCGATGTATGTATGTTTTTCATCTAAATTACTTTTTTCTCATTATTTTATTCAGTTCAAATTCACGCATGAAACATTGAATAATATTTTACTTCCTTTATTCCTATACATTGTTTAGCTGTGACACCTTATTCAGCATTAATTTTGGGAAACTTCGACTTTTATTACTAAGAAGAAAAGTTATGCTAATAATTATATTCAAAAACTTCAAATTGATAATGGTCTATTATTATTATTATTATTATTATTATTATTATTATTCTGTTGGCGAGAAGGGGTAGGAGATAAAATGAACCATTAAAATTGTAATGCTTTACCCAGAATTTTAAGTTTTTATTTAAATAGTATTCTCATCATTTATTAACGAACGATTCTAACATTATAATTCGCCTAGGTGCTGTACCCGTACTACGCACGGGAAATGCCAATAGAAATGGAGAAGGGAATTCGGAAACAGAAGAAACAAATGTAAAGCTTATTATTTCGGAGATAAAAGAGTCTGTCCTATTACTAGAGCGAAATTATGCATAGTAGAACATAAACGTCGATTAAGCTAAAAAATATATTATAGTATTCCTAAATGATAAGAGAAATAGCCGCAAAACTTATCTGTACTTAACGAAACTTTGCCGGAAATTATACATAAATATATAATAATTTGATGAAATTCCAATTAAAATCCATTATTACTAATCTCATAAGTTAATATGCATAAAAAATATAATCTTTGAAAAAAGTTCCATTTAAGTCATTTAAAATCCCGCTACGAGTTTCCGCTATCTACCCCACTTGCATTTTTCCGGGTACCCAATTAACAAAGTTCTTGTAATCAATAATATAACTTTTTGTCTGACACTTTCGATTAATCGTGAAATTATAAATAAATATTTTCAATTTATACACAATCCCTAAAGTAAAAATCTAAATTTGAAATTAATATATTTCATTTGTTGCAGGACTTGGATCTGTTATTTTAGAAAAGATCATTGCAGCGGTATATCTGTACTTGTCGTTTATTCTTTTGCATCCACAGTTTGTGTTCATTATTACTGACTTCTGTATCTTTAAACTCTCAGATAGTCTTTTATGGGCTAGATAGTTTTTAAATATTTTAAACCCACTATACTCCATGACAAGTCCATGTTGATGGACTAATTGGCTGTGAAAATTGCTTTTTTAATTTTATTTCTACACGCAACACCACATGTATTTCCATTATGTAAATTTAAAAAATGAAAATTTTTCATTCTCTTTATGCGATCAGTTGACTGTTATTATTTGACGTAAAGTCAAATGTCGCCTTGTAATTTATATGGACTAGCGTTTCATCTTTTTGTCTGTTAAGTTGATATAAACACCCTCTCTGTTCCTTTAAGTTTTCTTTACAATAGCTTGAATGCAAGAATTTTTAACAAAAATGGCCATGTAGTAAATACTATTTTATATTTGCATATGAAATAAACCGTAATAATATTATTAAGATTCTACCTTTACTTCTCGAACCTGCGTTAGCCATTGACAGCAAAATTATTATTATTTGAGATAACGCCAGTATTTCTCTTCTAAATCCCAGTTTTCCTCACTGCAATGCTTTTCCCCATACGGATATCGACATATGGACCGATTAATGGAATGCATACTTCTTTGTAATCATTTTACTTTCTGCATTGTTCATACATGAAGAAAAATAGGTGAACATATGAACGCGGCAATACATTCATGTTGCACTGTTTGTCTGCTTTTTTTGCTTGATGGTGGGTCGGGCTTAATTCGCTTAACCCAAAACTATGACAGAAAATTACAAACTCGAAAAGACTCCTTTATTCCAAAATGTGTTCTGTAAAAAACGAACATTATAATAAGAACAAAAGTGTGTCTGTTTTCACCCTCCCAACTTTTCATCCCCTGCGTGGTTTGAAGGGGTGAAGATCTATTATTAGAACTGTACCACGTGACTCCACACCTGTATGTTTTCATCGGAATAGATTCTGATAATTTTAGTTAGTGTTTAATTTTGAATATGTAAAGTAAGATTTTTTTCTCGCTCCTTTCTTTTTTATTTTACTTTTATTTTTCCTTTTCATTAAATATACAAGTTAATTTCCAAAGATGGTCTCAAAGTGCTTACTTCACACAAAACTAATAGAATTATTATTTTACAGAGAAGAAACAAATTATAATAATAATAAATACAAACATTGAGCTACTGGTTCACGGGACAGCCGACTCCTCAGAACAGAAAAAGGTAAGCTCATAATTTTCATTACTTCTGTTTTTGAATAAATGATTAATTGCTATTCATTTTATTTAATAAAGCGCTAAGAATGCGCCACCGAGTGCATAAAATTAAATATTTATAAAAGATTATGAGACTGATCATGTTAAATAAATGAAAAATGTATCATTGTTCTTAAGTAACATATTAAAATTTACCTAGATTATAAATTGTCTGGCTGTCCCGAAGATAAAGGGAAAAGTATATAAAAGTAAATTAATATGAAAATAAAACATGAATATTAAATAATATTATTATTTAACAAAACAAAAGTATTTTTGTTTAAAGTAAAACAAAAGTATATTCAGTGTTTGAAATCATATTAAGAAAATGCAAAATAAAAATTAAATGCATTTATACATTTTTTTGAATTACGAAAATTCGTTTTTCTAAAAAATTGAAGAATTAATAAAAAATATCATAAAAACAAAACTTTTTCAAAAATAAATTCTTCTCAAAGATATAGTATTTACTATAAATAAAAGGAAATCAAAAAATGGCATATTTTAAAGAAAGTCCAACAATTGAGAAATTGAATTCTGAAAATTATTCTGTTTGGAAGTTTAAAATGCAAATGTACCTCATGAAGGACGAATTATATGAAGTCATTACAGATGACCCGCCAAATCCTATCACAGATATATGGCGAAAAAAAAGACAATAAAGCGCGAGCAATAATAAACTTGTTCATTGATGATTCCGAAATTATACATATTAAACAATGCCAAACAGCACTAGAAACATGGAACAAATTGCGTGATATCCACGAAAGAACAAACTTAAGTAGTAAATTGTACTTATTGAGAAAATTGTACAGTACGAAACTAGAAGAAGGTGGAGATATGCAAATCCACATAAATAGAATATTGGAAATTATAGATAAATTGAAATCCATTGGGGAAGAAATTAAATTCGCGCACATTTCTGCATTATTATTGTGTTCAATACCCAAGAGTTATGAAACTTTGATTATAGCCCTTGAAGCTCGCCCTGAAAATGAACTGACACCTAACTATGTTAGCAGCAAATTGCTAGACGAGTTCAATCGTCGAAAAGAAAACTCCGAAAACAACACAAATTCTTCTAAAGCTTTTCACATAAATAAAAAACAGCAGTATAATAGCAATTTCAAAAAGAAAAATAAATACTGCACTTATTGCAAGAAAACAAATCACAATAAATCGGAGTGCTGGCATCTGAAAAATAGAAATGCTGATAACACTAAAAACAAACAATTTAGAAATAAATTCAGAGCAACCAATTCCTCACAGTTAGTGACACACAATGATGAGTTGCCACACACACATACACAACAACAAAGCCATTCAAAACAAATGAAGCAAATAACATCACAAACAAAACAAATGGCTTTCACGACTCAAAACGCAATGACGAACAATTTTATAATTGACAGTGGTTCCTCATCGCACATAAGCAACAATATAGACCTTTTCGTTAACTTAGATGAGTCACAAAAATCGAAAGTATGTGTAGCAAACGGCAACACCCTCACTTCACTTGGTTCAGGAGAAATAAAAATTGAATACCTGGATCCAAATAAACAAAAAAGGGAACTAACACTAAGGGACGTCTTGTATGTTCCAGAATTAAAGGCAAACTTAATATCTGTACACAAAGCCACCCAAAATGGATGTAAAGTCACATTCACTAAACAAAAGTGTTACATATCTATGAAAAATGAAACCATTTTAGAGGGTACAAAAAATAACAACTTATATGAGTTAAATTTGCCCATGCCAATAAACAAATATAACACATACCTGACTGAAGAATGCCAAAATCCTAACTGTATTACTCTACGGCATAAACGCATGGGACATAAAAATTTCAACTCTGTTAAAGAACTAAACAAAAATCAATTAGTTCTGGGAATAAAAATCAATAACTACAAACACGAGATAACATGCGAAACTTGCATCAAAACAAAACTGACACCCCGTATCCAAAAACTGCAGAAAATAGGGGAAAACAAATACTAGAATTAGTACATAGCGATGTTTGCGGACCTATTCAAGTACCAACAATAGGCGGTAAATCATATTTCTTAACTTTTGTTGACGATTATTCTAGGTATACAATGATTTATTTTCTGAGTAAAAAGAGCGAAGTAATCGAGAAATTAAAAGAATACGTCAACTTTACCACAAACAAATTTGGAAAGAAACCGGAAACAATAAGGTCAGATAATGGCGGTGAATACATGAGCAAAAATGTAGAAGAGTTTCTTAAAGAAAATGGTATTCACCATCAGCTCACCGTACCACATTGCCCAGCCCAAAATGGGGTTGCGGAAAGAAAGAATCGTACACTAATCGAAATGACACGTACACTTTTATCAGAAGCCAACTTAGACAAAAAATTGTGGGGGGAAGCCTTAAACACCGCCAATTACCTCCAAAACAGACTACCTACAAAAGCCACTACAAAAACTCCTTACGAATTATGGCATGGTAGCAAACCAAATTTAAGTCACTTAAAAACTTTTGGCTGTAAAGCCTATACTTACATTCATAAAAGTAAACGGGGTAAATTAGATGACAAAGCCCAAGAAGGCATTTTTGTCGGCTACGAGAATAGCGCTAAAGCGTATAGAATCTACCTGAAAAATGACCACGTAATACTTGCAAGAACAGTTAAATTCATTGAAAATACTATAAACAATTCAGGAGAAAACAATGAAATAAAATTGCTCTCAGAAAACAATACAAATGAACACTCCGACACAGAATCGCATATAGGGCGCGAAATTGTCAAAATTGACATAAGTTCACCAGATCAAAATATCACTAGTGAACACGACAACACAAATGACACCTTGAGAAGGTCAAATAGACACAATAAATGTGTACCTCCCGAAAGGCTTATTTACTTAACAGAAAACTTTGAGGCTAATGAACCTAAAGATTATAATGATTTTCTCAACATAACAAACCCACAAGAAAAACAGAACTGGTCAAACGCAATGCAGGAAGAAATGAATTCCTTAATCCAAAACAAAACATTCACATTGGTAGAACCTCCACCAGGAAGAAAAGTAATTGGGTCCAAATGGACTTATAAGGTCAAATATGACTCCTCAGGCAAAATAGCCAAATATAAAGCAAGATTGGTAGCGAAGGGCTTCAGCCAAAGATATGGCGAAGACTTTCACGAAACTTTTGCCCCGGTGGTATCCCATAGCACAATTAGAGCCTTTTTAGCCAGTGCTGCTCACAGAAACAGACAGGTTCACCATATTGATATTAAAACTGCCTTCCTGCATGGAGACTTAGATGAAATAGTATACATGGAACAGCCTAAAGGCTACATTTCACCGGGAAACGAAAATAAAGTATGGAAATTAGAAAAAGCCCTTTATGGTCTTAAGCAAGCCGCCAGATCATGGCATTTGAAGATTGGTGAAACTCTGAAAGAATTCGGTTTTACACAAAGCACAGCAGATGCCTGCCTGTTTAGGAAAGATGAAACAAACCCCATACATATAATTATTTACGTGGACGATCTTTTAATATCAGGGTCGGACCAACAAATAGAAGAAACTATTAAGAAACTTAGAGCAAAATATGAGCTCAAAAATCTCGGGGAAATAAATTACTACCTCGGCAACAACATACAAAAATCTAAACAAGGAGTATACTTTATAAACCAAAGATCTAAAATTAAAGAACTCGTAGAAAAATTCAATCTTCAAAACGCTAAGCCCACAAATATACCTATGAATCCTGGCTATCTGGATAATGCCTCAGACGATAATCTACTAAACAACAATACAAAATACAGACAAGCCATCGGATCCCTATTATATATAGCTACTATCTCTAGACCTGACACTGCAGCAGCTGTCAATATTCTAAGTAGACCGAATGAGAAGCCCAGGCAGCAAGACTGGGATGCTGTGAAAAAGATCATATGTTATTTAAAAACCACTGAAAAATTGAATTTGGTTATAAGCGGAAAGGAAAAACCTATACTAACCTGTTACGCCGATGCCGATTGGGCCGGTGATAAATCTGATCGCAAATCGATGACAGGAAACCTATTTTTAGTAGGAAAGACACCAATCCAGTGGACATCGAAAAAGCAAACGTGTGTAGCTCTGTCTTCTGCAGAAGCAGAATTCGTATCAGCCGCAAATGCTGGACAAGAGATATTATGGCTCACCAGAGTGTTAGAGGACCTTGATCCTTGACTTACCACAGGAACTGCCGATAAGATTATTTGAGGACAATCAGTCAGCCATTAAAATGATTGAATCGCCCAAACACACAGCACACTCCAAACACATAGATATCCGTTTTCATTGCGTGAAAAACCTGTGTGAAAATGGAACAATTTCTCTACAATATCTGCAGAGTAAATTAATGACTGCAGACGTGTTGACAAAACCTACTCCTAAGCCAATTTTCCTGAAACACCGTGACAATTTGGAACTAAGACAGTATTCCTCGTTTGAGGAGGGCTGACAGAAAATTACAAACTCGAAAAGACTCCTTTATTCCAAAATGTGTTCTGTAAAAAACGAACATTATAATAAGAACAAAAGTGTGTCTGTTTTCACCCTCCCAACTTTTCATCCCCTCCGTGGTTTGAAGGGGTGAAGATCTATTATTAGAACTGTACCACGTGACTCCACACCTGTATGTTTTCATCGGAATAGATTCTGATAATTTTAGTTAGTGTTTAATTTTGAATATGTAAAGTGAGATTTTTTCTCGCTCCTTTCTTTTTTATTTTACTTTTATTTTTCTTTTCATTAAACATACAAGTTAATTTCCAAAGATGGTCTCAAAGTGCTTACTTCACACAAAACTAATAGAATTATTATTTTACAGAGAAGAAACAAATTATAATAATAATAAATACAAACATTGAGCTAACCCAAAACTATTCTTGTATTTTTTTTTCTGTAATTTATTAAGTTTGTTTACAGAGGTTTTTACTTTTTATTCATCGTCTTTTAAACCCGGTATACTATAAGTGCATGTTTATTTTTCTAATAACTTACATACAAACTAAACATTAAATTTAATGCTAATTATATTTATCTTTTATCTGCATTAGGGTTCCTTTTATTTAGTTAATTATATATATTCACCTACATAATTTTTTTATTTAATTGTAAGAAAATCTAATTTTCTCTTTAACTCTGAGTGTTTTTAGAACTAAGAAAAGATGCTCTTCTAAACGCAATAATATCAAAACAGATTTTTTTTTTTTTTCTAAAGCAATATAGTTTTTAAAATAATCCAATATTTCTTCGTAAAAAGATTTTACTGTCCTTACGCATTATGTTTTCTAATATAAAAAAAAAAAAAAAAAAAAAAAAAAAAATACAGAAAGGTGAATAAGTATAAATCCGATTTCCACGGAGACTGCCTTCGACGCCTCATAAAACAGAACGCGATTATGTTAAGAAAATATTTGCTCTCACTTCAACAGAATATTTCCCAGTTAAGATTTTTTTTTTTTAAGCCTCTGGGTTATTTATTAATAAAATATGTTTCTCAGAGTTTAAAAGAAATTTGATTTTTTTTTTTTTCTTTTTTTATAGCAGTGTTTTTCTCCACAGATGTTAATTGATTATCTGGAGAATTGAAGAAAATAAGGTTTTAAAACATTCTTAATATTTAATACACTTTTTTTATTTTTTTTCAGTGAAATAATAAAAATATGTTTGAATAACTCGGGCAAAAAATGTATTCATGAGTATTTTGTTCTTTCTGATTAGTTGCATAGGTATGCTTTTTTTATCGCGTCTAAATATTATAACAATCGTTTGTTAAAGAAAGAACCTATTTGCAAGCATCAAGAACTAAACATAACTTTTACACGATACTGCTTGTGAACATAATTTAAAAACTGTTTTTATATTTAGCTAACACTATGCAAATTGTTTAAAATTTGCATTATTTAATTTCCAGGCATGTAATTGGTTTCATTTGCACAAATAGATTTAGGAAGGATAATAAAGTTAGGTATAAACTATCTAAAAAAAATACGTAGTCTTTTAATTTTCCTCTTTTTTTTTTACATTCTAAAAAGATACTTTGCGAAATATTTAATACATTATATATTAAATATCCATTCGTTTACATAACTTTTAATATTTTAACTTATTGCTAGAAACAATCACATTTATATTTTATCTACAGTTATAAATAATTATTTATTTATTAACTATACCGAAAAAAATTATTTTAACTTGTAGATACAAAAAGACGCTCTTCTATACGCAATTATAAGATTTTGGTGCTTTCCTGTTTTTATTATTTTTTTTTAATTGTTTTTTTTTTTTTTTTTAACTTTCTTCTATATGTAATATAGAGAAAGTATTGGATTCGTGAAAATTTTAGAACTCCGATTTTTGGTGGATTTACACGTTTTGGGATGTTCTGAACACGATTTCATAGTTTTTAGAAAATGTCTGACTGTGTGTATCACGAATTTTGTGGACGCTGTATCTCACGAACCAATGAACAAAATTTAACCAAACTTGGTATCTAGTTGGACCCTGACATAAACTGGTGTTGGTTAGATTTGGGGTTCAATCGCTCTACAGGTGGTGCTATGATCGCATTTTTCTAAATTTTTAACATGGCAGTATAGGACAAAATTTCGTATAAATGTACATAATGAGAGTTGCTTTTAACTTGTGATTGTAAAATTAATATGAATTATTGATACTAGCAGAAGTTAACTAGGAAAAAAAATTGTGCATGTAGCTGGGGGGGGGAAGAGTGGGAAATTTTCAAGATGGGTATCTTTCGAAAGTTCTCGTCAGTACCTTTAAAACGAATGGTTAAACTATATATCTGTGATAATTTAAAACACAGTTTTTTTTTTTTTTTAATTGAGAATAAAATGGACTTTTTTGGATATTTAGTGTTATACTACTTCTCTAATATAGAAATCGTCTGCATTATCATGGAAGATAATTTTTTTAAATGATGGTTTTAATAAATTATTTTTACTGAGTGAATTAGTATAGGAAAATATAGAAGAAAGTCATGTGGTGGCCACAACATACTAGTTTTTTTAACAGAAAAATTTAAAAAAAAAAAAAAAAACACGAAAATGTGAATAAGTATAAATTCGATTTTCACAGAGACAGCCTGGAAGCTTCATGAAATAAAACAGGATTATATAGGCAGAATATTTGCTCACATTTCAGAATAATATGTGGTCCAGTTTTTTTTTTTTTTTTACTTATTTTTTATTCTTTAGCCACTAAATTATTTTTAATATTAATAAAATAAACGTATTTAATTTTTCAATCCGTTCTTATAATATATTTTTTTAGTGAGAGGAAAAATAAATATATATTTTAATGATTTTGGTGAAGAACATATTTATGAGTTTTTACACGGTTGTAATCCATCTTCAAATATCTTTCTATTTGTAATTAAACATCGTTGTTTTTTATCCTACTCTACACAAAATTTACCTGAATGCATCAGGAATTAAATATATATAACAAATTTTCACTGAAAAATAATTTTTAAACGAATCATCATTATTTATTTAATATTCTCTTGATCAATTTGAAATTAGCATTATTTAATTTCCATACTTCTTTTGATTTTAATATCATTTATCTGTACAAATAAATCAAAATAAAGATTTAAAAAATACGTAGAATTTAATGGATAAAAAATATGCAGTCTTTTAATTTTGTAAAAAAGTTTATTTACGAAATATTCTTTAGAATATAAGTTAAATATTCATTGGCTTGCATGCCAACAAAACTTTCATATTATTGCTAAACAATCATATTTATATATTTATTTATTATTTATAAGTAGTATTTATTAGCCTTGTATATTTTTTTTACATGTATAAACGTTTCATCTAATTGAAAAAATAAATAAAATAAATCAATTTTGTGTTACGTCTACATATCGAAATGATGTATTTTAAATGCAATCATATCAAAGCAGCGTAAAAGCATTTTTTCAAAGCAATATATTTAAAAATTATCTGTTATTTCTGCTTAAAAAGAATTTCCTGCCTTTACGCTAAATATATATATATATATATATATATATATATATTAATCAGAAAATAAAAGACAAAGTACACGGAAAGCTGAGTAAGTATAAACCCGAATTTCACGGAGAATGCCCTAGACGTCTCAGAAAACAAAACGCTATTATGTAAAGAAAATATTTGCTCGCACTTCAACGTAGCATATCCCAGTAAATAAGTTTTTTTTATTTTTTTTTAACTTATTTTTCATTCTTAACCTTTGGGTTATTGATATTAGTAAAATATGTCTTCAGAGTTTAAAAGCGAATTGATTCCCAGCACCCTATTTTTTTCGCAGTTTTCCTTCTTTCCACAGATATTAATTGATTATCGGGAGATTTCAAGAATGATAAGATTTTTAAACATACTTGATTTTTTCACGCGCCCTTAAAATATATTTTTTTAGTTGATGAAAATATATATATATGTTTCATTAATTCTGATGAAAAATATATTCTCGATTTTCTTTCATCACTGCATTTCATGCGCAGGTTTCCTTTCCTTTTTCTTTTTTTTTTCCCTAACCTTCTATGTAGATTTAAAAAAAAAAAAAAGAAAAGAAAAGAAAAAGAAAGTGTTGGGTTCGTAAGATTTTTGATCTCCAGTTTTGCGATGGACGTACACGTTTTCCGATCTCTTAAATACAATTTTATTATTTTTAGAAAATGTCTGTGTGTGTGTGTGTGTGTGTGTGTTTGGATATATGAATCCAAAATTTTGTGGACACTTCATCTCACGAATCAATGAAAGAAATTTCACTAAAATTGATATCTAGTTCGAACTTAACATAATGTTATGTTTATGCTGATTAAATTTGTGGATCAATCGCTCGAATTGTGGTGCGGTCATTTATTTTTACATATTATTGCATATAGCAGTATAGGACAAAATTTCGTATAAATGCACATAATGAGAATTATTTTTAACGGGTGGTTGTAAAATTAATAATAAATAATGCTAATAGTAATAGTAAGTTAGAAATATATCGCTTGTATGTGGAAACATTGCTTCCCCTCCTCCCGAAATGGGAAGTATCCCCTTGGGAGGTGTAAATTTTCAATATGGATTTCTTCCAAATGAACAGTCAGTTTACCTATAAAACGAATAGTTGAACCATAAATCTGTGATAATTTAAAACAAATTTATCGATTTTTTATTATTATTATTATTATTATTCTTTTAAAAAAAAATTAGGGGGGGGGGGAAGCATTTTCTCAGATATTAGCACAAAATTGACTTTTTTGAAAATTTAAACGCAGTGGTCAAAACTCGACCACTTTTTTGACAAGCAAAGTAATTGCTTGCTCCTAAACGGAATTAAATTTCAACACAGCTGCGGCAATTGTTTGTTGATATGCACTCAAACTGAATCAACAGAGTTTTACTTAATATATTTCTCTAAGTTTGGTACACTGTAGATGTTGAGCCTTTCCTGAAATGAGGGGAAATCGCAACGTGGAAGCGCCCCCTGTTGGGTAATATAGCCCAAAAGCTAATCGGCACCATGTCAAACCAAGGTTCAACCAAATATGAAATTCGGTTAAGTTAATTCCATTGGTTCGTAAAGCACAGTATTTGAACTCAAAAAGACAGATATTTTCTAAAAATGGTCGAATTGAGTTCGGATTACACAAAACGTGTAATTTCATCGAAAACGGAAAATCGAAAATTTTTCTGAATCTTATACTTTCTTCTTATATACGCAGATGTTAGAATAATAAATACGCTTTTTTAAAAATAAGTAGTCTATTTCAGTTAATTGAAATGAAAGGAAACCTCAAAACATGTAAATTCATTGAAAACTGGAAATCAAATTTTCTTTCGTATCTTATACTTGCTTCTTATATATGCAGAAGCTAGTAATTGTTAGGAAATCTCAAAAAGTGTAAATTCGTCGAAAATCGGAAATCAAAATTTTTTCTGTATCCTCTACTTTCTTCTTATACATGCAGAAGCTAGTAATATATCCACGTTTTTTTAAAATAAGTAGTCACTTTCAGTTAACTAGAATGCAAGAAAATCTCAAACCATGTAAATTCATCGAAAACCAGAAAATAAAAGTTTTTCCAAATCTTAAACTTTCTTCTTATATATGCAGAAGATATAGTAATAAATTCATTTATATATATATAATATATAATATAGTAAATTTCAGCTAACTGGAATGCATTATGTTTTAGTTTAAAAATATGTTTTTAAATAAGAGCTGACATAAATCACAATTAAAAAAAAAAAAAAAAATTAGATCTTAAATAAATTAGAAAAAAAAAATAGAACTTTCATAAATCAAATCCTTTTTTAATTTGCGTTTATTTTCAAAGTATAAACTTTCCATCCAACACTCATTCACTCAAATTTCTACCATTCTAATAGCTCTTTTCTCTTAGGGGAAAAAAAAAACTCTAGTCGAGAGTATAGTGACGCTACATCTATACAAATTACTGCGTCTTTGATTTTATTTGAGTTTTAAGAAATTGGCACTTTTAACAACTTTCTAATTTAGGGGGTTTTTAATATAAAAGAATACGTGTATAAAATGGAAAAATGCATAAAAAATAAAAGTATTGTTAAATATCTTCTTGACATCGTAAGAAAATAAGTTTTATATTCTGAAAATCTAGCTAATCATATCTTTCGAATGATACCATTTTCAACCCTCTAATCCTATAATTAATATGTTAAAAGTGTACCACAAATTTCAAGTCTGCCTTTTAATTATATATACATCTTCTATCAGGTGAAAATCGTTTGATTTAATCATGAGACAAAAGGAAAAAAAAAAAAAAAAAAACTTCAATAAATAATAATTTTTATAAACAATTTGTATTGTGTGAATTTGTATGGAAAGTCACGTGATGACCACAATGTATTAGCTTTAATTATTAAAAAATAAATAAATATATGTTTGAATTATTTTGGTGAAAAATCTATTCATGGGTTTCTCGTATCCCTGAAATTTATGCATAAGTATGTTTTTTTAATCCCCATTTATATATCAAACCTTTTTATCTGCTACAAAATTATGTACTTCAGTGTATAAGGAGTTTTTTTTTTTTTTTCTTGAAAAAAATACTTTAAAAATATTTTTTATATTTATTCATTGCTCTTCAAATGATTTGAAATTCCTATAATATGTCTAGGAATCTAAGTCGTTTTTATTTCATTTATCAATATAGATTAATTCAAAGAAATGTAGAAATTCATGCAGACACAAGATACAAAGTACTCCTTAACAATTTCCTATATTTCTGTCTTTATGTATTTTCATTTATATAAAGTTTTATTTTAACTTTAAAAATAAATAATAAAAATAATGTTGTTTCAATTTCGAATAGTTCTAGATATCGAAAAATATCGCACTTCCAACCGCAACCCAATCAAAAAAGTCTTTTTTTTTTTCTTTGAGACATGTATTTAAAAAATAAATCAATATTTCTGTCTAAAATTATTTTGATGCTTCAACGCGATTTTTCTTCTATCAAAAAAGAAAAAAAAATGGTGAAAAAGATTAAAGCTGAATTCCACGGACACTGCCCTCGATGCCTCATAAAACAAAACTGAATTATGTAAGGGAAATATTTGATCTCACATCAACAGAATATATCTCGGGTAAAAAATTTTGTCGTACTTTTTTTTTTTTTACTCCCAAGCCCTGGAGATATTTATAAATGATACATGTTTGACATAGTTCAAAAAGAAATTTACTTTTTTTTCTGCTTTTGACAAATTTTATTTTATTTTATTTATTTTTTATTCACGTTAATTAATTATCGGGAGATTTCGAGACTGATAAGATTTTAAACATAATTAATTTTTTAATACGTTTCTAAAAAATATATTTTTAAATGATGAAAATATTACATATATGTTTGAATGATTCTGAAGAAGAATATATTCATAATTTTTTTACATGATTAATGTTTGGATGATTTTGAAGAAGAATATATCCGTGATTTTTACATCATTTTTTATTCATGCGCAGAATCATTCGTTTTTTTATCACGGTAAAATATCATTAAGTTTTATACTAGTTTTCAAAGAATCTACTTATATACATCAAAATTTTCTTTTAGTATTATTTTTAATCTTTATCTAACACTATACAAATTACTATACAAATAATAATAATAATAAATTGGAAATTCCCATTATTTAATCTCTAGACAAGCTAATGTTAACTGAATAAAATATACAGCTCTTAAAATTTGATTATATTTCAGCATTATAGCAAAGTTAATTTATGAAATTTGCTTTAGCTTATCTGTTTTATATTTATTCATTTAATTACTTTCTAATCTCAACTTATTGCTGTTAAAGTACATTTAAAACTTGCATATATTTATAGTTATTCGCTTTATTAATTAAAAATGTATTGGTTTTCATTTCTATAAAATATTCTTTTAGTTGTATATATATATATAAACTTTGTGTACATCTAGATATACAAAAAGACAAACTACCAAAAGCAGTGATGTTAAAAGAGATCACTTTTTTTCTTTCGGAGCCATGCAATTTAAAAATAATATAATTTTTCTGCTCAAAATTATTTTGTTACCCTTATGCATTTTTTTTTTTCTAACAAGATAAAAACAAAAACAAAGTGCAAGAAAATGAGTAAGTATAAATCCGATTTCCACGGAGACTGACTTTGACGCCTAGTAAAAAGAAACGCGATTGTGAAAAGAAATTATTTGTTCTCACTTCAACAAAATATTATTCAGTTAAGATTATACTTTTTTTTTTTTTCAATCCTCTGGATTGGACAAATATAATATAAAACACGTTTTAAAAGATTTTTTTTTTTTTTTTTTTTATGTTGTTGTTTTTCTTTTACCACAGATGGTAATTAATTTTCTGGAGAATGTAAGAATAATAAGATTTAAACATATTTAATTTTTTAATACACTCTTGAATTACTTTTTTTTTTTAAATGACGTAAGTATAAATGAATGATCCCGATAAAGGATAAATTAATGAGTTTTTTGGGTCATTGCATAGATATAGTAATATATATATAGATCTATCATCCCCATGTTATCGAGCAAAAAATTTTGATGCCGAAAAAAAGTTCTAAAATCAGCCATTAGAGAGAATTGAAAAAAAAGAATAAAAAGAAAAATGAATTTGAAACTGTACCTGGAGTTTTTCATTCACCTTTAGTAAATAAATTATTCATAAATTTTCTTTACTAAATTATCCGTGTGTATTCCTGTGTGTGATTTACTCGGGAAAAGGCAGCCATTAGAGTGACTATTCCCGAAAAAAAAGGTATCACTTTTTCCCTCTCGCTGATCAATCTATGTCTTATTACTATATCTATGGGTCATTGCGATTCATCCTTATAATAGAACTGGATGAAATTTTTATCCTATTCTAGAAAAGACCAGTTAAATGTAAAATTTTAAAGATATTTTCTGTAAAAAAATATATATATATATAATTTTTTTAATTGAATTTTAATATGTGTTCAACACAATGAAAATAATTTTTAATTTGCCTAATTTAATATCTAGATCTCGAACTATATTTTATTTTGTTGAGTTATTTATATACACACTGCAAACATTACAGTATATTATTAGCATAAATAAATGCAGTATACGTTGATATACATTTTACAGCTAATTTTGTAAAGATAATTGGAGTGTGTTTTACTTTATATTAAACTGTAAATTGGTAGCGAACTTTTTTAGAATCCTTTTATATGTATCAAGCGATTTATTAACTAATCAGCATCGTCGCTCATTCATTGTTAAAACGCAAATAGAGGGTGAACTTTGTCAGTCCCGGGGTTCAGACAATGAGCTGACTTCTGAACTGAAGATTTTGAGTTCGAATCCCGGATAAGGCATGGACGATTGCTCAAATACTCATGCGTGTTTAAAAAAATCATGCATTGTTATGAATGAAAGTCAGGGCGTAGTTACCGAAAAGTATTGGGAAACAAGAGCTTTCTCCCTGAAATTTAAGAAGGGTCCCAAAATGACTGTAACGTAAAGCCTCCGATTCTTAGTATCAGTTTTTCATATTGCCACTTAAAGAAAAAAAAATCGAAAATTTGCTTAAAGAAAGAGAAAATACACGTTATTTTGGAAAGTTCACTCTACAACTAAGAGCTGGGAATTTCAATGTCGGTAAACATATATATTAAAAATATTACACTCAAATGTAAAATGAAACTGATGAATAGAAAATTTCAATACTATGAGAAGCAGCAATTGTTTCACCTTGAAATAATTTAACTCAAACCTCACTGAGAAGAAATTCTGTAACTGGCATCTAGAATCCAGATTGTGACTCTAGTAAAAATAATTCCGTGTCATCCTTATAAATTCTAGTCCCCTTTGAAAGCGAGTTCTAGAAACCCCTATTAAAATTCTACAGCGTTTGTTTATATTATAGAGATCAAACTTAATTAAAAACCTCAGCAAATAAATGTGAATACAAAGACATGTTATAGCAACTATAATCTTGGTTTATGACCCAATTCTAGAAAATCAAGCGAGAGTTTCTCGCAATACAAAGGATTCAGAATATTCAGAATATTGTTTCACCATCTAGAAATGTATAGTCTAGAAATTCTCGATCGTTTCGTCTATTCAGCTTATTGGCGTGCCTTATAAGCATAGCTCGGAAACCTATATTTCTAGTTTAGCGATTTAGAAAATGACCACTTATTCGTTCGAGATGAAGGCGGTCATTTTTTTTTTTTTTTTCTCAGTGCTTCATCTGGTTAAAAATTTGTAAACATGAGTGCAATGAAAAAAATGTTGCTGCACTGATCTTATCCTTTTTTATCTGACTAAAATTTTTGCCAAATAATTTCAACCCAAAACGATGGCTGCCGATTTGTTTGTACTTATTTGGTTTGCTGATTCGATTTTAATTTTCAGGTTAATATAGCCTACAATATTTCTATCAATATTACTGTTAAATTAGCTTCTGGAAATAAAATGCAAGGCCTGACTATCGCACGGGCACCTGGGGCTAGTGCCCTGGGCGCAAAATTTTACTAATAGCTAAAATATATGGTCTAAAACTTCCTTTTTTCTTTTTTTAACTCAACTGTGTTGTTTCACTTACATTAATGAAATTTTAAAATAAAAACTGTCGTTAAACTGACTGGGGGTAATTTTATTTGTCTTTAGAACCTGGCCTACAACAAAATCAGATTAAATTTTTTATCAAATATATATATACGTTTTTTTTTCGATCTGCTTTTTCGCCTGCTGAAAATTGTGGTATATTTCTAGTCGGTGTTTTTTTTTTTTTTTTTTTTTTTTTTTTGGGGGGGGGGGAGGGGGCAGGGGTATGAGGGAGAACTCTTGCTCTTCTAAGGGGGCACGAAAATTTTAAAGTGCCCTGGGCACAAACATTTTTTAGTCGGGCCCTGATAAAATGAATGGCATAAATAAGTTTCTTAATCTATGTATATAGTACTTAGAAAATTTCTAGCAAATAAAAGGATGGCGCGAAAGGATAACAGGCTTACCCTAGCGGTAAAGTTATTCGGGCCCTGATTAATGTTTTTGTAATATGGTAAGGCATGTGCTTTCATTACAGCAAACTGTGAAAATTACAGGTAAAAAAAAACTGTGAAAAAACAGCATAGTGAGTACACTGTAAAAAATAACGGTAGTTTTTACAGAAGAATGTACTGACACCCATTTTTCTAGGATATTCTGCTGTTAAATAGAGTAATTTATAATGGAAATATCTATAAATATGTCTCTCTTTAAGAAAGTTTCTAATGTAAATCATTTTAACAGCAGAATGTGCAGGCACCCATTTTTGTCAGCGCATTCTGCTGTAAAAGTACCGTTATTTTTTGCATTACAGACATTACATTTACCAGCACACTATGTTGCAATCTGCACAAACAGTTTTTCAATCAAATTAATTGTAAGAAAGGTAAAAAAGGTAGGCGCAGGTGGACAGCAGCATAAAATATGTAAATAATTTTTAATTTTGGTCACATTTTTGCAAAATAAGAAAGCTAAATTTTAAAGTTTTAAAATGATCAGCATATTTATATGCTGCTGGAAAATAAATCTTTTAAAAAAATATTATTATTATTATTATTATTTTGTAATATTTCTTACGAAAACTATTGTATAAAAATTCCTGCGCTAGAAAATATATATGAAAGAATTTACAATGATATAATGTGTCTAATGATACGATACAATGTGTTCAATGATACGATACAACGTGTCTATATTACTATTATCTAATGGTTATTTACATAGCCTATACATCAAAAAGATATATTTTTAATTGAAATTTTTTTCAATTTCAGAAAATATTATCCTTGAAATAATCTAAATAATTAAATTTATTTCTGTAAAAGTTACAAATTTACTTTTTTTATTATCCTCTCGAACTGCAAGTTTTATACATGGAAAATTTGCATATAATATGAAAACGAACAATGCATGCAGTATGATAAAAAGAATCACCTTTTCATAACCAAATTTCAATAGATTGTGAAGTATTAAAGTTTTTTGCCCACGTATAGAAATTTCTTCTTCCATGCAAGCTTTATAGAAGATGATATAAATATTGACATTTAAAAATATTATGTTTCAATTTCTTTTGCAAATATAATCTCGAGAATAAAAGAAATATTTTTACTTAATATTTTGTTGAATTAAACTAGTTAAATGCAAAATCTAAAGGTATCTGAAATATTTGTCTCTCGAACTATTTTTGTACAACTTTTACACAGCATAAAAACTGCTCCATTATTAAGCAATTATAATTTGGATAATTTTCATCATACACTAAGGGTTATTACTTTCTTCTGTATGAAATAGGAAAAAATATTGGCTTCGTAAAACTTTCAGCTTCCTCTTTTCGATGGTTTCACATGTTTTGAGAGATTCAGTATCAGAGATTCCCCATTTTCAGAAAAAGTCAGTCTATTTGTGTCTGAGTGTATCACAAGCATTTTGTAGCTGCTCTATCTCAGGAACTAATGCATAGAATTTCATATGAATTTATATTTATTTGCACATTAACCCTCGCTTTCCCAAGATGGGGTCATTTTGACCCCATTTTGAAGTTGAAATTTAGTTAAGCCCGCCTTATTCAAAAAGTGCGTAATTCACCAGTGATAGCAAACGTAACCAGCGAAATGTTGCAACTGCTAAACGATACAAAAAGGCGCGGTGCCGGTGATTTTCGCCAATCGTGCCAAGTGGCACCTGAAAGCAATTTTTCTACAGTAACGCTTTGACCTTGAGAAAACGAGAGTTAACATAAATTTGTTCCTACTATATTTTGGGGATGATTGCTTTACATATAGCCCTACTATCCCATTTTTTCACACTTTTTAATATAGCAGCACAAGACAGAATTTCGTATAAATGTGTCCCATGGGAATTAATTTGATCAATTGTTGTGGATTTGAAAGTAATATATTTAAACTAGCATTAGTCAATTGGAAAAATAAATTGAACAGTTAGGAGCATCACTTCACCTCTTCGGTGAAAGTTTTCATCTTTATTTTATATATATAAAAGACAATGTCTATGTGTATATGTGGTTGGGGGAGGAGGGGGGTCTGCGGACAGCGTAGCGCAAAGAAGGTAGCTTAAACAGTCTCGTCATTCGACACGAAGGTGCCCCCCGAGAGCTCCTAGTGCACATCGAAGCACATTTTTCGAATTTTTGATTAGGTTTCATTAAATTAATTAAAAGGACAAAATAATAACCTCATAATAGCTTTAAAAATAGCCACTTAAATTTCTTCAATAATTTAACTGTTGCCAAAAAAATTACGAGATTTTTTTTTTTTTTTTTTTTTACAGGAAAATAAATACATTTACTTAAACGTGAAAATTAAAAAAATATAAGAAATTAAATTATACATCACACAAAAATTGACGTCATTATCCCTTTAAAAATTTTATACACGTTGATAAAGTGCTAATATAGTTTATGATGCTAATACATGTTATTCTAAAATGATCTTTTTTTTTTTTTTTTCTTTTTTTAAACTACTATTTTTTATATTTTTACTGTCAAATTGTTATTCAAAAAAAAAAAAAAAAAAAAAAAAACCATGACGTCACATTCAACTGCCTAACTTTTCTTTACTACTCTAAATTATATAAACCATAAATTTATTTTATCTGTTTTATTTATAGATCCACCTGGATGATTTTTTTAATTTTGGCGTTGAAGTACACCGAACGTTTTTTGCCAAGAAGTTTAATTTAGCTACAACCATTTTAATCTAAGTAACGCATCAAAATGGATTTACATGCTTTGCATTGTGGTAGTTGAAGCATTTCTATATTATAAAAATACTTTAAGTGGCTCTTTAATTTTACGAAAAAACTAAATATATTATTTATTCAAAATGTTTTAGTAAAAAAAAAAAAAAACTCTTCAACTCTTGTAAAATTAATAATTTTAAATTATCAATAAAAATGAAAGAAAATATAAGTTTTTAATTGATTTTAACGTAAAACAAATATGGTATTTATCAAAACATAATATCTAATCAGATCCATCTAACCATTACAAATTCACACTGGGAATTCGAATTACGTAATAGTGTCGAAAATATAAACAAGACCTTCCGGCTTTTTCGGAAGGGTAGGTTGATTTCTTTTTCCTTATCAAGTAGCCGTCATTTTGTTTGAAAATGGCGGCTACAAATGTCGAGAAAATACTTATAATCGATATACCAAAGATGGACGCAATAACTTGATTGGTTCACGAGTTATGTGAATTTTCTTGATTTTTGTTCTTTGAAAGATAAATCCATTTTTCAACTTTGATTTGTATTGATTAAGCATTTCTAAAGTTACCATGATAACAAATTTTCCAGTGGCCGCCAGTTGGAAACAATACAGCGGGACAAGTTGCCCAGCAAACATATCCAAGGTATTTGAAGCATAGGTTCACTGTCCAACTGTGGTTTAAATCAGTGCCGTGTTTCAAAAGTTAATTTTACGGCAAATTTTCAAGGGGCAGTCTAAGTGGTTGCAACTTGGAAACAAAATGGCAAAACAACTTGCCCAGTGAAATCATCCAGTATACTAGTATAAGTTCCTTGTCCAGTTCTAGTTCAAATTAAATCAGTATTTCAAAAATTATCGTCATAAGAAATTTTCAGGTGGCGCCACTTGGAAAAAAAAAAAAAAAAAAAAGCGGAGTGAGATGCCCAGCGAACTTATCTGAGATATTTGAAGGATAAATCCACTACCCAAATTTGATGCGAATCGATTCTGTATTACTAAAGTTACTATATTGACAATAATTGTCCAATTCCACTTGGACATAAAATTGCGGATCAAGTCACCAAGTGAACTTATCCTAGATATTTGAACCATAAGTTCACTATCCAACTTTTATTCGAATCCGTTTAGTATTTTGAAAGTTATCGTGATGGCATATTTTCAAGTGGCAGTGTGATTTCAAGTGGCTGGAACTTAGAAACAAGATGTTGGGACAAGTTGCCCAGTGAAAATATTCAAGATAATTATATGATAATATCACTGTCCAAATTTGTTTCGATTTGGAGTATTATTTCAGAAGTTATCGTGATTATAAATTTTCAAGTGGGAGCCTGATTTCAAGTGGTCCCGCTTAACTTAAGATATCTGCCACTTTATTAAAAATGGTGGATATAGTTTACTAATAAACTTCATTGAGATCCTTATGTGGTCTGTATTTACATCAAAATTCAAACAATTTCGGAATACGCTTTTTACAATTTAAATTTGAAATTTTCAAATGGTCTCCACTTGAAAACAAAATGGCGGAGCAACTTGGTTAACAAACTCATCTAAGATATTTATGAGATAAGTTAAGACACTGTTCAAATTTGGTTCCATTTGGAGTATTATTTCGGAAGTTATCATGGTTTTAAATTTTCAAGTGGTAGATTGATTTCAAGTGCCCCGATTAACTTAAGATATCTATAACCTTTATTAAAAATGACGTATAAATTTCATTAATAAACTTCATTGAGACACTTATGTGGTCTACATTTACATCAAATTTCAAACAAATTCAGAATACGCTTTTTACAATTTGAATTTGAAATTTTCAAGTGGTCTCCACTTGAAAACAAAATGGTGGAGCAACTTGGTTAATAAACTCATCTAAGATATTTATAAGATAAGTTAAGACACTGTCTAAATTTCGATCGATTTGGAGTATTATTTCGGAAGTTATAATGATTTTAAATTTTCAAGTGGTAGCCTGATTTCAAGTGGTCCCACTTAACTTAAAATATCTGCCACTTTATTAAAAATGGCGGATAAACTTCATTAATAAACTTCATTGAGACCCTTATGTGGCCTGTATTTACAACAAAATTCAAGCAAATCTTGCTTTAAATATGCTTTTTACAATGTCGGTTTATAATTTTCAAATGGCTGCCACTTGAAAACAAAAAGTCGGAGCAACTTGGTTAACGAACTCATCCAAGATATTTATAAGATCAGTTCACTGTCCAAATTTGGTTCCATTTCGAGTATTATTTCGGGAGTTATCGTGATGACAAAATTTTCATTATAGATAGGTAGATAGATAGATAGATAAACAAAGTGATTGCAATAGGTCGATTTCTAAAGAAATCAACCTAAAAATATGTATATAAAATATATATATATATATATATATATATATTGAAAACGTTTTAAAATTATTCGTAATCGAAAAATAACTTTTCTTTAAATAAAAGATGAAATTTCGTCTAAAAACAAAAGATACCTGAACTTTTTGTTTTTAATATTAAGAATCAGGCTCTGGATAGGGAAAGCCTATACAAAATTTAATTCAATTCTTTTTTTTTTATTATTATTATTATTTCTCATCTAAGGAAAATTTCGCATCAGTAATGAAAACACAGTTCCCAATAAGTCTACGATAGATATGTATGTGTAAACTTTCTAACTATCGGGAAAACTGTCGAGCTTTCAAGGGAAAAAATGCCAATACTTTTTTACATTAGAAAAAAAAAAAAGAAAATTGTTTTTATAACATTTGTCCAGAGGTTGCGTTTGGGTTAAGTTTTAAGTATTCTAAGTAATGGGAAAGATAAATATGCTTTAAAGAATTTTTCCTTGTTTTAACTACGAGTGGCTCTGAGAAGTTGCGTAAAACAAATTCATTCTTACTGGAATATATATATTTATTAATTTAAATATACTTTTTACTGAAATAATGTAAATATGAATGTAAAACTCATAGTTTGAAGGCATAAAAAATACATTAATATTGTTTAATGTCTGAATATTTAAATATTGGTCTAAAAATGTTTAAATGAATAATAGCTTACGGGGGAAATGCACAATCTCGAAATTGAGCTAATGTTGAAACTTCCTCGAGTTGCTACAGTCGGTAACAAAAGTGTCCGAACACTAACAAAAATTCCTATATAAAAAAAAGTACGCTTGATACAGTTTTGCTAAAGGAATCCTTGTCGAATCCTGTTCTTAGACTGACTAAGACAGGATTCGACAAGGATTTATTTAACTAAACAGTATTAAGTGTACTTTTTTTACATAGGAATTTTTGCTAGTGTTCGTACATTTTTGTTACCGACTGTACACTCTCGCATACTTGCCAACCATCTCATTATGAACCCTACAATTTTTAGTACCCGCCTTTTTTCTCACACCAATAATTTTTTAGAGTAATTTTAGTCTTATTTAATCGTAACAACATTTGGAGAGAATAACTCTAAAAATATAGTTGTGTGAGAAAAGGGGCGTTTTTTACAGGGGGCGTTAACAATTGTACGGTTATTAATGAGATGGTTGGCAAGTATGCTCTCGGGTCTAGTGAGAAATATCAGTAATCGAACCCTATAGTATTTTTGTTGATGTTGAAACAGAAAAAAAGAAGAAGAATTTAATTTAGTACTACAAAATGCTTTGTAATAAAACTCAAATAACTTTTTTTTTTTTTTTTTTTTTTTTTTTTTTAGAAATTTATATTATTCAGATATTATATTACTTGAATAAATTCTAATTTATTTATTTATTATTTATTCATTCATTTTTAATTATTTATAAGAACATGTGAAAAATAGTTTACTTCATGATTTTGAACAAAAAGCTTCAGTTAGTGAAAATGACACTAAAAGAAATGTTCATGACGCATGCAAGGAAAATGGCTGATTCTAATATTTTATTCTGCTTTTTTAGTTTAATTTTTGAACGGTTTGAATTTTTCTCAGAAATTAGAGATTTTTATTTATCTTAATTATTTTACTACTTGTCAATCCAATATCTAACAGTCGATTTTCAAATATGTAAAAGTTTTTACAACATTAATATAAAGTAAGTAAAGAAATACAATGGTGAAACTAGATGTTGGTGGAAATCCTGACATATTCAAGATGAAAGATAGCAAATGATGACAAGGCAAAATGTCGGATTGAAAGCAATAGACCTGCTATCTTATGAATCTTATTTCACTAATTTTGGGTAGTTCTGAATATTAACGATAAGTTCTATATGCATCAAATTTAAGCACAAAAAGATTGTATGATACAACTTAAATACAATTTCAGCAATTACCATCTACGTCCCGAATATATAAACGTTCTTTTGCATAGCTTTGTAAAATGGCTTGAATACTCCACATACCATTTACATGTGAAATATGCTTTTGCGTCATATATACCGGGTGTCCCATAATTCTGTAACATTTTAAAAACTCGTAAAAATTAAAGGGATTTGTAGAATTGAACGCAGTTTGCAGAAAAGCTATTGTCATGAAGTTTTTTTTTTTTTTTTTTTTTTTTTTGTAAAGAAAAAAATATTAGTTAAAATTTTCGTGAATAGAGGGCGCTGTACGTCAGAAAATCACACGTTTCCGTAAAAAAAACTATATTTATTCACATGCGTATATTTACAAGCATATCAATCCTATTCTATATATCAAACGTCATGACAAATTACAGTTTACAAACGAGTTACAACACCGCTGACAGAAGATTCAAGTAGGCAGTCCTTACCTGAGGGAAAATATCTTTACCAGTAATGCTTTATCCATGAAATCAACATAGTAAGTAGGAGACGAAATAGGAAATAAGCTAGGTTAATCGCAAAACCATGCGATTTATAGGGCTCTGCCCAAGTAGCACGGGAACGTTCTGTGAACGTCTAATAACGGTTACAGTCGTTCAAACACCGTGTTTCGTGTCAAGAGAACGTTCGATTAGACGTTCAAAAATAGTATTACTTAGAACGTTCTGAAAAGGTTTGCTTTGTACCATCTAGAAAACGTACAAGTCTAGTTCTATGTAAAACGTTCAAGTGTATCACCGTCGTAGCACGTTCTGTAACAGTGTGATTATAACAAATATGAGAAAATTCCTTTTTTTTTTTTTTTTTGTTGACATGTAGAATAATCATTGAAATGTAATAGAGATGCGGGGAGAAAAAATTACATAATTTTAAACTTTAATTATATGTTACTATAATCATAATTATTTATAATTTTATTTAAGTTTTATGTTGTTCAATTCTGTCAAACACATTACTCCAGATTACTTTTGCAGATATTCATTATTATTTGTTTCTTAAATTGTTAATAAATTAAGTTACGAAAAATTAATTTATTTTATTTATTTATTATTATTATTATTAATATTATTTTGTATATACCAAGAAAAATGTGTTGGATAATTGGGAATTTTTGATCTCCGGTTTTCCATGGGTTTATACACTCTTGAGATGTCCAGAACACAATTCTATCATTCTTTCAAAATGCCAGTCTGTCTGTTTTTTTTTTTTTTTGTGTGTGTGTGTGTGTGTGTGTGTGTGTGTGTTATGAAAGTTTTGTGGACTCTGTATCTCACAAACCAATGGACGGAATTTAACCAAACTTGATGTTTAGTTAAACTTTAAACTAATTTGCTAAATATCAGGAATATTTAATTAGATATTGACCTAAATATCAGCTTTGGTGCTCATTAGCCTCTGGAATGTATCACCAGATAGGGTTCGCTTCTATTCTGTAAATTCTCCCTTTTATGGGGAGATTAAATCTCAGCTTCTACGGTGCACAAATGCACCAAACTTAATATGTGAAACAGATATTATGTAACAGTACGCTGATTTAATTCGGGTGCATATATTGACCAACTGGTGGCGCTGCTCTCCTGTAATTTAACCCCGTTAACGTAATGGCAATAATTCAGTTTTTGTGATATAAATAATTATAAATACACTCAACTTGGTATGTAAAATTAATATCATATAAAACTTTGCAGAATAATTTTGCGTTCATATCGGACAACTGGAGGCACTGGTATGCTGCAAATTAATTTTATTCAAGGGAACGGAACGCAATAGCACATTTTCTATGATTTATAAATTCTCTAAATTTGGTACGTGAAATAGATATTACGTAAATTTTACTGATTCACTTCGGGTACATATCAAATGACAGGTGGCACTGTTACGTTTCAACTTACGGGAAGCCTGTACCTCACCTTCTATAATACGAATACTTATCAAACCTTGTATGTGAGACATATATATAATGACAAAATGTGCTGCTTCAGTTTCCGTATATATCCACCTACGGATGGTGCTTCTATTGCTTTCTGCGATTTTTCAGATATCTGTATTTCAGCATTTTTTGGTGAAAAATGTACAAAATTTCATATATAAAAATGTTTATTATAAAAACCTGTGTTGATTAAATTTTTATGATTAAATTAATAAATTTTAAAATTCTATGGATGCTGTATCTCACGAACTAATGAACGTAATTTATTCAAACTTTGTTTACTTGGATTATGACCTAAACTGGTGGCGATTATATTTGTTAATAAATCGTTCAATAGGTAGCGCTGTCGTACCATTATTTTCAGAATTTGTAATATGTCATAATAGGTCAAAATTTCGTATAAATGTGCATGAGTCAGCATTGTTTTTAACTTTTCTCTGGAAAATTAAATATGTATATATATATATATATATATATATATACATTTATATTAGTAATATTTAATTAAAAAAAAATATCGGCAATTTGTATAGTTCATCGCTTTCGCTATTGTATTAAAATTTTCAATATTCTTGCCAGAAAAGTCGTCTATACTTTTAAAGCGAAAGGATGAACCCTAAATCTGTGATAATTTAAAACAAAGTTATCGACTTTTCACATTTTTCATTATGTAAAATACATTTCTTAAGATACATATTTTGTATACCGTTTAATATTTTGTAGACAGGAGAAGATTTATAAGCCATAACTAGGATATAACGAGGCGTTTCATTTTAAACACACAAAATTTAATAGATGACAATTACACATGAAAAATACAAGTAACATGAACGACTACATTTTTAAGACTGCGATCTGTTCTAGCAGAGATAAAAGTAAAAAGGAATGAACAGATCATTGATTGGACGTGACGTCACTTACCAACAGTCCAATAGATTTAATCAGAAATACAATGACGAAATACACTACAACTCTCCTCCCCTTAATTCCGTATACCATACCTGATGGGAGGTTTTCTTACTCTAGATGATCTTCTTACAACCTGTTCAGAAAAAGACAAATTAGCATTTTTAAGTTTTGAATGTTCAGATTTTAGTTCATTATTTACAGTACTGTTGATATTTTTATCACAGTCAATTTCACCAGGCTTTGTAGACACAGATCTACTGTCGGTTGGAACTGGATCTGATGTAGTGGAAGGATTGGTTGGCAATGGATCTGGTGTACTGACAGGATCGGTTGGCGCTGGATCTGGTATCATGGCAGGCCTCCTACCAGACTTAGATTCTCCATTGCTTTGTAGGTGTGGACTATTGCTATCGGGGACCATGGAAATATTTGCACCAGGACTTGTAGCTTCCTCCACTTGTACTCTGGAACCTACACTTTTCAGTTGATCAACGTGTCTTTTCCATACACATGAACCTACTTGAATTTTGTAATGTAGTTTACCTAGTCTGGCAATTACTTTACCTATTTTCCATTTATCTCCCGATGTATAATTGCGTACTGCAACTTTTTCATTTATTTGGAATTCTCTTATCTCTTTCTTGTTAAAAACATTTTTATGTTGTTTGTTTTCAACATAATTTTTAACATTTGGTACAAGCAAATCTAATTTTGATCTGATATTTCTTTTCAGAAATAATGATGCGGGACTCTCCCCTGTTGTAATATGAGGCATTATTCGGTATTGGAATAAAAATTCGTTTAACTTAAATTGGAGATTTCCGGGTTCTGAACTTAAGGATTTCAATCCTTTTTTAATAATTTGGACATATCTTTCGGCTTGACCATTTGTAGAGGGATGATATGGTGCAGTTAAACTATGTTTTATGCCTTTACTTTGTAGAAAATGTTCGAATTGTTCTGAAATGAATTGTGGCCCATTATCAGACACAAGGGACACAGGATAGCCATATCTGGCAAAAAGCGAAGAAAGACAGTTTATAGTATTCTCAGCAGTAGTATTAGGAACAATGAACACTTCTGTCCATTTACTGTGGGCATCTACTACGATTAAAAACATTTTCCCCATCATTGGACCAAAAAAGTCTACATGTATTCTGTTCCAAGGTGTTGTAGGCCATTCCCAGTGATGATTTTCCATTTTAGGAGGATTATGTTTTAATTTAATACAAACAGAACAGTTATTTGCTAAATTCTCAATGTCTTTATCAATACCTGGCCACCATACAAAACTACGTGCCAGTGCTTTCATTTTTACTATGCCAAAATGGCCAAAATGTAAATCTTCCAACACTTTTTGTCTATGAACAGTAGGAATTACAACACGATTCCCTTGTAGTATGCAATTATTTAGTATAGAAAAATCTTCTTGTTTATGACCGAAAAGTAAGTAATTTGGCATCTGTGTGCCTGATATTAAATGTCGGTACATTTCTTTCAATGTTGGATCTCGCTTAGAACTTGCACATAATATCTTTGTATTTAACGGTAACGATGTGATTTGATGAATAAATAAACAATCGGTTTCATCAAGGTTGCCAAATAAATTTGGCGACAAAGTTGGTGACACTTTTTCTGGTTGTAGCGAATCGGACGACGGCAGCAGTAAGTCTTCACTACGTAATGGAAGACGTGATAGAGCATCGGCATTTCCGTGCTCTGCAGATTTTTTATATTTAATATCATAATTAAATGTCTGTAAGTATAATGCGTATCTTTGCATTCTAGCTGCCGAAAGTACCGGAATACTTTTTACGGGTGAAAATATGGAAACTAGGGGTTTACTATCTGTATACAGAGTAAATCTCCTACCATATAAAAATTGAAAAAATTTCTTTACACCAAAAATTATTGATAACGCTTCTTTATCTACCTGACTATACCGCTTTTCTGCAGAAGATAAAGTTCTAGAAGCAAAAGCTATGGGTTTTTCGGAGTTATCTGGCATTGTATGCGAAAGTACTGCCGAAATTCCATAAGGAGAAGCATCAGTGGCTAAAATTAAGGGTAATTTAGGATTAAAGTGGGTGAGAATCCTTTCGGAAGTAATTTCCTGTTTAATTGCATTAAATGAATTTTCACATTTTTTAGTCCACTGAAAATTTACATTTTTACGTAATAATTCATTTAGAGGATAAGCAATCGTAGATAATTTAGGAACAAATCTAGAATAGTAAGATACTAAGCCTAGGAACGCTTTTACTTGAGTTACGTTTTGAGGTATTGGAGCATTTAAAATAGCAGAAATTTTTTCTTGCGTTTTGTGTATGCCATTTTTATCAATTTTGTAACCACAGTATGTAATTTCATCATTCATGAAAAAAGATTTTTCTTTATTTATTTTAAGATTATATTCACGTAACCTTTCTAGCACTTGTTTTAATCGCTCTAAATGTATTTCATCAGTTTCCCCCGAGATACATATATCGTCAATAAAAACTGAAATACCCTCTATACCTTTTAAAATTTGTTCTATAGTTCTCTGCCATATTGCTGGCGAACTGGCAATTCCGTATGGTAATCGCGTAAATTTAAATAAGCCTTTAGGAGTGTTAATTGTAAGTAATTCTTGTGAATTTTCCTCTACCGGTAAATGCAAGTATGCTTGATTTAAGTCAATCTTTGTAAAATGTAATCCACCCCCTAAAGTTGCTAATATATCCTCAATTTTTGGTAGCGGGTATTTGTCAACCTTTAAAAATTTATTTACCGTGACTTTAAAATCGCCGCATAAACGAATTTTCCCATTAGGTTTTACCACCGGAACAATAGGTGTTGCCCATTTACTAGTACTAACAGCTTTTATTATCCCTTCATTTTCTAATCTTTCCAATTCTTCATTTACCGCATTCCTTAATGCATACGTAACTGTTCGCGATTTACAAAATATTGGTGATGAGTCTTTCTCTAAATGTAATTCAGCTTTAACATTTTTAATTTCACCTACGTTATTTGTAAATAAATCCGTAAATTCATTTAGTAAATTATTTAAATTATCCGAAATTTGTACTTTGTTTACCGGAACAGTTTGTAAATTGTTTGGGAATATATTAAATGTAGTTATCCAATCCCTACCAAGCAATAAAGGAAAATTGTCTTTTTTAACTAAATATAACTTAACATTCCTAGTTTTGTTTTCGTAAGTTACATTTACTCTAACAAATCCCTCGGGCTGAAAAATTTCTCCCGTGGCTGTCTTTAATTGTACATCAGCAGGAAACATTTTATGTTCTGGAAATAATCTCCGAAAACGATTTATCGGTACAGCGGATATCGCCGATCCTGTATCAAGCTCCATTTCTGCTTTAGCACTATTTTCTATCAAAACCCAAATTTTTATAGGTTTAGTGCCTTCAGATTGTAATGACAAAATGTCTACAGTATCAAGAACATTTACATTTTTCTTTTGAGTAACATTGTTTTGTGCGTTCCGACACACCTTACTCAAATGACCGCGTTTTTTACAAAAATTGCAAACTGCATTAATAAATTTACAAACATTTGCTAAATGAGAACTATTACCACAACGATAACAATAAGTTTTACTTTTATTTGCACTCGCTGTTTTGTTCACGTTTTGTTTACTTACTAAGTTATTTTGAGAATAATTTTGTTTTGGTTTCCTAACACTAACAGAAACTTTATTCAAATTCAAATTTTTATTCTGTAATTCTATCAAGTCATTTTCAGTACTTTGCATAGTTACGGCTTGTTCTACTGCTTTTTCAAATGTTAAATCTTCAACCTGAGATATTAATTTGCTTTGGATTGTTTCATTTTTTAATCCGCGTAAAAATTGTTCTAACAAATTTTCTGACAGCGAATCGCCTGTAAACGCGCAATGTGTTGTAAGTTTCTTTAAACGAACACTAAAATCCTGCACAGATTCGTTATCTCCTTGACAACATTTTCTAAATTTAATCCGTTCACTGATTTTGTTTGGAATTTTACATAGATGTTTTGTTAAGACATTTACTAATTCAGTGTAAGTTTTTGATTCAGGGAGATCTGGGAACAGTAAATTAGTAAGTAAATTATATAATCTCGGGCCTATAAATGTTATTAAGGCACTAACTTTTTTTTCATCCTTAATATCAAACAAAATAAAATTCTGTTCCAGTCTCCTTACATAAATCTCAAAAGATTCAATCGAATCATTGAATTCCTTAAAATTTTGGAACATTTTTAATGAAAATATACTAGTTCTAACAATAAAAACATGCAATCTAATAAAAGAACAGAAAGAAAAAAAATAAAATAAATGTGTAAATACCTTTCTTTTTCTCTTTCCCGAAAAATAAAAAGTCGCAGATTATCGCAGACGATAATTACACTCACTGGCGCCTAAATCGTACCTGCCCGCCACCAGACAATGATATTAACTGCTGCTGTCTCCGTTCGCATAATGATTCATTTCGAAATCTCAATTTTCTTTATGAAATAAGTAGATTTTGAATACACATTTATAGAAGATATTCCGTTCTTTTTTTATGAACTGCAGATTTCATTTTTAATCATCTTGAATTAAATATTATTAAAATGTTGAAGAGCAAAACTTCTTTTTGCTTTTTTTTATCCCATGTCGTCGCCATTATAATATTTTGTAGACAGGAGAAGATTTATAAGCCATAACTAGGATATAACGAGGCGTTTCATTTTAAACACACAAAATTTAATAGATGACAATTACACATGAAAAATACAAGTAACATGAACGACTACATTTTTAAGACTGCGATCTGTTCTAGCAGAGATAAAAGTAAAAAGGAATGAACAGATCATTGATTGGACGTGACGTCACTTACCAACAGTCCAATAGATTTAATCAGAAATACAATGACGAAATACACTACATACCGTAAAATTGATTTTTTTGGATATTTAGTGTTATATTTGTTTGAGATGAAAATCGCATACATTTACCATGGAAAATAATTTTGATAGATTATTTTAGCAAATAATATTTATGAGATCGACCTGCGCAGGAAAATATAGAAGAAAGTTTTAGGATGGCCTCAGTATAATAATTTTTAAAAAGGTTAAGTTTTGAACAGTATGAAAAATCTTTATTAGAAACGTTTGTTATTGAATAAATTGCTTGATCGACAGAAATTTTCGCCGGGCGTAAATGCCATCTGCTCTGTTTTTGCACAGGAAGTTTGTATTTCTTGGCGTGGCCTGTTGGATCCAAAGTCCTACTGCTTGCTTACTCATCACATATTTTGTATTTACATTCAGATTTGAATTTAACTTTCGTTCGGACGGATACACTACAACAGCAAACAGCTTCAAGATACAGACAGATAAGTTCGTTCACTTACTTTTCCTTTTTATAAAATTTTCATACTTATGCATTGAAATCTTACAAAATTTATTAAAATTTATCAAAAAAACATATAATATTTTTAAATTAAATTTTAAATTTTTTAATTTTTCACATCTTTCACGCTAACTCCTAAATTTATTTCGTTCGATATTTTATTATTACAGTTCAACGTTGTAGTTTAAACAAACCCATGCGAATTTTTCGAACTTTTCTTTTCTTATTTACTTTTAAAATTTGAAACTCATAAATATTATACCGAATTCCCCATCTAATTAAAATATTAATTTACCAGAAGCCAAATTATTATTAGTACCAAATTAATATTGTGCAATTGTGAGACCAAGATCATTCAAAGAAAGGTTTCAAAATAAAATTCATAGTTGAAGTCCCAGTTTCATACTTCCGCAGGCAGTACAGTTATAGTATAGGATTTCCATGATGCCTTTTAAATTTTTGTCGCGATGTTGGTGATGACTTTTTATTTATTTTGGTGTATTTTGTTTAAAAAATAATAATAATAATAATTCTTATTTGGATTATATTTTTATGTTTATGATTTTTAGTCAATTTATGACAATTATTCATATTCTGTATAATCTTTAAAGTATTTCTATGTTTAAAATGACGCTTTCCATAAAATAATGTAAGCAGACAAATTTCGTAATTTTTTCTTATTAGTTCATTGAGTTGAGTCCGCATGCTTAAATATTGTTCATTTTTAAATATTATTTTTTATCCTCGCATATTTCAATAATTACACTACTATATCGTTTCGGCAAAAATTAATTGCAACTGATCCACGTTAAAGAAATATATAGATAGATTTGATCATGTTTGATCGTTTTACATTACACTGTAGAAATGTAAAAGCAGGGAGAAGTATTAAAAAAGAAATAGTTACTAAGGTGAATCTTAATATTGCTAAATATTTTAAATTTTGAAGTTTATTTATTTAATTTTTATTTATTTATTTGTTTACAGAATAAAATTTTAATTATTTATTTATTTATTTTTCAAAATGTTTCACCATATTTTATACTGTCATATTTCACTGCATGTGTACGTAAAATTTATAAACTCAAAATCAATAATTTAAATAAATTTCACATACGCATGATTTGAAATATGAAAATATTAAGTAAATTTCACGTAATCTATTTAAATAAAAAAACAAAATAATAATAATAATATATATATATATATATATATATGTATTTTTTTTAAACGTATTTAAAATACACCGCTGTTCAAAATTAAAGGAACAAACCTGCTTTTTCATTTTCTTCTTTTATGCATAACTTTTAAACAAATAAACACATGGACATAAAATTTGGATGTCATGTTCGTTATCATATCATTAATCGAATTTTACATAATTTTAGAATAAGTGATAATTTAAAACTAATAATTATTAATTTTTCTCAAAAGTAAGCTTTGGAAAAAATTAAAAATTTCAACAATTTTAGCGAAGAAACATTAATGAAAAATTGTGTTAATGATGCATTATAGACAAGTGAAGACGCACATGCCCTCACATGTTAAACAAAATCCTAGTTTTACTTTCTGTGTGCACTTTTCTTTTACTTTAATAACGGAATTTTTGAAAAAAAAAATAATAATAATTACTAATTTGTGTAAACTGTGATCATCACCAGAATAATAAAAATGTCGATAAATAATTTAATAATGAACGCCTTATCCGATTTTCATATTTCTATGTAAAATTTTAAAAAAATTATTCACACGCGAAAAAATGAAGAAAGAAGAAGAAACAAAAAAGTGACTACATGAAGAAATATACGGTTTTAATCTAACGCATGGATGAGCCTACATTTTTAACCTATCTGTAATGCATCTTCATGACCATTTTTCATTAAGTTTTCTTTTCTAAAATTGCTGAAATTTTTCATTTTTTCAATGTTTACTTTTGAGAAAAATTTACTGATATTTAGTTTAACAATTATTACTTATGCTAAAGTTATATAAAATTCGATTTATGGTAGTTTAAAAGACATACTATCCAAATTTTATACTTCTGTGTTTAGTTGTTTAAGAATTATGTGAAAAAAAAAAAAAAAAAAGAAAACGAGAAAACAGTTTATTGTTTAAATTTTGTACACTTGTGTACTTCTTTTAACTAATTTTTATTTTTTGTTTTCCTTTGATTGTGCATTATTATAGTTTAAAAATAGAATATGTAACATATCTGGGCATTAATTTGAGATTTCATTGATAATTTAAAATTTAATAAAATACTTTTGTGTTTGAATGCCAAAAGTTTGCAGTAAGTTTCAAAATTTAGACATAAATATTTTTACATTTTTTTGCTTAAGAGCCCTCTTCACTCACCGCCGCTGGAAGCCGAAGCTAATGTTATTCAATGGGAAATTTTTCTTTACAAATAACTTATTAAGTAATACATATTTTTAAATTCTGTTTTCACATTATGAAAATTCACAGCTGTTAAATTGACGGAACTTTTTTAAAAAATTATTTTTTTAATTTTTTATATTTTACTTCGAAGCTGCAAAATACGAATTTACAATATGTGATTTTTTTTCATTTTGCAATTTCAAAATAAAATATTAAAAATTAAAAAAATACTTTTTCAAAAAAGGTCCGTCAATTTAACAGCTGGGAATTTTCTGAATGTGAAAATAGAATTTAAAAATATGTATTAGTTAATAAGTTACTTGTAAAGAAAATTTCCCCATAGAATATCATTGGCTCGGTCTACCGGCGACGGTAAGTGAAGAGGGCCGTTAACTTATTAAATTAATATCCAAATATGGTTATATTCTATTGTTAAATTATAATGATGCAAAATCTAGGGTGGGGGGGGGGAATAATAATTAGTTAGCAGGGGGCATATTTTCTTAAAAATTTTCAAAATATTCCAGAACTTGAATTTATTTATTTGTTTGTTTTTGAATTCAAATATTTATCTAGAATATTCAAAATACTTGATCTTTTGTTATACAATATTTCAATGCATGTATGCAAAATTTTATATTACTAAGACAATTATTTATGAAAAATAATAATAATAATAAAAAGATAAAATAAAAACTACACAAAAAATAAAAAAGAAAAGAAAAGATAAATAAAGGAAAGGAAAAAAAAAAAGAAAAAATAAGTAAATAAAATAAACAGACACTATAAAATTCAAGAACTCGAAGCAATTGTTCCGGGTCGAGAAAAGACACAACCCTTCATCAACCGAACAAAGTAGGCACGAGTGCTGCAAAAAATCTGCAACGTAGCTCTTGTATTTGCAGCACTCGTGCCTATTATGTTCGTCTGACGAAGGGTCGTGTATTCTTTCGACCCGAAACAATTGTTGCGAGTTCTTCCATTTTATTATACATTAAATACATTTTTAGCACGTTCAAAGAACGTTCAAAAATTGTTTACATAACGTTGTGAGAACGTGTGTATAGAACGTTTTCAGAACGTTTCTACACTATTTAGAACGTTTACAGTACGTTTTCTAGAACGTTCTGAAAATGTGTATAACGTTTTGAAAACGTTCTAAAAACGTTTAGAACGTTCTGAGACCGTATACATAGAACGTTCTCTGAACGCTTCTATAACACCGATGGTGATAGCTACACGTTCATTGAACGTTCCCTGAACCGTACTATTGTACTTTTTCAAGATGGACAAATAGACGTCTATAACGCGTTCAAAGGGAACGTTCTTAGAACGTGTTTGCAGAACAATATTTGAACGTTCAGAGAACGTTTCGGTGCTGCTTGGGTGGTTTGAATATTTCTCTTTACGCATCCATGCAGCACCCACTATCGGCGAAAATTTTTACTTTTTTTTTTTTTTTTTTTACTTTACCACAAAAAATCTCCTTTCATGAGAATGAATATTTCGCAAACTGCGTTCAATTCTACCAATGGACAATATGCCTGTGACGTCACAGTAGGTAAAACCGCCGAACACGTGGCCGATGTTTTGTAAACAAATTAGATTCAGGATGCCGTTTTAGTGTTACGCATAATATTTTTCAGTCTAAATATTTCTCCAGTGAAACTTAATAATCAGATATCTGTTCAAACAAGAACAAAAGAGAAATGTAAACAACTGAATCGAATGGTAAAGTTAAGACTATTCCATATCGTAAAATTGCAGAACATTTTATATACAGACACACGCATACACATATCTATAATAATAAAGGAAGATGTCTGTCTGTCTGTCTGTCTGTATGTCTGTCCGTCTGTCTGTCTGTCTGAGTATCTATACGTTCAGCCCCTATTGAACGCAGAAGTACAAAATTTGACATACGGGTGCTCCGGAACCTGCCCGAATGCATAGTGAAAACAGAATTTAAAAATTTTAATTAGTTGCGGAGATATTAATTAAAATGTAAACCGCGATTGCATAAAAATAGATATTTTAACAAAGTTAAAAACAGAAAAAGTGGAAAATAAATTAGAAATATTAATCCGATCTTTACGAATTTTGTACCAAACGAAAGGGGATTTTTTTCCGAATCTAAGAGTGCAAGTGGCTTATCTCTACAGCAATTAGATTTTTTAAAATTAACTAAAGTATGAAATTTAGTTGGCAACAGGAGAACACTTAATTATTTCACTTATCAAAGATTCTTCAGTGCCAGGTGCTAGACATGCTGGCTTCCGCTCGGGAAAAAATGTTTTTCGTTTTTCGCCCACGTGACAAAGTAGTGGAAATAAAAAAAGCAGTTTTTGAATTTTTTCAATTAAAATCCATCAAAAGCAGAACTTCGAAATTGCCCGTCATTATGGCTCAGCTGTATGCAGTTAAAAAATCTAAAGTATAGCTTTAAAAATAAAATAAATAGACATATTATATTTATTTAAATTCATTTTTATTTCATCTGTTAATGACACCAAAAGTTACTTTTAACAGAATAATATTGATTTTTTTTTTCCTTTTTTCATGGATTCGGTTGTAAAAAAGCAGTTTTGGAATTCTTAAATTTTAGACAGATTTCAATAGAAATCGTTAATCGCCCTTGATAGATTAGCCATTTTGAGTCTAAAATATATCAAAGATATTCACTATTGTAATACATAATACATCATTCAAAAGATATTTTAAAGTATTTTTATTTCAGGCTATTAAAATGATATAAGCCGTTCAAATTCTGTACGAAACTTTTGGAGAAAGCTACGGAAAAACCAGAAAATTTTTATTCTTTTATATTTTACAGAGTTTCAAATTTAGATTTTCGCTCACATTTCGTACTAATAATTTTTAACGGTATATAGCCCGGAATTAAGCAAGTTTTGGAGAAAACCACAGATAAGTCAGACACAAATCTCTTAAAAAAATGTTTGTATTATCTTTGTATTTCAGCTTCTAATTAGTATAATTTCATTTTTATATTATCGAAAGTGGAATTCGAGATTCACCTGATTTACACGTTTTAAGGTGTCCTGATTAGGTTTTCTTTTGTATCTCAGCTACTAAATAAAATAATTTCATAAGTAATACATTATTTGAAAGCTTTGTTGATTTGGAATTGAGCAATATATTACAGAAATTTCTACCGCCAGATGGCGCTGTAATATTTTAAAATTTCAATATTTCAAATTCTAATGAGCGAGGAAGTTGTTGTAAGTTAGAAAACGGAGATAAGGCGCCGCAGTCGCCACCGAGCGAGACTTAGCTAAAGTCAGAAATTTGAAAGATCATAACATGGTGAGCGAACAGGCTGTTTCAGATATTGAAAAGGGAAAAGGGCGCCGAAGGAGCTACCGCACGGGAATTTACTGCGATTTCAATAAGCTATTTTCACGATATATCAATAAGCTGTTATTAGACCTGAAACGGGAAAAAGGCGCCGCAGGCGCGACCGAGCGGGAGTTTCGTGATGTCGGATTTTTCAGGGATCGCGAACCAGCTGGTCGCCGAAGGCGGCTAGTATATAATGAATAAAATATAATAAAAATTAAACTCGCCAAAAAATGCGTAAAAAGTAAAGCAATCATCACTTATGTATCATGAAACTAATGTCAATGTTGAAAACGAAAATAGCGAAGTCTACTGCGAACAAAATTAAAGATTACAAACAAATCACATTACAAATTAATAAATAGAAAAAAGATGTCATTGATTACATTGGATATATACATCAAAGCATAAATAATTAAAATTTCAATCACTTTAATAAAGGAATTTATTAAATGGAACATCCATTTAAATTTGTTAACATCGCCACAGTTCGCATGGCAACTTTTAATATTACACATGTTGATTAATATTAAAGTATATTACAAAAACTGGATTAAAGACAAAATAAAGGTATCACTATATCACTCTTACTACAATTTCATATAATATGTAACTCTTATAAGTAATATTGCAAGATAAAAATTTGCAGGCCACAATGCTTTGCTATAGTAGAGTTGAGGATTGTTTTCCGATAGGTTCGAACCCAAAGGAGGAATATTGTCCATTCCTTCAAGTTTTATGATTTTTTTAAATGTCTACAGACTTATGTAACACCCGGAATATATTCATAAATATATATATATCAGCTCCATTATCTTTAATTCAACCTAAAAATATTAAAATATACCAATGTGATTTTTTTTCTAACAGTATATTTTAATTCTTTTGTGTGGCTCTGTACACGAATCATTTTTCTAATCTCAATAAAATGATTCAAGTAATACGCTAATATGATGCAAATAAAAGATATTGAATTTTAACTTTATTCTAGCATTTGTTCTTTAGTCATACTGATAACAGTCTTTAATACACACACAGAGAGACTCATAGACACACACAGACACACAGAAAACCCGCTAAAATTCAAGATTTTCGTATTAAGGGGATTTCAAAATGTATTTATAGAAAAAAGTCAGTCTTAAAAATTCGACTCAGAAATACAGACTGTGACGTGTAAGAATAACATAAAGTAATAATTATAGGAAAAAAGGGAAGAAATTATTACATCAGTTTTATATATTTTGCCCAATTCTTTCATATTATTAGAATATTTCAAAAAATTATGCAAAAAGTTATGCTATATTTTTTCTTCGGCAATTGTATTTTTCACCTAAAACATCATTGTAATTTTAATTTACTTTAAAAAAATATTAGGGCACACGGACTATTTGGCATAGATTTTGGTTTTTGATTTTTCTAGTTTTTTGTACAATACTTAGAGAAATTCTGATGACTGCACAGGAAAGCTTAACTCTTTGGCTACAAAATCATGTATAACCGACCAATCAAATACATGTTTAAATAACTTAAAAAACATTTTTCCTAAGAACTTGCAATTGTGTCAACTAACCCCGGACGTAGTGCTATTTGGCATACCTACAGGGGCGAGTTGGTATAACAGAATAGGGATTGGGATACTAAGCAAGATACAGCGATTTTCGAAGAAAAACTTTTTTTTATTAATTATTATTCAAAACATTATTCTTCAATAATATTTGGCAAAAAATTTCTGTTTAAATGTATAAAAAAATAATTAATTCACCAAGAAAAATAAATTCTGCCTACTAATATAGCTAATTATAGTTATTGAAATAGAATTAGCTTAAGGTTGCAAATCAACCACGCATATGAACACATAGAATCCATTTTTGCACAACTTTATTTTGGTCGTACAAAACTGTATTATTCTCGTTTTTTCATCTCCATTTTTTCCCTTTTCGTCTATTGTAGACATTAGAATTTCATTGCTATCGATATTGTCAATTTTTTCTAAGGTAAAGTGGGATTAATGTTTAACCAAAATAAAGTGTATTTTATTCAGACTGATCAAGCCCTTGATTTTATGATGGATTCATTGTTGGCCTTGTTTTATGGAACCTTTCGGTATCTTTTTGAGGTTCTTCGGGGTTTGTAGAAACCGCCCAATTAAAACCCACTATCGTCTTGGCAGGAGATTTAGGATGATAACTCTTCATCTTGGAGAGGTTCTTCGGTCTTTTAACTATCATTAAGGTAAATTATGTTATGCCATAGCTACGGTTTAGCTATGCCAAGTGACCCCCATACCTAACTGTGCCAATTAGCTCCAACGGCTACTCAACATAAGATAGCTACACCACAGAATACTAAACATCAGAAACAAATACTATGATACATACATGCAATCTCGGTTAATAGTCTTTCGAAAACTGCCATTAGCAACGCCTGAATTTGAACTACAGTTTCACCCCCACACCGCCCCCACCCCCACCTCAAAAAAAAAAAAAAAAAAAAGGGAAAGGAAAGGAAAAATTGTACGATGAAAAAATTTACTCACCACTCAGAAAAATGAAGAAACATACTTTTTCTTCATAATGCTTCCAAACAGACTGAATTTAAGGTAGATGATGCAGCTATACATATACTTTTTACTAGTTAAATGGCAACTCTCTACCTCTACTGCGACAGGAAACAGAAACCAAATGTAAACATCTCCCTTATGCCAACTAACCCCACTCTCCACTTAAATATAAAATGTCTGCAAGTTATTTTAAATATAAAAATATTTATTTATAATTATTAATCGTTACATAACATAAAATAAATGCAATTGCCACATTTTTTCAAGCATCAATATTCTAATTAGACAATGTGATATGCATTTTTAATCGGTTTTTCTTTCACATAAAAGTGATATCGGCTTTTTGCTATATTCTATCTTTGCATCTTTTTTAATTAACGTGTAACTGGATAAATATTCAAAACCTTAAGTAATTTAATCCTTTTAATAACTATTTTCATTATTAAGAGAAGTTCATTAGTTTTTCAAACAGTCTTTATTTTGTTAAAACAAACAAAAAAAAAATATATGTTATAAGTGAATCCCTTCATTTTACATTTAGCCTTGTAATTGTCTATCTATGTTTTTGAAATAACGGTCTTTTATTTGAAAGTCATCTAGCATTCATTTTCCTGTCAGACTTTTTTTTTTCTAAAAAGGAGCAAAAAATAAACGTTGTGATTTCATTTTTATATCCTTTGGCTTTTTCCTAAATAGAAAATGAAAAATAGAATTAATTAAACAAGCATAAAACTAATTCGTGTTCTTTTCATAACGTTAAAGCTTGTCATTGAGTTTAGCTACTTTGTAGAAAAACTGTTTCATGAAGCCGTAATTAAGATGGCATCTCGGCTTGCTTCGTTTACCTTGATTAATGGAATTTGAGTCTTAAAAATGATTTTTTCTCAAAAGTTTCTTCGGTATATTAATTTTGAGCATGAAAGTAATTTTTTTCAATCTCTTGTTAAAGTGGTTGTTAAATGTCATTTCTGTTTCCGTTTTGTTTTTCCTTTAATTGCGTCCTTATGTTTTTTAATATATTCAACCTTTTACTTTTCTTTTCCTTTATAATTTGGAAAGAAAAAAAATAATTCTTAAAGTCTCTTCAGACATTTACATAAATAATTATGTTCTTCAAAACTCATGAACGGAGATAAATCAACTTCTAAATGATAGAACCAAAATATTTTAGCTGGATGTATTTTTATGAGAAAATACCTTTTTCAAATGCTTTCATTACACTGTAAAAAAAAATTAACACTCGATATGGCCATTGACGTGAAAAGTGTTCCAGTCACTGGCCTAAAAAACAAAGTCATGCCCGTAAATCTGTTATGACCTTTTTTCTGGAAAAAGAGATGTGACATTTAATAAACGGTCAACACCTTGAATTTTACAGCAATTTGTTAAAATACAGGTACTGACATTTTTCTCAAAGAAAGGAATTTACCGAATTTAACGGTCAACTCTCCAAATTTTACTAAAATTTCTCAGTGTATTTGATTGACTTACAGCTAGACTACCTACCCCTGGACTCAGTAAATTATATCCATACAATGAAGAAATGCATCAGCAGCTTTCGAACTGTGCACATTAATTTATGAATAAAATTTAAATTTATACTCAGATATGAGAATTAGTTTTTAAAATATTACTCATTTGTACTTTAAACAAGAAATGGGTAAAATTCATACATGATATATTAATGTTATAAACGTAAAAGTTGGTATCATAAGGTTAAAATGCCCCGAAACGCAAAATGTTGGTATTGATAAATGATTAATAAAAAGTCATTTAGCAAATGTCCTAAATTGCTCAAATAGGCTGCTATTTCTATGCTGCATTTGTTCCTGCTTATTCCGCGTGATGAAGAATCGGGCTTAATTATTTCGATCTAAAACAACATTTTTTATTTTTTTTTTTTAACGGTTTTTGTTTACAAAATGTTTATTTATTATAATTCTTTCATTGGTAATATGAATTGTGAACTATTCACACTTTTAAACTACATTTCTAATAGATTCACTCTTTAACTTTGAAATTCGGAAAAAAGAAGCAAGAAAAAGAAAAAAAATAGAATTATTTTCAAAGACTCGTCAAACAATTGCAAAAATAATCGTGTTCTTCATAATTAGCAAAACAAAATAAAACTAGTTCTATTGAATGAATTCAAGACATTTGAAACAACATATATTGAAGTAAAGTCAAATTTAACAAAACGGAAACACCAGCCAATTTCGAACGTTTCTCCAAAAAATCTGATATGTAACAAACACACAACTTTCATTACCCGTGACTGCACATTTACTCTGTTTAGAAATAGTGTGGTCAGAAAACATAAAATTGATTTAATAAGTCATACTTTTAACAATTTTTCCATGTCGCCCAAACGGTGTGGTGGTTAATGTCCCTGACTTATACATGGTTGGCCCTGGGTTCGAATCCCGAATAAGGCATGGATGTGTTGTCCCTCTTCGGGGTAGCGATGGCCGCCCATTGGGTGCTCCTTCACAAATGGTCATCATTTCGGTGACCTCTCGGCCAATGCTTCTGGCATATGCGCCGAGCCATTAGGGAAAAAAAAAACATAAGAGCAAACTGATACATACGTCGTGAAAACATATAAAGAAGAATTTACGTAGCAAGTTTTTTTTAAAAAAAGTACAATTGGTGTTTTTTTTTTTTTTTTTTTTTTTTTTTTTTTGTCTAACACTCATTTTCGAGTTTTAAAATTAATTAATCAGAACACCTGTCAATTTTTCTATAGAAACCAACTTATACATTCTAAAGGACATCTAGAAAGGGGTTTATGTAGCAAGTTTGAAGAAAATCGTTAGAGCTGTTTTTGAGATACTGACTTTCGGTCTCACTGCCTTTTTACTTTCTCTTACCCGTTAGGTATAGAAAGTATTGTTTTTGGGTCAAATTTTCGAACGCGAGATTTTGTTATATTTACACGTTTTGAGGTCCTCTGAATACGAAAATCATGTTTTTAGCAAATGATCTGTGTGTGTGTGTGTGTGTGTCTGTTATCAGCATATCTCAAAAACAAATTATGGCAGAAAGTTCAAACTTGGTATTCTAAATGTGTATCATATAGGGATGCTACAGTAAACTTTTCGTTAAGATCAAGCAAATGGTTCGTGTACAGGGACACTCAAAAGTATTCAAATACATTACGTCTATGGGGGAAATTGCAGGAAAGTAGACTTTAACGCCTATAGACAGCATTAAACCAAATGAAACGAATATATATTTTTTGTAATAGAGATAGTTAACTGGGAAAAAAAATTTTGTGTATGTAGGAGCCTCGCCTTTCTCCCTGGGGGGGGGGAGTCCCCCCTCGAGGGAAGTAAATTTTCATGATGGGTATCTTTCAAAAGAGCTCGCCAATACCTTTAAAACGAATGGTTTAACCATCGATCTGCAATAATTTAAAACAAAGTTATCGATTTTTTTTTTTTACTTTTAACGAAAAAAAAACTTTAGAAAAAAAAAACGTATATATATATTTTTTTTAAATATTGAGAATAAAATAGACTTTTTTTGGATATTTGGTGTTATACTACTTCTCTAACATGGAATTTTTTTAAATAATAATTTTAATAAATTATTTTTTAAAAACAGAATTATTTTTTAATAACTGAATTAAATTCTATATAAATGTAGGTGCATTAATGAAACGGGGGGATGAGGGGGGCAGTAGCCCCTCACACAGAACTAATTATCATATAAAACTCTTCAGAAACCTAATATGAATTGTTTAACACAGGTTTACATAACAGTACTCGTTATCTTACCTTTTAATCTGCACCTGTATTTATAGTATTAAATTTCAGGGTAAGAGAAAGTCGTGTGAGTGACACACCAGATTATTTACTTTCTCTTACCCATAGGGTCGAGAAAGTATTGTTTTAGGGTCAAATTTTCGAACGTGAATTTTTGTCATATTTACATGTTCTGAACTCCCCTGAATACGAAAATCATGTTTTTAGCGAATGGTCTGTGTGTCTGTCTGTCTGTCTGTTTGTGTGTATGTCTGTTATCAGCATATCTCAAGAACAAACAGTAGCAGAAATTCCAAACGCGGTATTCTAAATGTCTATCATATAGGGATGCTACAGTAAGCTTTTCGTTGAGATGAAGCAAATGGTTCGTGTACAGGGACACTCAAAAGTATTCAAATACATTATGTCTATGGGGGGAATTGCAGGTAAGTAGAGTTTATCATCTATAGACTGCACTAAACCAAATGAAACAAATATATATTTTTTGTAATAGAGATATTCAACTGGGGGAAAAATGTGTACGTAGGAGCCTCGCCTCCCCCTCCCCCTGGGGGGGGGGAAGTCCCCCGTCGAGGGGAGTAAATTTTCTTGATGGGTATTTTTCAAAAGAGCTCGCCAATACCTTTAAAACTAATGGCTGAACCATCGATCTGCGATAATTTAAAATAAAATTATCGATTTTTTAAATGTAATAATTCAAATTTTTCTTGGATATTTAGTATTATACTACCTTTCTAATATAGAAATCGTCTGCATTTTCATAAAAGATAATTTGTTTAAATAAGAATTTTAATAAAATATTTTTTAAAAACAGAATTATTTATTAATAACCGAATTAAATTCTATATAAATGTAGGTGCATTAATGAAACGGTGGTTTGAGGGTGGCGGTAGCCCCCCTCACACAGAACTAATTATCATATAAAACTCTTCGAAGCCTAATTTGAATTGTTTAACATAGGTTTACATAACAGTACTCGTTATCTTACATCTTAATTTCCAACCTGTATTTATAGTATTAAATTTCAGGGTAAGAGAAAGTCGTGTGAGTAACACACCAGATTATTTTTCTTGTCAAACTCATTTACTCACCGAAAACCAATAATTACATACGGAAATATATCTATAACGAAGTTAATGTGGCTATGTTGAAGAAAACTGTTAGAGCCTATTTTTTTTTTTTTTTTTTTTTTTTTTTTTTATGGAATGCACTTGCGAGACCTAAAATTGATTTATTTATACAGAATATGTATCATTCATTTTTTTAAGCCAATTAATACATACGACAGGACATCTACAAGAGTTTTTATATAACAATTTTGAAGAAAATCGTTAGGGCCATTTTTCAGACACGAACCTATGGTCCGACTTCCGGTTTACCAATTTTCATAAAATGTTGGAAAAATCATCTGTACACTAGACCTGTTTTAATTTTAAAGTTTCGTCGCTCTACCTTAATTAGTTTAATTTTGCGACTATGATAATCAGAAGGTCACATCCCTCACATACATATGCATACACGCAAACATATTGACCAATTATTAAATACTATTATTTGGACTTAATAGACCTAAAAACGTGTAAATCAGGTGAAAATTCCCTATCGAAATTTTTGACCGAATACAATATTTTTATTACCTACAGTACAGTCGGGTAATGAAAGTAAAATATACACTCCTGATCAAAAGTTAGCAAGATTTGTAAACGATCAGTTTTTTTTTTTTTCTTTTTCTTTTTTTTTTTTTCAGTTTAAAACTTTATCTCTCAATGAAATGTTTTCAAACATTCGGTATTTAAAAAACAGAGTCTTCCTTATGTTTTTCTGTGAAGATTGGTTTAAGACAACATTTAGGGGGCCGGTAACAAAGTAAGGTAAATCAATAATGTTTTGATCACGCTGTATCGTTAATTGAACGAAATGATCTGTAACTTTAGGATCCAGTACAATTTGTGGACGCATTTGTGTGACGATAGCATGTTAAATTACGCAGATATAAGCATTTATTTTGAAACTCAAAAAAAAAAAAAAAAAAAAAAAAAAAAAAAAAAAAAATCAGCGCATTTTTTATTTATAATATGCAGAGTTTCACTGTGCATGTGCGAAAGATAAAAAAATTTTTATTGCATAAGTTGAAAGTTAGATATATTGGGCAACTTTTGTTAAAAGTTCATTTGAATAGAACAAAGATTAAACAAATTGTCGACAAAAGAACGAGCTAGATTTTAGGTATTTTCAAAGAGCTGAAATTTCATAAAGGGGTTTTTCAGATGCCGCGTAATTAATTTGAAGATTCAATTATTTCAATCACTTTGCAAAAGCTCTTTTCTGCGAAAAACCCTATGCATGGGCGCTTGCATCAATTTATAGATGATAAAATATTTAAATAGTTCTAATATTTGATTGAAATTAACACGTAAAAAATTAATCAAAATAGTTCGGTTGTTTGGTTGGATTTAACTTCACAATAGTACTGAACTTTGGGTAACTGGCGATGGTCTGGGATGCACCCTTAAGGATGGTCCGACGACATGTCATCACAGTTTTGACCCTCTAAGGAGTTGATGTTTACTCCGCTTCGGTGACCCCCACCCCACCCCCCAGAAGTATAATTTGGATGGGAACGTGGAGAACTGGCGATTGGTGAAAGTCTGAAAGTCACCCCTAAGATGATCCGGATTTAATCAAAATATAAATATTTTAAATTTAAAAACATATGTATACACTTCTGGCAGCATATTTTATATAGTTTTACGGGCATTAATACCAAAAATTTTGTAAAAATCCTAATTAGAATTTTATAGACATATTAGTTGCACCCCCAAGTTCTCGTCTTCGTGTAGAATTTGTTGGGTTGTCCAAGGAGAAAAACAAACAATTAAATCTGAATTAATGTCTTTAACAATCATAAAAAATATTGAATAATATTATCTGCAATTTCGGGTGTAGCAGTGTCTGCCACTCATTAATTTCTTGTGCATTGTTCAATGTTTAAATTCGTATGGAGTTCGCTGGGCTATTAAAGCAATAGAACATCTACGTGTATTTAATCTTCTTAGCATGAAAATCACAAAAATGGAACCGCCAAGCAGGCGCTTGGATAAGGATATTACAGACATGCTCTCATTTTTAATAATTTTTATAGCTTTTCTATAACGACTCAGCAGTTAATATCTTAGGAGAATACTATTTAGAATTAAATCTCTTGCTAGTAATTTTTTCAAGAAAATCAGTGATTAGCACTTGAAAGAGTTCCCTTGCAAGTGTGTTCGGACTATTGTGGTTAACTATGTTTATTCATTTTGGGTGCATATCGACTGACAAGTGGCGTAGCGATGTTGCAATTTTTCCTGTTTGTGATAGAGTTATCTCAATTTTATAGCGCATAATTTCACATTATATGAAACATATACATGATGATAATATATACATGAAATGTCTATAATGAAAAATTATGCTGATGTAATTTGGGTGCATACTGGTCAATAGGTGGCTTTGCTATGATGCAATTATCTCCATTTACGGGAAGGTTATATTTTAGCTTTTATAATATACTAATAAGCAAAACTTGATATGTGAGACACAAATTATGAAAAATTATGCTGATTCAATTTGGGTGAATTTCGATTGAGAGGTAACGCTATTATTAAACATTTTCGGCCATCTTCCAGGTGGCTATACTCAACGTGTTGTGGTTAAAATTACATTAAACTACTTTAAAAATACTTTTATAGTGAGGAACAATTAATGCTCTAGATTGACAGTTATGAGTAGTAGCCACTGGCTACCAGAGTCATAAAAAATGGTAGTCACTTTTTGGACGTTTAGTAGCCACTTTTAGATATGAACATACATACGCAGCACAGAAAGTTACTAAATCATTCAGCATTTCTTTTAGTTGTATTTACAAGTTAAAAGAGAAAAAATGGTGCTCAACAAAACAATTTTTTTTTTTAATTTAATGGAGATATTTTTAAATATGAAGATATACATAAAGTCACAAAACGTGCTTCATTCCACATTGTACTAACATTTCTGAACTGCAATTGAGTCCCAGGGTCCCCAGGGTCCCCTATGCCTGCTACTGCTTTTTTCATGTACTGCCATCGTGCATGCTAAATTTAAAATCTCTCGAATGAAAGGAAGTGGTCTGAAATTCAAAAGAAGTTTAAAGAAAATTTAAGTTTAGTAACGCAAAATTCGCATTTATTCAAAGTTACAGTCGGCTGCAAAATTATTCGAGCACTAGCCAATAATTGCTATATTTAAAAAGTACACTTAAGACTGTTTTGCTAAGTAAATCCTTGTCGAATCATGTTCTTAGACTGATTAAGAACATGACTCCACGGATTTATTTAACAAAGCTGTATTAAGTGTACTTTATTTTGGCAAGGATTATTGCTAGTGCTCGAATAATTTTGCAGCCGACTGTATTTCTTGAAATAAGCGATACTTTTGCTGCCTATTATAAAATTCGGAATCAATTAAATGTTTATTTTGAAAATTTATGTTTAATAACGTAAATATATAAATAAATGGGATATTATTTCGCTGAAAAGCGATAAAACTCAACCATTTTTAAAAAGCCATTTATCGAAAAATCGGATTAATTTGCGATATAGTTTTGAAATTAGAAATTATTTCGACGCTAATTGTTAAAATTTATGTTTCATAAGTCAAATAATCGCCGATATATGGGATTATTTCGTAAATATCGATTAAATTTGCGTTTTATTTTCAAAGAATTTACCGAAATACACGATTTATTTGCGTTCTAGTATAGAAATGTGGAATAATTTTCCGGTTAACTGTAAAAATTTATGCTTTATAAATTGAATATTTGAGGAATTATTTTATTATTTAGTTCCTAATCGATAGAACTTGTGATTCGGCAAACATATTTCCTAAAATAAGAAACAATTTTACGGCCTACTAAAACAATAAAATAAATTCACCTTTCAGTGATAAAATATACGTTCTGTCGCAATTAATTGCAAAAATAGGTCATTATTTCGCTGTTAAAAAATAAAAATCGTGTTTTTTTTTATTTTCAAATTTCGTGATTTTTTTATGGATAAATGTTCGTAGCTGTATATGCTGAAAATGAGACGAATTTTTCAGTATGTTAGAGGAAAAATGTGTACCTACACTGAAATCGGGATTAATTTCAAAGATTTAAAAAAAAAAAAAAAAAAACGGTAAAAAATGCCCGATTTTGTAGTTTTTACATTTTGCCGTAGTTCAATAGAATCGCATCCCTCACAGTAGAAACTACACCGACTTCGTACAGTTGGTAACAAAAGTGTCCGAACACTAGCATAAATTCCTGTGTAGAAAAAGTACACTTCATGCGGTTTTGTCAAATAAATCCTTGTCGAATCCGGTTCTTAGTCAGTGTAAGAACATGATTCGATAAGGATTTATTTAACAAAACCGTATGAAGTGTACTTTTTTTACATAGGAATTTTTGCTAGTGTTTGGACACTTTTGTTCCCGACTGTACTTATTGGCAGATATAAAACATAATCACTACTTTTTGATGACTAGAAATTGAATTTTTGGTAGCCGCTTTCAATGTAATGGTCGTCTGCTGGCGACTGCCGACCGCTAATTTAGAGCTTTAGGCGTACATACAAATGAAACACTTCTGGTTGCAAAGCAGTTTGCAAGCATTCCAAATGTATGACTATAGTCGGCAGAAAACGTATCCTAGTACTAGCAAAAATTCCTATGTAAAAAAGCACACTTAACACTGTTTTGTTAAATATATCCTTGTCTAATCTTGTTCTTAGACTGACTAAGATCAGGTTTTGACAAGGATTTTTTAAACAAAACTGTATTAAGTGTACTTTTTTTATGTAGGAATTTTCGCTAGTGCTCGGATAATTTTGCTGCCGACTGTATTTGCACAAAACTTGCAAAATTTACGTCATCGAAGTTGCAAGCATTCTGCTTGTATGTAACCCTTAGAAGCAATGTTGATTAAACTTTTGTGTCTGTTAACCTGAAGATGACGCTGTTATACAGAGTGCTATAAAAGAAAATCTTATGGTAGCCACAGCATATTAGATTTATTATGCAAAGAGTTATTATTCTTTAATTATATAAGAAATTAATAAAACAATTTTTTATACACATATAATGTGTTCTATACACACATATATTTGTATATCTATATAATTCTTTACCATTTACTTCGAATTAAAAAAAAATTTAAATAAAAATATCAACAGAATTGTTGGACATTCTGGATTTTACAAAAAAGTTGTTTATTCACAAATTTATCGCAGAATTATGGTCTTTGTTAAAATAAAAAAAAGGTCATGAAAAACTGATAAAAATAAAATTGAATAAAATAAAAAAAGATGGAGGATAGGTGAGCAGATGTTTGATTAAGAAGATATGGAATTGGTGTTTGTTTCGTTTGGTTTAATATATATATATATATATATTTTTTAACAATAAAAATATAACTGCATTTCAATTACCTTTCAAATTTTCATCCTATGTACAGTCGGCTGCAAAATTATTCGAGCACTAGCAATAATCCTTGCCAAAAAAAGGTACACTTAATGCAGTTTTGTTAAATAAATCCTTGTTGAGTCATGTTCTTAATCAGTCTAAGACCATGATTCGACAAGGATTTACTTAGCAAAACAGTCTTAAGTGTACTTTTTAAATATAGGAATTATTGGCTACTGCTCGAATAATTTTGCAGCCGACTGTACTTCATTCTGCACACTTATTTAACATAAAATATTATAACAAATTTATTGCCAATAATTACCGACACGACGTAACATTTATGGATTTAAGTAATTATTTCAGCTTTAAAATGGTGGTTATAAAAACAATTTATCTATGCATAAGTTTAAATTAACATAACCGTAATTTCATGCTTACAGTCGGTAACAAAAGTGTCTGAACACTAGCAAAAATTCCTATGTAAAAAAAGTACACTTCATACAGTTCTGTTAAATAAATCCTTATCGAATCAAGTTCTTAGACTGACTAAGAACAGGATTCGACAAGGATTTATTTAACAAAACAGATTTAAGTGTACTTGTTTTTTGCTAGTGTTCGGACACTTTTGTTACCGTTTGTATGTATAATGATTATTTCAAACAAATCATCTAGGAAAGGATATATTAAAACAATCTTAGTTGGCTTTTTGTTAAAGCCCTTTTTTTTTTTATAATCTTGATTATTTGCATGAGTATATAGTTCTTTAAACTTTCAATAAACATAAAACGCAATTAAAATAAGTCTCTTTTTCGTCTTTCTTTTATTTTCTTTTAAATAGTTTTTCAATACATAAAAAGATGCAACTTTTGCTTATTTGCATCTTTTGAATACATGAAAGGATGTAGCATCACTCTGACGAAGAACATTGAAAAAAATTATTTAATGAGAAATAAAACGTATTTAACAAAACTTGCAAATTTGAAAATCACTTTTTTATTACTATTTCTCTTGAATATTTAATTAAAAATTAGAAAATACATTTTTTTATCAAAAGATATCTTGAAATACTAGATAATCGTAAAAAATAAAATAAAATAAATAATAATAATCATATGCTTGAATTCGTTGAATAAAAATGAAACTAATTCTTTTAATTACATTCTGATATTTTCTTTAACATTCGCGAATTTATTTTCTTTTAAAATTTAAAAATTAAGTAAGTAAAATACAGTTACTATAAAAAGTAATTGGATAATTAAGTAAAAAAAGGAAAAAAAAAAGTTGAATGTATTGTATAATTTCTAAATTCTTAAATCAAGATAAATTCTTTCAACAATTTCATTCACTAGTAACAATTTTCTTTACACTAAATCAAATCTTCTCTTACATTTCCTGTTGACTCACATGGGGACTTACAAATATTTGTCGATCAAAAGCTTCTAATGCAAATATTTAAAGGCATTGTAACATTTACTAAACTTTTCTTACTTGCATTTGCCCTAATGGACAAATAAGATTTAATTAAAGAAAGAGAGAAATATAAGAAGCTTCATGCTTTAGTTACTATTTTCATCAGTCAAAAAAAAAAAAAAAAAAAAAAAAAAAAAAAAAATGGGACTTTCACTTTTTTTTTCGAATTTGTATTTCGTTGCTTTATTCATACGTAAATAAAGGGGTATCTTCCCAGAGACCACCCCGACCCCTCTCAAGGGTTGTGATTGCTTTTGTTGAAGCTGTCAGGGAAAAGAGCGATAAAGCCTAGCTATGGCAATCTGCACTCCTCATTGAAACCTTTGGACAGCCCCTGCCCGCCTGTCCAGCATGTTCCCTCTTTCGTTCAAGAAACAGTTATCGGAGAATTATAGAGGGTGAAAGTGAAGAAGATAGTATTTTTACAATCCTTATATAAGATTTATTGAAAGATAGAAAAAGAGCAGAATTTCTAACGCATTTAAAATTGTAAATTTTGTTTTCTCCATAATTATCTTTTACATGTTTATAAAAATTAAATAAATAAACAAATTAATTAAATAATTCATAAATAAATTCATAAATATTAGAATCGCCCGGTGGTTGAATCTTTATTACTTTTTTAAAGTAAGCATTGAAATAAAAAATATAAAAATTCAAAATTTAAGTATAAAAAATGTTCTAAGAAATTACACTATCCATCAAAATAAATAAAAAATGAAATGAATGAATAAACAAATAAAATTAAAATTAATAAATATAAGTACATATCATCATCTTTTTACTTTCCGAACACTATAGTGAGGAAAGTATTGTAATAATGTCAAAAATCCGAAATTCAGATTTTGATGTTTCTATACGTTTCGAGGTCCTCTGAGTCCGTTTTCACTATTTTTACGATGATGTATGTATGTGTGTATATATGTGTGTATGTATGTGTGTATGTATGTGTGTATATATGTGTGTATGTATGTGTGTATATATATGTGTATGTATGTGTGTCTGTGAGTGAACACGCTAGCGTCTAAACACTTTGTTGCTGAAAGTTGGTACATATATTGCAAGCCACCAAAGTACGAACCCTATTGATTTTGGTGAATCTAGCACTTATAGTTTTTTTACAGGGACACTAGGAAAAATTCTTTATCATTAAGGCCTATTGGGCCAAATTTTTAAAAGTGCGATAGCCTCTAAACGTCTTATTAATCTGAGCAAAAAATTTGTACACATGTTATAGGTCATAGTTGCACGATTTGTTTAGATTTTGGTGAATTTAGCACTTACAATTTTTTTACAGGGTCACAAAGAAAAATTCTTTATCATTATGGCCTATGGGGCCAAATTTTTAAAAGTGTGATAGCGTCTAAACACCCCTAATCAAATATTTCTGCAATCTGCATAAAGAAAATCAAGATAAAATGGCAATTATTTGTAGAAAAAGAGCAGAATTTCTAACGCATTTAAAATTGTAAATATTGTTTTCTCCAGAATTAACTTTTATAAGTTTATAAAAAGTCTGATGAGAATCGGGATCCCGATGGAAAAGTTTAACGGCAAACAACGAAGATAGTAAAGGTTTTTAATGTATTAATTTAGTAATTTCACTTCGTTTTTTAATTAATATAGTTTAATGTTAGGTAAATAAGTTAATTAAGTAAATAAACTAATTAATTAAATAAATAATTAGAATATTGAATTCAAATGTGGAAAAAATGTTTATTGATTTATTATCTTTAAATATGAACAGATATTACAATTTTTTAAATAAATTTAAAAATAATACATCAGTTAATGCAACTAAATTATGTTGTTTAAGAAAATATGATAAACTGTCATTAATTCATTATAGAACTTTAAAAAATAAAAGGATCGAAGGAAAATTTTATAGTAAAAAATAGAACAAACCTCTTACCGATTTTAATGAAACTTTGTATAATCATGTACAATTTGTGAAAAAATTACAGTAAGTGTCAAACATACTTGGAGGAGGGGGGGGGGGGACAGAGGAAAATATATTAAATTTTTAAATTACCATTTTAGCAATTTTAATAATATATTACCACTTAATTTTTATGAAGATTACAATGAGTGTATTATATACCTGGAGGGGGGCAGGGGAGGGGGGGGTAGATGGAAATAAAATATATTTTCCTTTAAAACATCCTATTATAGATTTAAACAAAAACTTTGTATAATAACATACAATTTGTGAAAAAAATCACAATAAGTATCAGACATACTTGGGGGTGGGGGTGGGGTTAAAGAGAGGGGGGAGACAGAGGAAAATAAAATATTTTTTAATATCACCATTTTACCGATTTTACCTAATTTCTCCTTGTAAAATTGATGCTTAACATCAACGAGAGTGGAAGTGTTCTATTTCTACATAGGGCGGGGGAGGACAAAAGAGACAGATTAAAAGAAGAAAATTCATTTTTGATTAACTTTTTTACAGATTTAAATCGTATATCGAATTTTTGCATAACTCACTATAATTATTCATTAATAGTAATCGATACACACAAAATATAAATAAACAATAAAACAAACGATAATAAGTGTTGTTTAAAAAGATTATTTTATTTTCCATCTGTCCCCCTCCCCCCCCCCCTTATCAACTTTAGTTAACTTTCACTATAATTTTAATAAAATGAAAGTGATAGTCGTACAAAGTTTCATATAAGTAGGTAGCATGGTGATATAAAAACAAACATTTTCTTCACTCTGCCCCCCCCCCTCCTTAGCAAATCATCCAGATATGTGTACACTCACTGCGATTGCAATTTTTCATAAGCAGAAAGTTGCATAGATACAAAGTTTTTTTTAATCGACAATGCGGTTGTTTAAGGAATAATATATTTTACTTCTATCTGCGTCCCCCTTGCCCCCTCCCCCCCCCAGAAATATATAATGCACTCATTTTGAGATCTTCATAAAAAGCAAGTGGTAGCTATAGAATATGTCTTTAAAATCGGTAAAATGGAGATATAAAAAATATTTTATTTTCCTCTGTCCTCCCCCCCCCTTCGTCAATACTTTATTTTGTCTTCATTAGCATAAACTGGTTTTCCAGAACGTAATGCATCTTCGCCGGAACAAAATTTGGTAAACCAGTTTTGACACTGGCGTTCTTTAAATAAATTTTCTGTATACACATCGTATATTTTTTTTCCCTTTTTTGAACAGTATTTTTGCCTTTTAGATAGAATAAACAAAATATGCCAAAAATGTCACTTCCAATTTTCTTTATTTGATAGGGCATCCATCAAACCCTATTCAGCAGAATAGAACGAACTTTTTCACAAGCAAGCATTTATCAGCTGTCACAATATATAATGGTAATGCAGCTTAATTGTGAAGATGGAGTGCAAAAAATACAATTAAGTCCTCTGCTGAGAAAAACGAAATTACTTTCCGAACAACCCTATAATAAAAAAGTATTAGATTCGAGAAAATTTTCGACAGATTTACACTTTTTTGGGTTGTCCTGAACACGATTTGACCATTATTAGAAAAAATCTGCCTGTGTGTGTGTCACAAATTTTGTGGACTCTGCATTTCATGAGCAAATGAATTAAATTTAACCAAATTTAGTTTTTAGCTGGACTTTGACCTAAACTGGCACTGATTATATCTGGGGATTAATCTCTCAACAGGTGGTGCTGTTATCTTTCTTTTAACATGGCGGTATCGTCAAAATTTTGCATAAATGCACATAATGTGAGTTATTTTTAATGAATGATTGTAAAATTAATAAGAAATATTAATAATAGTAGAAGTAAACAAGGCAAATAATTAACAATAAATTATCCTAGAAAAAATAAATAAATAAATAAATTCCACAGGTTTCGGTACACAAGGCACTTTCTTTTTGGGCATTGCGTATTATAAAAATCGTCTGCATTCATCATGGAAAATAATGTTAATAAATAATAATTTCAATGAATAATTTGCACTATGTGAATTTGTATAGATTGGTTGGATTGGTTGGAAGGTTTAATGCCGATTGACTACTCTAGGATCCTAGGCCCATAGGGGGAGTGCTCTCCGTGGGGGATCTTTCTAAGGGGTCCTGGCCCGATTTACGCGAGTTTCGGAGTAAACCACGGAAAGCTTCGAATGGCTAGATCAATGGGTAATAAAGTATTGTTTTTTAAATATAGATATTTTTACTTAATTGTAACACATTTTGCCGCACCTTTCATTATAAAAAAGAAAAAACTCCAATAATTATTGCATTAAAGACACATAAAGACACATAAGACACATTTTCTAAGAAAACTAAAACTTCCAAATTTTTATTTCTAAAAGGAAGTTTCTAAGTTATTTGAAATTATTTTTAATATAAAATATAAATTATTATAACTATCATTTGTATTTAACACAAAAATTGAAAACACTTACTGAATCTTGACCTTTTTTCCCTATGCATAAATTCGAAAAAAGCTCGTTATTTCAAAATCAATTTCTAAGGAGATTATTCACTTTTACAATGAACGAACCATATAATAGTAAACTAATAATACTAATATAATAATAAAAATAAAATAGGAATATACCAACGGATAATGTGCCAAGGCAATACAAATCCATGTATATAACACAATAAAATAAGTTAATTTCCAAAATTTAGTATGAAATTGGATTATGTTATTTATAACACCCAAAAAATTAGCATTACATTCGAGGTTTCGTTAAGAAAGATTTTCGAAGTGAATATAATTCACACACAGTTACGTAGATAAAGAGTTTTCAAATTAATTGCGCAATAGCGCTATGTTTAATACGAATTCCATATACTATGATAATAATATTTCATTTGTAAATAATCAAACACAAGAAAGGAAGACTTAATTTAATAATTAAACAGCCACATATGGAAGTGAAAACTTTCACAAGGAATATTGAAAAAATTAATGTGAGATTTTTCTGAAACATTTATAAATGAGATCATACATAGTATAGCAAATATGAATAAAGTAAAATAAAAAAAAAATAATTATTATTATTATTATAAGAGGAGGCCATCAAGGCTTAAGATGGGTGAAGTGAGTTAAATTAGTTTGCCGTACGTGCTGTACGCCCGATTTTTCCCAAGTGCTCTGTAAGATCATACGTTAGCATCGTAAAATTATAAATAAAAATAGTAATTACTGCTAAAATATATAAATAAAATAACCTGATGTGAAACAACCACACGGCTTCCATTACCCAATATTACACATATTATATGAGTGGTTTGGAGATATAGTGATAAAAAGACATAAATATGACCTAACGAAGTACAAGTTAATATAACTGTTCAAATAAATTTAAAACACAAAACTTTTTTAAGTTAACTACTTATCTAATCGGCTTCTGTGTGTTTCTGTGGGGAATTATTCAACTGTTTGGTTTCCGTTCTCATTCTTTTCATTATTGTCATTAAAAATTATATATATATTTGTGTGTGTGTGGGGGGGGGGATTTTCTTTTTTTTTTTTTTTTTTTTTTACCTAAATTAAAAAAAAAAAAAAAAAAAAAAAAATCTTTTACTAAACAGTTGTTTTGCGTAATACTGCTCAAATAAAGTGAGATATATGCAATATTTAATTCCGTTGTTTAAGTAATTTTAAAAGATTTTTTTCCGCGCAATTATTTACCAATTCATTCACTGTATTCAATAAAAAAAAACAGCAAATTATCAGCTTCCTTTGGAAAAAAATCAATTAATCCTCTCTTCTCGATCTCCTATTTCCCCGTTCCAATCCTTCTTTGAGGGACCATCTTTAACAAAATTACTCAAATGCAAGAAAGGTAACCCTACTCCGTACCAAGTGGAGTGATTGATGATCATTTCCTCCCACGGTGGTGCCTGGGATATAATCAAATAAAGGCCATCTATTGTTAATATATTAAAATGTCTAATTTTTGTATTCTACTTTTACTATACTGCCCATAAATAAATAATTTAATTTATCTATAAATTGTAATAGATAAAAAAAAATGGAATCAGTATCGGAATCAGTATCTCAAAATTTTCGGATACCAATAAAATCTTGCACTGCTGGCGGTACGCTAAATGCTACTGAAACAACTATCTGCTATTACATTACTCCTATTAGCGATCAAGACATGGAAGATTTTTCCTGTGTTTATCAATCTATTTTGTTACAAACTTTGTGAGGGCTCATAGCACTATTTGGAATGTTATTTGGAATGTAAAATGTTATGAAGTTTTAAAAATGTATTCTTAGTTTGATGGGTTTTATCAGTTAAAACAATTAGAATTGAATAAGATTGCGATGTCGGTGGAAATTTCTCATTCTTGAGAGTGTCCTGAAATAAAGGCGGTGAGTACGACCCTTGAGGATAAACTTTGTTGAATTTTATAGTCCTCATTATTTCTTGTGCACGATATCAGTACAGATTTAAGTTAACAGCATGTCTAATTATAAAGTTTAATTTTAGTCAACCTCACAACTTTTCAAAATCAATACCCTAAATTACATAGTGCTTCAAAATCATATCACTCAATCATATAACCTAAAATACATAAGGCTCCAAAAGCTAGAATGCAAAAAGCCTTTTGAGGTCAACATTTGAAACAATGTAAATAAATTGAAGAAAATTAAGCCAAGTAATCTTTATTCATTTATTTTAAGAATGTTAAATTTAATGAGCTCAATAATAATTAAAAAACGAAATTAAAAACATTTTTATTTCCTAAAAAAATTGAATAATTTTAAATGATTGGAATTATTTAAAATTATAAATTGAATTGGTTGCGTAATTTTATAAATTGAATAATTTTAAAGGTTATTTGGAATTTAATAAGTAACATGTTCTCTGCTTGTCATTAATGAATTATCAACACCCGTTTCTCGTTAATAATAGTTAGTTATCTGACATATGAATTAGTACAGAAGCCCATACTCATTACAGCAGTATTAATTAGTAAATTTTTTTGTTGAAAAGAAACCAAGTTTTAATGAAAGAGCATGGCCGAAAACATAAGACGAGGTACGAATGTTACGAAGCCACACTACTTGGGTCAAGACATAGCCTTTTAGTTTTAGTAAACAAACAAAAGTTTGAAGTAGAATGAGTAGAGCTCTAATAAGGTATTTTACTCGTGTAGTACTGAGTTCGAAACAGGGCAGTTACACAGAGATACATTTTAAACTAAATTTTAACCAAAAAATGGTTTACTTTTTCTTTATTATTTAAATAAATCAACTATTTCAGAGAAAATAATTTTCTAATACATTTAGCTAAAATTTTGATAATGATTTATGTGAAATTTTAATTGATATTTGATATCAACGTCATTAATTAAAATCGTTTTCTCCTAGCAAAAATAATCTAACCACTAAATACGTATGCTTCGATAAAGAACTTTAAAAAAAAAATATAAAAAAAAATTGTCCGAATCAAAAAATAGTTACATACTGCAATCAGCTGAAGTATATCTTAAAAAATATGATTAGGTTGCCACGAAAAATTTTTGATTCTATAAAATTAATACAACTGAAATTTTTTGCTATATTTCAACATTAAGGGGTTGAAAGTGATCAGAATCTTCGATACCACTATTTTTATTTAGAAAAATTCAGCGTACTTTTATACTACTATCTTTTTGTTAAAAAAGATAGAGATTATTGTTAAAAAATACTGGTGGAAGAGTTTCGACAAAAGGCGTAATACTTTCACCCTTGATTAAAGATCACCTAAAATAATGCTTTGACATGTAAAAGGTTTGTTTCAGCTGTTTGTTTTCAGCTGTTTGTTTCAGCTGTAAAAAATCTATTACACATTTCTGAACAAAACTGCCATGTTTCATGTTTTTATATAAAACGGTTTTTACTATATAAGCCAAGAAAGCGAAAAAGACACGATAAATTGAAACACGGCAGCTGCAGCGGTAGTAAATTTTTTTAGAATAGAGAGATTATATCGTGAAGATGAAATAAACATTTACCTTAACCATGCAACATACGCAAAAGGTGAATGAATGGAATGAGATACTATTAAAACGTTGAATGAAGCTATTTATAAATACCTATCGAATAAAACCATTTCTTTCTTGCATCGTTAAATAACCAAAATGCCTCTAAAGTGAATGGAATTCGCTTTATCACTTTTAGGAATTTACCGATTAACTTTAGTGCAATGGGAATAAAATTATTCGAGGTTCAATATAATAAACGTTAATCAAAAGGGAGACACATAGGAAACAATTTTCTTCTTTTTAATATACAATTAAAATTATAAAAATTTGCAATTCGTAACTACTTTGCTTTATCCTTGACATGGTCGAAATGATTTGAGTTACCAAATATTTATTTGCTAACTTCATTAGCAATTTACATTCCTCATTTACAAAGAATCTTAATTCTAATAATAAGCCTGATAATTTTAATTATTTATTATTTATTGTTTATGTATTTATTTATTGCAAATGAGATGCTGAATGTTTATATGAAAGATAGATTTATTTTGAAACTAAACGTTTTTCTCAAATACAAATTGGGGAGTTTATTATTTTCAGTTTTTAATTTTATTAGAAATACTTCAAAGTGAATCCGTCAACCAACTATCTCTCTTCTTTTTTTAAGATTTTGAAAAATACCGCTAAAACCCTCTCATTGTGTAGCCTCAAATGACATTTCTACTTAAAACATAATTTCTCTGTCTAAAAAAAATTACCTTATTGTCTACTCTAGCTTCACGATTTTAAGTTACAATTTTACGTCTCGTACAATTTGGAGATAGGTCTCTTTCTTTACACAAATTAGTCTCAAACCGTTTCAAAGGTGTCTATTTGAGTTACAAAAATTCGGTTCAAACGCTTAGAGGGTTAATATAAATGTAATGATTACTTTCTGTTGAATTACTGAGTTAAATTAATATTTAAAAAAAATTCATATAAAATAAAAACAAATTAGATCATCCGCGGAGGCGATGTGTCTGCCACTTCGGTGACATTCAGAAGTATTACTTTTATAGCACATTGCAACTACGACAGCTTGTACGTGCACTAGATAACATTATGTACGCAATAGTCTTTGGCTGGCGGTTCTATACGAACCCTAAAACCTCGTATTACGATTTTGACGCTCTAGAAACCAGACTACCACGGTCACGTCTCAATTGAAGGAAATCTTAAATC